>OY740776.1:30417560-30464624 GCA_963513935.1 Aphrophora alni
GTGCCTAATCGGAGTAAATATTACGTCTTAAACAAACTTACCCTACTGGATAAAACCTCTTATACGGGTTACCGCTTAGAAAAGATCCGCGCGCCGGTAGAACTGTGGTGGGAGAGGGAGAGCTCGAGTTAGGCCAGACATACCCGGCCGCTGCTTCATTGCGTAGGGCTTAATATTTTCTTTTTAAACCTACTACAGAGCTAAAAAACTGTGAATGTTTATTGTTTATGTTCCTGACAAATACAATTAGTAAATTTAAATATTTTACAAAGTAAAAGTCGTAAAAAGACAATAAATTATAGGTTTTAAATTGCTTTATATTACGGTAAAAATGTAACAATTTATCCCCACCACCGCTCCAATCCCCTCCCCGTCATCGCCCCTACATGCGTGCGTGAGTCACTCTCTCTAACGGTTCTGCGCAGGTTTCTTTCTGTTTGGTAGGCCTATAATCTACCAATACAAATTAACGTTTCCTACAAGGCTCAAGAAACCAACTTGTACGATTGGACTGGGCGAGTACAACGATGTTTGTTAGCCGATTAATATTTTGGGTTTTGTGAGTGGAATGTTTTACTGTTAATTTTCAATACGTACAAACACAAGTGTATTGAGTAAGGCTGCGAGCGTTACAAATTGGTCTGAGCGCCAACACGGCCGGTCTTCTTTTTTATGAATGATTTTGTAATAATTTGCAAGTTTTTGGCATGAGTGCGAGGCTCACCACTGGCGCCGAGGCTCAAATTGATGACTTCACACGGCCTGCATACTAAAGCGTCCCGTACTGTGCGTGTCAATAATATAGACCTCTGTTTTCTGGATGTTGTAAACATATTATACCAATGGGAGGATGCGCCTTTATGATTACTACAATGTAAACAAGTAGATGGGCGTCGTCATTGTACTTATCGAGACTTTGAATACATTGTAATACAAGCTAAATGTAGACCTAATCTTTAAAGTCTTGTAGGAAATGTTAAATTGTATTGATAGATTAGTCTTATTAGGTTTAAAACAGTTGTTGCACAAGTTTTGTGTACATAGTACAGTAATTGTGTACTTTTGTGACGTCACTTATGCCCCAACGGGCCTCGTGGATGTGTGTATATTAAAAAGTTTCCACTCGCTTAGCTCGTGTCGGCGACTTGACCCTACCGTATCTCCTAACTATACAAATATCATATTTTAACAATAGGTTAGGTTAAGTTAGGTTAGTTAAGTTAGGTTAGGTTAGGTTAGGTTAAGTTAGGTTAGTTAGGTTAGGTTAGGTTAGGTTAGTTAAGTTAGGTTAGGTTAGGTTAGGTTAGGTTAGTTAAGTTAGGTTAGGCTAGGTTAGGTTAGGTTAAGTTAGGTTAGGTTAGGTTAAGTTAGTTAAGTTAGGTTAGGTTAGGTTAAGTTAGGTTAGGCTAGGTTAGGTTAGGTTAAGTTAGGTTAGGTTAGGTTAAGTTAGTTAAGTTAGGTTAGGTTAGGTTAGTTAAGTTAGGTTAGGCTAGGTTAGGTTAGGTTAAGTTAGGTTAGGTTAGGTTAAGTTAGTTAAGTTAGGTTAGGTTAGGTTAGATTAAGTTAGGTTAAGTTAAGTTCGGTTAGGTTAGGTTAAGTTAGGTTAGGTTCGGTTAGGATTCGAATATACTTTTTTGACAATAACCCGGCCTGGCTGTTAATACTAAGCATCCCCAAAAAGGTAAACTAGCTATTCATTTTCAGATTATTTACGTATATACATAAATTTTCAAAATGGCGACCGTTTATAACTTCTATCGTCAAATAACTCCAAAACCGTTACTTTAAAAAATTTAAACAGCCGCCATTTTGTAAATTATACAAATAAAGTATTTTTGTTTGATACACTTGTAGAACTGTACTAAAGCTTACACCAAATCTGAACTCAATATCTAATCTATACCTGGAGGCGTAATTTGACTATATGTTACTATATTATGTTAGTTTTGATGTACAGGGTGTCCAAAAAGTATCAAACCGGAGTTATATTTTTTAAACCAGTGCAGATTAAGCAGTAAAACTTAGCAGATCAATATTATACCTTAAAATCTAATTTTTGAAGCAACTAAAGTATACATTTTTCATCACTATAAATATTTAATGCAAGTTTAGCACATCAAATTTAAAAAGGTTCGTCGTCCTCCTAATTGACCGTTCCCACTGGAGGTGAAAAGTCACTCACTATTCTGAAAAATTGTTCCTTACATCCAGCGTGGACTACCTATGTAACTCACACCAAGAAAGAAAATTAAGCCATTTTCAAGAAGCCAAACATTGTAACTTTAAACCGGCGCCATTTTGTATAGGGTGAACCTTTTTTTAAGTCTGATTTCTGACATTGTATTCTTCTAACAGAGGCCTTTAATATGATGCAAGACTCGACCTATGTTCTCATTTAAGATTTTTTTTTCTAACTATTTCCCATAAGGTGATGAAAAATGTATAGTTGCTTCAAAAAGTAGATTTTAAGGTGTAGTATTCCGGTGCTAGGTTTTATTACTCTGCAATGGGGTAATTGTTTACAATTACTTTGTCACCTCTAACTTTTTTTTAGTATGAAGACATTTGACATATTTACGTTTGTAAATAAAGGAATAACATTTGTTATGGCCCGGAAAAGTAAAAAAAAGTGGGATACTTACTTTAGAAGTCGTCTTCAGATGAGCTACTGGCGTTGGAGTCCGGAGATGGTTCACAAGGTGCCCATTGGCTATTGTCTTCGCCATTGTACAAATGACCTATGGCTTTAAAAATAGCGTGAATACGGCTACTATAATCAATGACTACATAAATAATATAAGACACGACATGGCCATGTTAAATATTCCACGCTTATTCTTGAGTTGACCAATACCCGCTAGGTGGCGTTGATGTGACCAATCTGAAGTTGATGTGACTGGCGCTAGGTGGCTCTACGGTCAAACAATGTTTCAGGCGGGTAAGAGAAAACGCACTGATGCCACATATGGGACCAGAGATGCGAGGGAAGGTCGAGAATCGCTTATCTCAGCGCACGAACTGACAACACTGACTATGCTGACGGAAGTAAGTGAGAAGGTGCTGCTAGCGCTTTCTGATAGCTGTGTGTCAAACTTGTGACTAACAGCACCCGTAAAGCGTAGACTATTTCCCTATCCTATGTCGTGTCTTATAGTATTTATGTAGTCATTGCTATAATCTGGATAAATTCTGCTAGGTGCCCAACTAGATGATGTTTCCTGTTCCCGTACCGCGGCACAATACTTCGCACTTCACGCCAACCTTCGTACTGCAAGCTCTCCAACAATCACTCACAATTGTGGTGCCAGGTTTGATGTACTTCTTTATAATTGCTAACAAAGTTTCAGAACCACGTGTAGGTACTGGCACGAAAAAACACTTACGGCTACCCCTTTCGATTCCACCAAAAATCCAGTTCCCTTCTACTCGCCTCGTCTATTTACACAACAACATCAACTCCACCTGTAGCACTAGATAAGTGTGTTACTTCTGATATGCAAACCTCCCGTAAGTAGGAACACCAATCTACACAGGTTCGCGATGAAATATTAATTTCGTTCAGCAAAATGTCTTGTCCGGGTGGTTTTAAACAAATCCAGAAAGCTGCAAATCTACAAATTTGTTGTTTGGTCAGATTATGATGTTAAAAAAAAACTGAATTTATTTTGAGAAACAGTTTTGTTGCATTGCTTAGACACTTTCTTGCGGCTACTGTTTGTTACTGCGAAACTGACCTATTTCCTCATTTAGAGTCATGTCAATACCGCACTCCGGACATTTCGGCAAATCACCGTGATTGTATAAGAAATTGTGTAAAGTGTCGTTATTTTCGGAAATCACTATAAACTTACTTAAAGTTAGCTCACAATTGTCGCACAGAAATGGATTGAAACCTCAATACGACGCCATTAGAACTGACCCATCCACCAGCCTAAACCTTTCGTATGTTTATTTAAGTTAATAATGCTTACTTTGCGAGATAATTATATAGGCTATCATGACAGGTTTGGCCAGGTAGCTATTTATATATAACCACCTGGCCAAACCTTTCGTAGGTAAACGGATTGAAACCGGAACACGACGCCATTTAGAACTGACTGCAAAGGACCGCTTCATATCGCAGCATTGATAAGACTTTGACCCTGTGTAACTGGTGTTTTCTAGTTGTTCCGGGCCTTCAAACATGTTTATCTGTCGTTTGTAGTCCATTGTTGATAACATATCTAAATACTTAAGAATTTAGAGGTGACAAAGTAATTGTAAAAAAAAAAAAACGCCGTTTTGAAAAGTTTTGGACCTCCTGTAAATAATCTAAAAATGAATATCCAGTACACATACTTCAGGACACTCCGCACATATATGAAAAGAGTCCTTCATTTGTTACACTAGGAGAATCTATTTTATGCTTTCTTCTTCCTTTTTTTAAAAGGATATGTTGTTAGCGAGGTTTTATCCGGAGATAGAGCTAACCTTTACGGAAGTGAACATAACTTTCTCAGATGACACAAGCTCTCTCATCCCAGTACAAGTAAATTCAACATCGAGATGTTTCCACAATAAAGCAGAATTGTGGACATATTGAAAATAAATTCCTTTGAACATAATAAAGAGCGGAAATAAGGATACTGTCAAACCACTGGGGCAACTTCGAAGCTAGCCTAGGTAGGTATTGTCAATGACTACATAAATACTATAAGACACGACATGGCCATGTTAAATATTCTACGCTTATTCTTGAGTTGTCCAATACCCGCTAGGTCGCTCTGCTAGAGAATCTGAAGTTGATGTGACTGGCGCTAGGTGGCTTTACGGTCAAACAATGTTTCAGGCGGGTAAGAGAAAACGCACTGATGCCACATATGGGACCAGAGATGCGAGGGAAGGTCGAGAATCGCTTATCTCAGCGCACGAACTGACAACACTGACTATGCTGACGGAAGTAAGTGAGAAGGTTTGTGAGAGAGAGGTCAACAGTTGTACAGTCTCAACCAAGTGGGAGGCGTACAGTCAAGCACCTGCTGCTAGCGCTTTCTGATAGCTGTGTGTCAAACTTGTGACGAACAGCACCCGTAAAGCGTAGACTATTTCCCTATCCTATGTCGTGTCTTATAGTATTTATGTAGTCATTGGTATTGTAGAGTATTCCAAGCTGAGATTTGTGCAATCGTAGCATGTCTACATCGAGGATTAGAAGAAGGCCTTAAAGGTAATGATTTTAATTCTCTCAGATAGCCAAGCGGCAATCAAAGTCCTCAGCTCCGTAGAAGTCTCATCCAAATTGGCATGGATTCTCTCGGTTCCCTATGCGTCCTGTCAACTGTCAACATGGTACACCTGGGATGGATATCTGGGGACTGTAGGATCAAGAGTAATGAGAAAGCGGATCTATTGGCAAAAGGAGATCAGCTGGCTACCTTCTGGGACCAGAACCCGCTTGTGGGATCAGTAATTCAACGACAGAGGAGCGGTAAAATAGTGGGCCAAGGAAGAGCACTTCGAACAATGGAGACAATTTCCTGGACAGAGGTTGGAAAAGCGTCTTCTCTAGGGACCAGATCCTGCGCTGACAAAGGTGCTGGTTCAGTACGACAGGAAGTCCCCGAGACAGATCGTTGCCATGGCATGATCCGGAGACAGATCCGGAGCCACTTAAAATAAGGTGTAACAACTACAAGTCTCACCTAACTGTCGTCTTTGCGGTTTCGTACCCGAGACCGTAGTACACATTTTGTTTGATTGCGAGGTCCTGGAGTCCAAAAAAGGAGAATCTTTGGACCTCAGCAACCAGACATAAATTTTGATAACAACACCCTACACCAGATCCTAGAGCACCTGGGTCGGTGTACGGTGAATTCTGAAAGGGGAGCACAATAGCCTCATAGCCGATGTGTCGAAAGCCAACAGAACTTTAACAAAACGTTCACATAAAAAAGGTGGAATTCGGTTTATATTTTACATGTCTGATTCCTCAACACGTGAAATAAATGAAATCGACCACATTTCCCTTGTCACTCATTCCAGCAATCTGTGTACGCTTGTATCTAACTACATTAAATCCAATATGAGGGTTAAGTTTGCGGATTCTTCTTGGGGATTTGATACAAAGTAAATGACAGTTTTTATACAACAGCATGTACACCTAAGCTGTCTGGAAATATTCGATTATTTGAAATAAAAGTCGTAACAGGAAATGCTGCTGACTGTTACCATACTGTCATAACATTTCTTATTAAGGTTCCGTCGGAGTAAATAATCCTGTGTCCGGATTAATCCTATTCAAAGGAAACATCCTAATACTGTTTGTTTCCATTGCTTAATGAATAAACCTGACGGTGTTTTTATGTTGATAATTTTTAATGGAGCAATGTTTTGTAACTTAGTTCGATATAAGCATGGGGGTGTAAATGACATAAATAGTTCAATATGAATGACACAAGCCTTTCCGTCTTTGTAACGAAATACGAGTGTAATTAAGTATCCGGTTAAACCTGGAAAAATAAAAAGAAGAAACTTGTTGAAATATGTTCTACAATCCTTTTTGAATTACCTCTAGAAAACCCGCAAATTTCCAGTTGTAAAAAGTGACGTATGCAGGATTCCTAAAATATGAACTCTCGTTCCAACCACCATCTCTTTAACGAAAAGAATAAAAGTAATTGTTAGTTCATATTTTTAACCCTTTGTATTTGTTGGGGGGGGGGGGTTATGGTGAAAAATCATTTCAGTTATTGAGCAATTATTTCTTCACAAATTTGAGCATGAAGATCCTCTACCTTAAAACTTACAAATGAAACAAAAACAAAAACAATTAACACAAGATGCTGAAGAACAATAACAAGACTAAACTAGTTAACAAACGAAAATAAACAAGAACATAACATATTAAAAGGCTGTAAAGGAGTTCTGCAAACAAGTTAACAATTATAAACTATGCTAAATACAATTAACAACAACTATTTTTAAATAAAGTTAAGCGCGGTAAAAGGGGCCTGGAAAGAGTTAACAAGGATAAAATTTTAAAAGATAACTAAACATTATATTACAGAGGTGTAAAATGATTCTCCAATAATTGATTAGAAATTTTTATCAGAAAGGACAATACCCGATCAAGGATCTGAGCACTATCCACCAACATGCTGTGGCACTATCCTCCAACATGCTGTGAATAGAATTGGGTAGGACAAAATGTTCTATGCACACCTTTCAAAGCCACACATTCAATGAAGATGTGCTTAATTGGCAACACACCTTGACAAAATGGGCATTGTGGGGAATTCCCGTGTTCCTTCAAAAAACCATGAGTGATCATGGAATGATCGATACGAACAAGGGTAGGTCTAATCACCACCTGCTCTCGACGATTGGCATGTAAAGATGTATTCCACGGACGGACAGAGTCTTTTACTTTCATCAGCTTATTGGATTGTATATTATTTGTCCATTCTTCCTCTCATTGCCTATTAAAATAATTTAAGAGTCGATACAAAGTCAGATACCATAACACGCTGTGTGACTGCTTCGTCAGCTTTTGTGTTTCTTAAAATCCCGCAATACCCAGGTACCCAGGAAAATTAGACTCCGACATCCTCTAGCTGAAGTCTGTGTATGGAACACAGAATATCTTCAACCAAGGGATTCTTAGAATACATATCTTGGATAGCCTGTAGAGCACTTTGGAAATCGGAACAAGAAAGATAGTGACGGAAAGGAAGTGGAACGGTTTTTGCAAAATAGCAGAGTTCGGCAGAAAATACACTATAAACTGAGGGTAAACCATACATATACGTACGACCGGATGAGTGAAATGCACAAGCGATTATTGTCCAGTTTAGAACCACTGTGAAAATAATTTTACTAGATGAGTATTCATCAAGTACATAGTGAAACGACTGACGATATACTACATCATGAGTGTTTGAATGAGCCATGGAGCGTAATTACTCATTGCAGGAAAAACAAGTCCCAAATTTTCAAGGATTCTAAGCGTTCTAATGCCACCTTTGTAGTTGTGACATATATGTATAATTAACAGGAGGTTCACAAGGTTTCATGGGTTAACTAATTGGAGGTATGTGGAACAGCATTACGGAAGATGTGGTGTTTGATGGCTATAAAAGTGGACTAAGAAACACCAAGGACGAACTCGACTTAAAAGGGGTTTCTTTCATAAAACAAACCCAGATTTAATTAGC
The DNA here is from genome assembly GCA_963513935.1 of Aphrophora alni. NCBI lineage: Eukaryota > Metazoa > Arthropoda > Insecta > Hemiptera > Aphrophoridae > Aphrophora > Aphrophora alni. Next base: position 30,425,753 of record OY740776.1, read on the forward strand.
TTCCAATCATGGTACAACTTTCCATCAAGTACCTGCAGACATGTTAACTGCTGTGATAGTAACTATCCTGGCTGAATCTCGTCTTTTACTAACGGTGGGAGAGGGCATAGAGAACGCGTGCAAAAATCTGAAACTCATATGATTCCTGGTTACCTAGGAAACCCAGATAGGATGTATAGCAGTATAAAACTAGACATAACTAGGCGGTATGGTCTTGCACATTCTGGTCTTACATGTGTTATGGAAGCCGTTATATTGACCTTCCGTTTACTATCACAATATTATTATGCAGTTGAGCTATCTTAGATCAATATAGTGGACTTAACCTAGAGCGAAGTATATGTTGTGACAAGAATCACAAGTAATCTAATCTTTACGTACAGGGTGATCACAAGTTTTATAAAGGAACAGAGCACACACGCTGTTTACTTATTTTATCCTAAAAGCTCAAACTTGCCAGGGTCCACAGTCCTCAAGAGTTCCCTCTGCATTGTCGTCTTGTTTGGCTTCTTTTGATTTCCCTCAATTCCCTAGCCCTTCCGGTGATATATCGTGAAGACTGTCTTTGTGAAAACTGGCCGTCAATTGCCCCCCCCCCCCCGACAGGTTATTGCCATGTCTCCTCGCGACCCCATACCTCAGTCCTTATACTCTTGTCTCTTGCGTACGCTTTGGATACAGTATCCTCAAGGTAGGAATGTGTTTCGGGTGGAGAGGAAAAGAGGGGCCCCACACTTTGTTGCGTTTACTTTCAGCGGTACAGAAGACCTCAAATGCTTCTGTGTAAACACGTACCCAACTTTCGTTTCTTTTATCGGTGTAAATAAGAATAAAACGTTTACAAAAGTCTGTTACAAAGTTGTAACTTTAGGAATTAAATGTAGCTAAGCAGGAATTTGTGTACCTTGTTTTCTTGGAATAGGTTGTACCGACAAGTCAGGCGAAGGAAGCAAGTAGAAGGGAGGAGACGCCCCTTACACCAGACACAATCCTAGTCTGAGGCTACTGTATTTGCAATTCAACGACAACCTTACTTTCTGGATCTTGTCGCAACTTTTTCTTACGCTCTCTGGTAAATATTGTAGTGACTTAGAATAAAAATGAAAATATTAATTTATTGATTTTAACGCTTATAGATTTTTTTTTATCAGTACCATGTAAACTCTTTAATATTTATATAGTTTAGTATAATTAAATCAAGTATAAAGCCATAGTTCCTGGGTTCAATTCCCAGTCTATGTCGTATATTTTACTTGAAATAATTATTTTAAAATGAAAAGTTAACCTTCCACTTTAATCCTAACATTGACTTAAATCGTAACACATCCTATACAGGGTGTGACACAACTTATTCTATTTACAAAAATTGAGAGGGGGAGCAATATTGAAGACACTTAAAAAAATTAATCATTCTTGTTGACCTCTCACATGTTTGTTAGTGGATTTTTAAAAGTTATTGAAAGAACAATCTACTCGGGTCCTCAGTGGTACCATTGACCCATGGGTTCGTTATCACCATGCTGCATACTGTGCTTAAAATGTGATTACAATTTGTCAGTACATTTTAAAAAAACTTAATTTTCTATGTACGATTTAGTACATTGTTTTATATTACAAAATGTAATATTCCAAACAGAGGGATATGCGATTTTGCAGTGTGCAAGTTTGAAAGAGTTGTTGTCCTTAAAGGAGAACGGAGGACTTTGAGGCCATCTAAGATGATATTAGTTTTAATCGGTGATAGATACGTTAATCAAGTTAGCACTGTTTAATAAAGCCAAGCTGATCTCCACTTTGGGACATTGGGTTACCTGGCTTAGATGTATGCTGGGAAGGATTGGAGCAGAAAATATCTGGAAGAGTCAAAACCACTGGGATGTAATCAAGTCAAGAAAAGATTTAGTTGAACAATTCAAGAATAATTTAATATGCTCAGACATTGATACCATTTTTAATTCAAGATACAGTGATTACTACAGATATATAAGTGGCATAATCCCCTGTGAACCATACTTTGAAGAGAATTGTCCTTTATACATAATAAGAATTACTGCTCAATTACGCCTTGCTGGCAAGAATAGATTAATATTGCAGAAAGACAACTATAGCTTTAACCCCAGTGAAATCTGCCCTATCTGCATAACAGGAAATGACACTATAACCAATGACTACATAAATACTATAAGACACGACATAGGATAGGGAAATAGTCTACGCTTTACGGGTGCTGTTCGTCACAAGTTTGACACACAGCTATCAGAAAGCGCTAGCAGCAGGTGCTTGACTGTACGCATCCCACTTGGTTGAGACTGTACAACTGTTGACCTCTCTCTCACAAACCTTCTCACTTACTTCCGTCAGCATAGTCAGTGTTGTCAGTTCGTGCGCTGAGATAAGCGATTCTCGACCTTCCCTCGCATCTCTGGTCCCATATGTGGCATCAGTGCGTTTTCTCTTACCCGCCTGAAACATTGTTTGACCGTAGAGCCACCTAGCGCCATTCACATCAACTTCAGATTCTCTAGCAGAGCGACCTAGTGGGTATTGGACAACTCAAGAATAAGCGTAGAATATTTAACATGGCCATGTCGTGTCTTATAGTATTTATGTAGTCATTGCTATAACTCACCTTTTGTTGGAATGTGAAGGGTATAATCTTTTTAGATATAAATATTTGAACAATTACAATTCTGTGCAATATTTATATAATATAGAGACAATCTAAACCTCAAACTCAGTACAGGCCATGAAAAATATCTACCATTTTGTTATGTATAGCCTAAAACTTAGAAAATCTATTTTAAACTTAATCTAATAAATTAATTTGGTAAAATATCTTCAAACAACTAACTCATTTGTAAATGTACTGATATTATTGTAGTTCGTATAATTTGGTTACTGCGATTCCTAAAATTGTGTTACGTGTTATAATGGTATAAAATATTTTTGTAAGTAGCCTATTATAAATGCACCGGAGAGTTAGTTATAGAAAAACTAAGGATAAAAATGAACAATGTCATAAAATATGTTATTTTTGTAAATGGTCAACATCTTGCTTATGTACACTGTACTTTAAAGCAATAAAGTTGTTATGTTATGTTATGGATAGTGTGAAGGTAGGTGGGTTAACCAGGAAGGAGTCATTCATTTATTTACTTCCAGTATACAAAACATAATAGAAGTTTGGTAATCACAAAAATTTCGACTTTTTTAAAAAATAATCTAAGTTTCATGTCCTCAAGAAACAGAAAAAAATTATTTTCGAAATTCTGTTCGCCCGTCGTCGTTGTCGTCCGTACGTAAGCACGATAGCGTCCTTAAAAATAAAAAGAGGAAAATTTGGTGTAAGGATTGTAGTGTCACCATTCAACCCCTATCAAGGCTGTTACCTACTGTAACTAGAGGAGGCTCCGGCTCCTTCACATATGTACAGCTTCGAGGCCCGTTGGGTCGAGATACTAACTCGAGCGAAGCGAGTGGAGAATTTTTGGGGTTAACATTTCCTACAAAGCCCACGAAACCAACTTTGCTTGTATTACATTGTATGAAGGGGCTGGGTAGGTACCACGTCAACTTGTTTAGCTATACGGGTGTCTGACAAGTTAGTGGAACTGCGCGTGGACCATTTTGTTTGTTGTTGTAACTCAGACATCACACAAACAACACACTTACATATTCCAAAGTAGATGCATTTCACAAATCGGAAATGGAAGTATGTAAATATTGTTGTTAAAGAGAGGCCGGACATTTTGTTTGTTTGTAATGCTGATCTATTAACTTGAAAGCTGCGAATGTTTGCTTCACCGTTAATTGATCTTTCAATTCTTGCGAAGGTTTTAGTGTTCTATAATAAGTTCAATGGAAGATTACCCGTTGATATTTGTAATGTAGAACTCTCAAGGAGTCACTTTGTGAGTACTCGTGTGCTAATCCTGAGGAACCCTAACTTGATACGCCCTATTTTTATGTAGTCTTAGGTTAGATCTTAGATCCGTTTCATCGTTACTATCTGGCAGCTTTTGATCAACTCTTGTCATCTGACGCTTTAGAGTATTGTAATGTTAGGGTTATTATCTGTATACCGTAACTTGGCGTCTGTATACCCCTCTCGCTCCCTTCCTCACACAGCTGTTTCCGTGATGAGTCACCTACTAGCGTTAACACTGCACTGTTTACCTTTTTTATGGGAGACACAATATTAAAAAAAAATTCAGCATTGTTAAAATGTTTAGGAAAATATAAGCAAATTGATACCTAACACGACTCAAATGTGTACGTGATTATGAAAATAGTAGCTGTGTAAAGAGCTTTCTACTGGCGGCTTTTACAAACGGAATAGTGTGGTGTTTGGTATCAATTTGCGTATATTTTCCTAAACGTTTTAACTATGCTGAAAAAAATTTAAAATTGTGTCTCCCATAAAAAATTTAAATAGTGCAGTGTTAACGCTAGTAGGTGACTCATCACTGAAACAGCTGGGTGAGGAAGGGAGCGACGGGGGGGGGCGGTTCCGGCCGCTCGCAGGTAGCCAAGGGTTCAGACGCCAAGTTACGGTATACAGACTATAGATTCCTCTCTTTAAGGACACCAGGTATTGACTATCTGGTCCATGTTAAATTTACCTTTTTCTGGTGTACATTTCTCAGAAACCGGTAAAGATACTGTTCTAAGATTTTAACAGGATTTTTTTCATTACCTTGGCAACATTGATAATATACGTATTAAGCTTGACTGTTGTGATGGTATACTTGATAGAATAAAACTTGAACACAAATAGTACATTTATTTATTCAAACGCGTTTCAACGACAAAGTCGTCATCTTTAGTGATAGACGATAACTAAACTAAAACTGTTATTTGAGTTTAGTTTAGTTATTGTAGCTCGTGCATCACTGAAGATGGCATCTTCGACGTTGAAACGCGTTTGAATTAATAAACGTACTATTTGCGAGAATCTGTGTTCATGAATTTATTAAGTATACAAGCAGTTGGTTCACGTGTTTTCATTTTATTATTAATTATATAGAATTTTTTTTTTAAGTGTAAAATAATTACATAATAACTTACGTAACTTTTCTATCTGATGAAATAATGGCTGAATATTTCTTATCGCTGCTGGTGGTTATATAATTTCATGAAAATCGTTTGAGTAGTTTAGAAAAATTTTGTAACGAAGAATGAATAAAGTAAAACTCAATTTATTCAAAAATTACACATATATTGAGATAATGGCTTCATAACCATAGTCTGACTTTTGAATCTTTTAAATTTACATGGTTTTAAAAGTTTTAAATAATTAAAATTAGGCATAATGACAGCGCCCAATAATATGCAGTGATTCTAGTTTTTTTTTTTTTTTTACGTAAGAAAAACAAAACTTGCAAAATACGTGTTTTCTGTGCCATTTATTTCTAACAGTCTAACTTCGACTGAATCCAACCACCGTTCATTTATAGTTTGCCTTCCCTCCACCTAACCTAACCTAACCTAACCACAGGTTGGGAAGAACCAAACTGTACAGAAAAGACGTCGTGCCTTAGGTTGGATTCGAACCCACAACCTTCGGTACCAATCCTTGATGAAGTGATTGTCGCTTTAGGCACCTTCTGACACTGTCTTTAACATTAATTGAATGCTATTGTAAGATTGCCTAATCTACCCCTGGCATAAATTAAAAACCTTTGATATTTGCACCCAGGTAGCGTGTATTCAAATATTACCAATTTAAGAGACGCTTTTGTCTAATTCAACTTGGACATATACTTGATTACCAATCATAATTCGTGTTTTGGTTTCTTATTTAAAAAGCAGTTTAAAACAATTTTGAAGTTGTTTTATGACGTAATATGAGTTTTACAATGTTGAATTGTTTTGAAAATCGAAGTCTTGGTGCAGTAACACGGGTGTGACACAATTAAAACATTAAATTTGCAGTATTCGAAAAAATCAAATTCCATATATTTCCTGTGGATTTTCGTAAGAGATGGGAGAGAGATAAAAAAAATATTATACCACTGAAATCAGATTTGAACATGGATCTTAAATCATACATCCAATCACCATAATGCAATTTTAAAAACAAGTATAAGTAATTACACAAAGTTCATTTAATCTGAAGTTGATAAACTGTGTAAAAAAAGTAGGAGGGGGGGGTTAAGATACTTTATTTCCATTCTGCAAAATAATGTGCAAGACTAGGCCCTACTAGTTTCCTTTAATCTTTACTACCAGTTCTCTCTTGATCAACTCTTGTTCTTTTCCGAACCTGAAGCTGTTAGAGTATTCCAGATGTTTATTTTATGCTTTTATCTTCCTTTCATCGCTATAATGCGATGATGATCTTCAAACAACAAGCGTAAAAAAATCGTGTCATCTGATTGAAATTTACTTTTTAATCTAAAATTACTGCTGTCATGGTTTATTTTTATTCGTTATTTCTACTTCCGATTAGTCACGTTGGTTCCAGTTATCAATTTTCACATTTCATTAAAATTTCATCGAAATCGGTACAGCTTATTTTGAGAAATTAACTTTTTTACACAGCCTCTTGGACGATTTTTGATTAGTTACCGTTCACTTTCAAAGCGACATTTTTAGTGAAATATTCGTTTTGTTTTGGTTTCTAGAAGCGTCATTCTAAAAAAGGGTTATCAAAATCGATTGAGCTGATTTTGAGAAATAATAAATATTATCTTATTCAAAAACATGAGACGTCAAGCCAAGCTGTACCCAACTTACCGGCTGCAGTGAACTGCTTCGCAGACACAGATTTCTGATGGACTTTCTCTATTACCTATGGACAAGCATATTTATCTAACCCTTTAGGCTGGAATTCCTTACTAGTCGCCAATGTGACATTGAGAGTTGACGATAACTTGGTTTTAGTTGGCAAATACACGAAGAAAATGTCACATACACATCCAACATTCGTGGAAGCGAATGTTACATTCTTGAGCAATTAACATTCAATCATAATAAAGTATTTTAATTTATTCAAGTATACATATAAATTTCCGGGGGTAAAATTTATATTTAAAATAGGCTTCCAAGAAGTGAGAATTGTCTGTCTGATACGACATATTGAAACCAAATTTAACACAGAAATAAATTTAACACTGGAGACATCATACATCAATCATGTTTATTTATTTAATTTATTTTCTCATATTGTTTAAAGACGAAAAACTCCTCTTTCATAACTCCTCATAAAATTCAGAAAGAAACTGGTGGTAAGGTCCGAAGAGAACAAGAGTTGGTCAAGAAAGACAAGATAGGGAACTAACAAAGACTACATGAATAAAGGGTTAGATCTAGATAGGATCCCTGGGATTGCAACACCGGTACGCATTATAGTGAGCATCAGAGGGTCTTCACAGCCTCTCTCTCTCTCTCTCTCTCTCTCTCTCTCTCTCCTCTCTCCTCTCTCTCCTCTCCTCTCTCTCCTCCCCTCCTTCTCTCTCCCCTCTCTCTCCCTCCCTCTCCCCTCCTCTCTCTCTCTCTCCTCTCTCTCTCTCTCTCTCTCTCTCTCTCTTCTCTCTCTCTCTCTCTCTCTCTCTCTCTCTCTCCCTCCTCTCCCCTCTCTCTCTCTCTCTCTCTCTCTCCCCCTCTCTCTCTCTCTCTCTCTCTCTCTCTCTCTCTCTCTCTCTCTCTCTCTCTCTCTCTCTCTCTCTCTCTCTCTCTCTCTCTCTCTCTCTCTCTCTCTCTCTCTCTCTCTCTCTCTCTCTCTCTCTCTCTCTCTCTCTCTCTCTCTCTCTCTCTCTCTCTCTCTCTCTCTCTCTCTCTCTCTCTCTCTCTCTCTCTCTCTCTCTCTCTCTCTCTCTCTCTCTCTCTCTCTCTCTCTCTCTCTCTCTCTCTCTCTCTCTCTCTCTCTCTCTCTCTCTCTCTCTCTCTCTCTCTCTCTCTCTCTCTCTCTCTCTCTCTCTCTCTCTCTCTCCTCTCTCTCTCTCTCTCTCTCTCTCTCTCTCTCTCTCTCTCTCTCTCTCTCTCTCTCTCTCTCTCTCTCTCTCTCTCTCTCTACGAAGTTTTACCTAAAACACTTTGGTAGCTAGTTAACTAAGGTTAGCGAAAGATTTCTGTAAAATTCAATGTTGCTGAAATCCCTGGAACTCAAATTAAGAGACCAATTTGGTTATTTTATATGCAATTTCACCTGAAAAAAACTTTTAAAAGTACAATAATATTTCAAGTGAAAAATAAACGACCTAGACTGGGAATTGAACTCAGGACTTTTGTTTTTACGCGCCAATGCTCTACCAACTGAGATATCCTTATTTTCAATACTAGCGAGTAAAAACGTATAAGCGTTAAAATCAACATTTAAAAAAAAATTAAATAGTAGGTTTCAGAACTTTTTCTCCAGTAGTTTATTAGAACATTGGGGGTAAAACACAAATAATTGGGGACGAAAACATATTTTTTTTAAGTTCGCTGTGAAATAACTTTCATAAATGGCTGATAAACGAGTAAACGTTTTCAACAAAACTTGTAGAGAATTTAATTCTGAACAAATTGGTATAAGATAAGGTAAAAAAATAATCAAATACAAACGGAAAATATTCTTTTTTATTTTAAACAAAACATATCAAAAGTGTACAGAAAAATGACAAAAGTTGTAAGGAAACTAAAAATCTATTATCTGATATTTTAAGTTCCTGGTAAATTAACTCACCAAATGTTACAATCAATTATCAAAAATTTGTCCTACTTCCAATACATTGTCTGCACGCTTGTGGATGGCACATGTTGCTCTTCCAAGTTTTGCAGGGGCATCCATAATGTGGGCTATTAATTCCTCACCGGTATGAACTTTAGTCTTATAAACAATATTTTTCATACATCCTCAAATACTAAAATCGACTGGTGTCAGATCTGGCGCCCTAGGTGGCCAGGATTGGGGGGGGGCAGCAACGATCAACACATCGATCTAGGAAATCCGATTCAAGTGAGCTCTAACAGCTAGTGAGAAGTGGCGAAGTGCGATATCATAATGATAATAGTTTTTCTCATAAACTACTGGATAAACAGTTCTGAAACCTACATTTTACAGTTTATCAGTTCAAATTGCATATTAAACCACCAAATTTGTGTCCCAGAGATTTCAACAAGACTGAATTGTACAGGAGGATTAGAAATCAGGTAGAAACCTTTCTGTAACCGTAACTAGCTACCAAAGCGTCTTAGGACATATGTTTATATGAAGTTTTTTCTTTCTTTTGGCAATGACTACATAAATACTATAAGACACGACATGGCCATGTTAAATATTCTACGCTTATTCTTGAGTTGACCAATACCCGCTAGGGTGTGCTGCTAGAGAATCTGAAGTTGATGTGACTGGCGCTAGGTGGCTCTACGGTCAAACAATGTTTCAGGCGGGTAAGAGAAAACGCACTGATGCCACATATGGGACCAGAGATGCGAGGGAAGGTCGAGAATCGCTTATCTCAGCGCACGAACTGACAACACTGACTATGCTGACGGAAGTAAGTGAGAAGGTTTGTGAGAGAGAGGTCAACAGTTGTACAGTCTCAACCAAGTGGGATGCGTACAGTCAAGCACCTGCTGCTAGCGCTTTCTGATAGCTGTGTGTCAAACTTGTGACGAACAGCACCCGTAAAGCGTAGACTATTTCCCTATCCTATGTCGTGTCTTATAGTATTTATGTAGTCATTGCTTTTGGCTTGTAGAATGAGCTCAGAAAGCGCCGGTAAAACTTCGTGACTCACCCTGTATATACTTTGACAAGTTTCGGGAGCGGACTCCTTACATGAAAATAAATAAAATAGTACTTGAAAACTTGTGTCCGAAACAGCTTTGTTTTCAGATAATCCACCATTTTGTGTTTTTACCTTTTGAAGTAGATAAGATATCGAGTTCAGATTTGGCATACACATTGTATATGTAATGTTTTATAAGTGCGCAAACAATATATACTGTAATTGTATTGATTTCAAAATGGCGGTCGTTTAAAATTTTTAATGTTCAATATCTAGAAAACAATTAATTTTTCAGAAAAGTTACAAGATACAAAAGTTTCCTGTTTTTACTACAAACAAAATCAATTTTTATTTTTCCTTTAAGTCAAAGGGTAATCGAGTTGACAAAAAACGAAAACATAATTTCTTGGTAGTTGTCTAAGATTAGGTTATATCCAACTAGATCCCCCGGGGATTGTCTTACTTTACTGAGTTCTTGAGTGTAATCATTACTTATAAATAAACATTGTCTACAGTTGTTGACAAAGTGGCATTTTGTTCATTTAAATTAGTTTGCAAAACAGCTGATTTCTCAACAATTTCACTTTGCCCACTACTTTGCTCACTCCGAATGGCAACCGAACAAAACGAAATTTAGGTTAAGTTTATTTGAATTGATTTATAATATACAGGAAATGTCCCGTATGTAGGTAAGATTAATTCTTCCATGTAAAATAACATAAATAAACAACAAAACAACGTTTTAAAGTTGAAAAAGGAAGTAATTATTCATGAAGATGATTGACAGTGTATGTACACGGAGAGTATTTTTCGTTTGCCGAGTTTTGAAGTTGGCAATCCCGTTTCCTCAACAATACACCTAAGTTATTTGTAATATTCATAAATAACCTCATTGTAGACGTGAGGTTGAACACTATTGTATTAAATTAATGTTTTATTAAATTGTGTTACTGCTGAAGTACGTTTTTTTATTTGTCACAAAATAACAACTGTAGACAAAGTATAATGTGCAATTCGTGAGCAAAGTGTCTTTTTTAAACTCGATAAAATTGACGCACTCGGCAAGCCTCGTGCGTCAACATTTTTCTCTCGTTTAAAAAAGTGCCACTTAGCTCACTAGTTGCACAAATAACTATTTTTATTTTAAAAGATTTCATTATCTTTTACAAAATGCTATTAACAAACTAATTGGCCTAGACCAGCAAAAAAAATTTTTTTTTAATTTTAAGAAATAGCACAAGCACGTTGCTATCTTTTTTAAAAATAAACTTTAAAATAAGATTACTGAGAAAGCGTGTTTAGTTGTGCAACACTTAAAAACAGTAATTATTGAAACAATAAACAATGTTTTTAAATACTGTTATCTAATCTGAATTGTTTATCAATTGGGTCAGATCGGAGTTGGGTGGAAATTTTACTAAAAGAAATAAATTAAAATCGTGCGACTGGATTTGAGTTTGTTTTATTTTCTGATGTGTTGTTTAGAAACTTATGTGATGGGTCAATAAATCAGGTCTTCTGAGTTTTAAAAAAAGTGGTTTTTGGAATTATTTCTGTTTGTCGTATATGTCTGTGGCAGTTATGGAGGCTGCTCAATGTATGGCAGTGGGTGTCATGACAGTGTACGACAGCCACAACGGGTGGACCGATTTTAATCGCGCGTTCAAACATAGCCTAAAGTGCCCTAAAGGATCCAAATAAAACTATTTGGTTCCTATTCCCCGCCCCCCAATGCCAGTTTGGTAATTAGTGAAAAAAAAATCCTCAATGAAACTGTATAAAAACGTAATTTAAGGTGAAATGTGGAGAATAATATCCAAAACAAGTGTGCCCAATAACAAATAACATACTGGGTGTCCCACCTAAAATGTTACAATAGTTAACTTTTGAATTGTAAATATGATAGAGTAATTTAAACGGGTAAAAAGTCTTTTCGTTTCAATGAAGTTTAAAATTCCATATTGTAAAATGTTAAATATTGCCGCCATTTTTCAATATGGCGGCCAAATTTGAAATTTGTTATAGAACACCCTGTATTTTATAGTTTTTTCATGTGTAAAGCAATATTTTAAGAATGTTTATTCTTGGGTATTTTTATAAATCTTTAGCCGTTTAGGAATTACAGGCACTTAAAGTTCAGAAAAATAAACCTTTGATAAGCCTACAAATAATTAATTATTGATTCCCACTTAAAATGTTACAATAGTTAACTTTTGAATTATAAATATGATAGAGTACTTTAAATTTTCTTTCTTTTCAATGAAGTTTAAAAATCCATATTGTAAAATGTTAAATATTGCTGCCATTTTTCAATATGGCGGCCAAATTTGAAAATTGTTATATAACACCCTGTATTTTATAGTTTTTTCATGTGTAAAACAATATTTTAAGACTGTTTTATTCTTGGGTATTTTTATAAATCTTTAGCCGTTTAGGAATTACAGGCACTTAAAGTTAAGAAAATTAAACTTTTGATAAGCCTATGAATAATTGATTCCCACCTAAAGTGTTACAATAGCTAACTTTTGAACCGTTAGGGGTACAAATAAGTTTTAATGGGGAACTCCCCTTATTATTGTAATCTCTAAAATGACATGGAAATCAATTTTGAAAAAATTGCTACATTTAAAAAAAATAGGGATAACTTTTTAGTATAAAAATTGGGGGTTACTAATTTTTTTAAATCCCTATTATTACTTTGGAAGTAGATGACATATTGAGTTCAAATTTGTCATACGTATTTATTATCTAACTTTTTACATGTGTAGCGAAAATAAGTTTATCTTATAAATTTCCAAAATGGTGTCGTTTATATTTTAAGTAAATTTAATTGTGTTTGAGATATTGAATATTAAAATTTTCAAACAGCAAAATAATTTATAAGATAAAGTTTTTATTCGTGGTTTACTGGTAAAAAATGTAAAATTTATATCAAATTTCGATTCGAAATATTTATAATTTTTTAAGTTATCGTTTTTTTTTTTTTTTTTTTTTTTTTTTTTCGAAAAACACAAAATGACTAGCATAGGCCTACTGGATGTTTGTATGATTTTTTTTTTCCGTTTTTTTAATTCACGTGCAGTATGTCTGTTTATTTTTGGGACACCCTGTATATTAAACTTATCACCAAAAAGAAATAAATGAAGTGGGGAGACACAGTAAGACAAAAACTGTTATTTTTTCTAACTTAAAATTAATGAAAACATTTTTGGAAAAAACAATTCCCGGTTAGTTTATTGGTTTAGTTTGTGTTCTTCAACAGTGAAAAGTTCCGAATTCAATCCACGTGGAGGCTCAACAAATTATGGTGTTGAACTAACATCATGGGTTAAGGAAGCTGAAGTTGATTGAACTACAGCGACAGGGATTTGATATGCGAATACATTAATTTTTTCTTGTTGTTTAATGGCTTCTCTGTTATCATCGCCTTTAAAGAAGAAGAACAAAAAAGTATAAAATAAAGACCCCTGACCCTCGAACATCTAATAGCGTCAGGGTCGGAAAAGAACAAGAGTTGATCAATAAAGACCTGTTTTGGTTTAACAGCTCCATAAGAAGTTAGTGCATTATTTTTACACCGTTTATTATCCTCAGGAGCTCATTAATAGTGAGTACGCCCTTGTCAATCCCAAAATACCTAGCTGAATCTACACCTTTTTATAGTCCCTCTCTTTCGTCTTTCCTATCAGATTTCCCATGACCAACTCTTGTTTTTTTCCGACCCTGACAATATTAGAATATTCCAGTCTTTATTTTATGTTCTTCTACTACTTTTTTCAGGTTATGATGAGGTTTTTCGCCCTTAACAATAACAAAAAAATTGTATACAATTTTTATTCGGGAATATGTTTATTACAATAGGCCTACATCAAAAAAAAAAAAACTGTCAACGACCCTGACAATATTAGAATATTTGAGTCTATATTTTATGTTCTTCTATTACTTTTTTTTAGGTTATGATGAGGTTTTTAGGCCTTAAAACAAGAACAAAAAATATATATACACCGTTTATACGTTTTTGATTCGCGAATATGTTCCTTACAATAGGCCTACATAAAAAAAACTGTCAAAATACCAATAAATTTTACCCTCACCTGTAGATAAGTTAACCCTAATAAGAAAATCAATTTTGGAGTTTCCCACAGCTACTAAATAATAAATACAAGGATATAAATAGCAACCTCTTGTTTACTAGACTATTGCCTGATTCTAAATTGGACGCAATATGTTCCTTACAATAGGCCTACATACAAAAAACTGTCAAAATACCAATAAATTTTACCTTCACCAGTAGATAAGGTAACCCTAATAAGAAAATCAATTTTGGAATTTTCCACAGCTACTAAATAACAAATACAAGGATATAAATAGCAACCTCTTGTTTACTAGACTATTGCCTGATTCTAAATTGGACGCAATATGTTCCTTACAATAGGCCTACATACAAAAAACTGTCAAAATACCAATAAATTTAACCCTCACCAATACATAAGTTAACCCTAATAAGAAAATCAATTTTGGAATTTTCCACAGCTACTAAATAATAAATACAAGGATATAAATAGCAACCTCCTGTTTACTAGACTATTGCCTGATTCTAAATTGGACGCTGTTTACGTTGAGATATTCAACAATGCTCAGATTGTAGGAGTGATTCCATAAATAAACCAAGAACAGATGGTCATCTGGCCTAGATATATTGCAATTTTGGTTTTGCATCTGTAAAACTTGCTCCGACTGGTGTTTATATAAGCTACTCCATCAATGAAGTGAAGCTTGGCGCCGGGCGATGGCGCCATCACGTGACCTTCCAAGATACAAGTCGCGGACGTGCTGTTTGCGCGCTCTGCATCACGCAGGCGACAACTCATTGGGCGCCATAAAGTATCGAATGATAACAAATTATAATTGCTGAGGAATTGCTGGTATATGAATAGATTATACGCATGACGTAATTGTTGTAGGAAATTACCTTGTTTTAAATTTTGTTTTAATTTTTTGTGTATGCAGTATATAGGTTATGGATGGGGAATTTTACGTTTTTAATAATAACAATGCTTTATTAGAACAATACAAGTTGATAAGGCGCCAACATGGTATTTACCCAGCCCTATCATACAAGCAGATGTAAATGTAATGGCTAAATGTTGGATTTTTTGTGGTGTTAGGAATTGTCTGCTAAAACTGCCTAAATAATATTATAACTATTATAATAGATTACTTGATTTTATATTGAGGATTAGAATTTTAACACTCATATGAAAAATAAAAAGTTCGTTTCCCCAGAATTAACAATTAGTTAGTTGGTCACTTTAAGCAGTAAACCGACGATATAAATCTGTATTGGTAGATCAAGAGGTCTTACCAACTGGGGTAAATTTGTTTTTAACATTTTGTATATCACATTTTTGTTATACAATTTTTTGAACTTTGTAAGTATATATCAATGTTTCAGCTCTTACGGGGCCTCGATGCTATAGATGGTTCAGTAACATTTCGTCCCGCTGCCAATTTCCTAGAAAAATAGTTATTTGTGCAACTAGTGAGCAAAGTGGCACTTTTTTAAACGAGGGAAAAATGTTGACGCACGAGGCTTGCCGAGTGCGTCAATTTTATCGAGTTTAAAAAGACACTTTGCTCACGAATTGCACATTATACTTTGTCTACAGTTGTTATTTTGTGACAAATAAAAAACATACTTCAACAGTAACACAATTTAATAAAACATTACGTTAATACAATAGTGTTTGTTATGATTGTATTTGAGATAAGATTAGGTGGACGACACTGCAGAGTCTAGAGGCAAGACGGGTGTAAGCAGGTCGTAGGCAACAGCCTTGTCTGTAGATAGTACATGTAATAAAGACATTGTAACAATTACAAAGTATAATTTTATTAACAATAACAACAAATATAACATGGTGGCAGTGGTGAACAAGTGAAGTGATTTTTAATTATAAAATGCCTACTTTAAAAAGCATTATTATATATAAGACATGTGAACAGCTGGCCGATTGTCGGTAAGTTTTAGTATAGACACGTAAGCCTAAAAAAGTGCAAAGCTAAATTTATAAATCGTTAGTGTTATATGGCTAAATTACAACAACAAGAATTAGATATTCCTGAAGCAAAAGACATATTTTTTACAATGGATTATCACTCTAATATTCCTAGTCAAATGTCATTTGAAGGAAACTTGACTGAAAATTGGACAAAGTTTAAACATAAATTTAATCTATATTGTGACGCTTTTTTAACTGAAAATGTACAAGATAAACGTAAAATTGCGTTATTATTACATTCAATGGGTGATCAAGGTGTTGAAATTTTTAATTCTTTTAATTTAACAAAGGAAAGTGCAAAAGTGTTTGAACATGTCATAACAGTATTCGATGAATACTTTCTTCCATTGAACAACGTGACGTATGAAAGACATATTTTTTTCAACCGGAAACAGTTACATAATGAATCATTTGAACAATATATGGCTATACTTAGAAATTTAAGTTCTACATGTGAATTTGGAAATTTAAGGGACAGTCTGGTAACAGATATTTTCATTAGTGGAATTACAGATTCATCAGCAAAAGAAATATTACTAAAGACAAAAAATATCGATATAAAATCAGCTTTGGAAATTTGTAAAACAAAGGAAATGGCTCATAGAAGAGCACGCCATCTAGATATTAAAACTGAAACGGGTACGTCATCAACCGATATTGACTCTATCAACAAAACTAAGAAGCATTATTTATTATCAAAGTCAAGCAGCGATAGTAACTTCAAACAAGGACAGGTCAAAAGTAAACATAGGCCTAAATCGTCGTTTCAACAGAAGCAAACAACAGATGTACAAGTTCAACGACATAATCGTGTTATACAAACTTCTTGCGGTAAATGTGGTTACAAACATAAGTTTGGTGAATGTTTTGCTTTTGGAAAAAAATGTAATAAGTGCGGAAAAGCGAATCATTTTGCCAATATGTGTAGATATAATCGCAAATTAGTAAGTACTCTAGACAATACTCAAAAAATAAATAGTCTAGCATCAATAAGTGATCCTAGTTTAAACTTTATTATAGATATAGTAAATATAAATAGTAATCAAAATTCTGAAGTAGAACAATGGTATGAGAAATTAGTTATTAATGGAAAAGAATGCCTACTAAAATTAGATACAGGGGCACAAATTAATATTTTATCAATTAAATCATTTAAAGAACTTAAAATTAACCATAAATTTGTAAAAAAGACAAACACATCAGTAACGTCTTTTACAAAAAATTGTGTTCCTATATTAGGCACATGTAGTGTTAATTGTCAAGTAAAGGGTAAAACAGAAGTGCATAAATTAATATTTTATGTTGCAAATATTAATTGTTCTAATATACTTGGTTTAAAATCTTGTATTGAATTAGATCTCATAAAAAAAAATTGAAACTGTAGAGATTTTTAAGTGTGAGAAATATAAGCAATTATTTGACGAAGGAATCGGTAAAATACCAATTGAAGTAAAATTACAATTAAAAGACAACACAATACCAGTTGTAAGTCCATCTCGTAAAATGCCAGTTTTATTATATGATAAATTAAAAGCAGAACTAAAAAGATTAGTTAAATTAGACATTATAAAAGAGATTAATGAACCAACAGAATGGCTTAATCAAATTGTTATTGTAGAAAAGAAAAATGGAGATTTAAGAATTTGCTTAGATCCATTTCATTTGAACAATGCAATCAAAAGGTCTCATATACAATTTCCAACTTTTGAAGAACTCTCTTTAAAGCTTACAAATGCTAAGTATTTTACTAAGTTAGATGCAAGTGCAGGTTTTTGGATGTTACCTTTAGAAAAAGAAAGTGCTAAATTATGTGCATTTCAAACTCCTTTTGGAAGATATATTTTTAAACGATTGCCTTTTGGTCTAAATTGCTCAAGTGAAATTTTTTATAAAATTATGTTACAAACCTTTGATGAAATACCAGGTGTAATTTTATATATAGACGATATTTTAATACATGCTGATACTATAGAAGAATTAAATAATAGAGTGAAGCTAGTATTAGATAGAGCTAAAGACTCTGGAATTAAATTTAACAAAGACAAATGTATTTTTAATGCTAAAGAAGTAACATTTTTAGGTCATAAATTTAGTGCTAAAGGTATCGAAATAGATCAAAATAAGATAAAAGCGATTGTTAATATGCCTTCACCAAGAGATGCAAGGGCTCTTGAACGTATTTTAGGTATGGTAAATTACGTTTCGAAATTCATACCCAATTATTCAGAATTAACTAAACCGTTTAGAGAATTATTAAAAAAAGATAATGTTTTTGTCTGGAATAAAACTTTGGAGAATTTATATGTGAAACTCAAGAAATATATTACAGAAGCGCCTGTACTAACATATTTTGATCCCAATAAACAGAGTACGTTATCAGTCGATGCATCTCAATTTGGTTAGGTGCAGTATTATTACAAAATGGAAAAGTAGTGGCTTATGCTTCAAAAGCACTAACAAGCGTACAAACGAGATATTCTCAAATAGAAAAAGAGTTGTTAAGTATTGTATTTGGTTGTGAACGTTTTAAACAATATGTATATGGTAGTATTAATGTACTAGTAGAAACAGATCACAAACCATTGATACCAATTTTTAAAAAACCTTTATGTGATGTTCCAATAAGGCTGCAAAGAATGTTACTAAGATTACAACCTTATAATTTAAAAGTTACATATATACCCGGTAAATACCTATTTTTGGCGGATACTCTATCCAGAACATGTAATATAGCTTCTAAAGAAATAGATCCTTTTGATGAGGAAATTGAAGTTCAGGTAAATCTTTTAATTAGCAATATGCCCATTACTGAGACCAACAAACTAAATATTAAACAAGAAACCATGAAAGATGCAGTAATGTGTAAATTAAAAAAATATATTCAAAATGGTTGGCCTAAATATAAAAAAGACGTAGAGATTGAGATTCAACCTTATTTTGAATTGCAATCCCAATTATGTATAATAGATAAAATCATATTTAAAAATAACGCAATTGTTGTTCCTAAAACATTAAGATTATCAATGTTAAACAAAATACATTTAGGACACAGTGGCATTTCAAGATGTAAGTCTAGAATAAGAAATATTCTATTTTGGCCCAACATGTCAAATGATATTGAAAATTTTGTAAAATGTTGTCAAACATGTGCTAGATACAAAAGAAACAAATCAAATGAACCATTAATATGTCATAAAGTACCTGAAATACCATGGCAAAATGTAGGTTGTGATATTTTTGAGCTCAACAAAAAATATTTCATAGTGGTAGTAGATTACTTTTCATACTTTATAGAAGTTTCCCACATATCTAATTGTACTAGTACAACAATAATTGATAAACTTAAATCATTCTTTTCACGTCATGGCATACCATTAAATTTCTATTCGGATAATGCAACTTATTATATGTCCGATGAATTTAAAAAAATTATGAAAGAATGGAATTTTAATCATATAACTTCTAGCCCCCACCATCCAAAGTCTAATGGAATGGCGGAGTCGGCTGTTAAAGTCATCAAAAATATTTTTAGAAAATGTTTAGATTCTAAGCAGGACCCCTATCTTGCGCTTTTAGAATTTAGAAATACTCCAAGACAAAATTTAAGTTCGCCTGCTCAATTATTAATGTCAAGGTCTTTAAGAACCACTATACCTAGACACATAAACCATCTGAAACCTAAAATTAATTTTAAGAAAGATAGACAAAAAATGATAAAAAACAAAAGTATCATGAAACAACATCATGATGTTAGAGCTAAGGATATGAAGGAAAACTTTTCTAGTGGCAATAATGTATGGTTTAAAAGAAATCCCAAATCATTGTGGTGTCCAGGTAGAATTGTAAATAAATGTGAACAAACCAGATCCTTTACGATCCAAGATCAAAATGGAAATTCATACAGACGTAATACTATTCATATTTCACCAGACAATACAATAAATACAGAACATGGCATTAATAATCATTCTGATAATTACAATGAATTAAATAATCAAAATAGTCTAAGTAAACAATTGCCCATACCGTCAACTAGTACAGAAGACACTTCTGTAACAGACCCACACAAATATACAACTAAATATGGCAGAGTGGTTAATACTACTAAAAGATATCCTCAGGAATAAAAAGTTAGATAATAAGTAATAAATGAAAAAAGATTAAGTTATGAATATTTTGTTATTGATTAAGTTAGATATACAAGGAATTAATTTTATTTAAGTAATTAAATTGTTTTGTAATGTAAAGACAAAGAAGTTTAAAAGTGTTGTTAATTTAATTTTTAATAATAATAAGAGAGATGTTATGATTGTATTTGAGATAAGATTAGGTGGACGACACTGCAGAGTCTAGAGGCAAGACGGGTGTAAGCAGGTCGTAGGCAACAGCCTTGTCTGTAGATAGTACATGTAATAAAGACATTGTAACAATTACAAAGTATAATTTTATTAACAATAACAACAAATATAACAGTGTTCAAACAAACAATCAATTACAATCACATCAACACTGAGTAGAAGTTCTCACGTCAAAACTGAGGTTATTTATGAATATTACAAATAACTTAGGTGTATTGTTGAGGAAACGGGATTGCCAACTTCAAAACTCGGCAAACGAAAAATACTCTCCGTGTACATACACTGTCAATCATCTTTATGAATAATTACAGTACTTCCTTTTTCAACTTTAAAACGTTGTTTTGTTGTTTATTTATGTTATTTTACATGTAAGAATTAATCTAACATACATACGGGACATTTCCTGTATATTATAAATCAATTCAAATAAACTTAACCTAAATTTCGTTTTGTTCGGTTGCCATTCGGAGTGAGCAAAGTAGTGTGCAAAGTAGTGGACTAAGTGAAACTGTTGAGAAATCAAGTGTTTTGCAAACGAATTTAAATGAACAAAATGCCACTTTGTTAACAACTGTAGACAAAGGAACATTTCGTCCCGCTCAGTTTTACAAAAATGATTAAACAAACTAATTACATCATCTCGTCCCTGTTTGCTGTTAAACGGCTATCGTTTTACCAAGAAGAAGGAGAAAAGTGCGCTGAAGTAAAATTGTATATTTTACTTGTTAGTAAGGTAATATATATATATTTCCCGTTGGGGAGACAAAATTTAATAAACTGGATAAATTTAAAAGTATTTTATCTAGTTTTACCAAATTCGATAAAAACATTTTCATACGAGAAGTGTTATTACTATTATTAACATATTTTTAAAATTTGTAAAAACAATTATTTTTTATATTATATTATATTATATTGTAACCTAACCTAACCTAGCCTATGTGTCAGGACGAGATGTTACTAGTGGGCAAGTAGAGAGTTCATCCCCAACTCCACGCTCGTGGAATCGAGACGAGATGTTACGACACCCTGTAGATATGTCACGCTACACCTTTCAGTCACGTGGCCTTGCTGTACCTCGCGACTAAACGAATACCACAATTTCTTGGGTGATCAGGGTTTGAAATTACATTTTCGACAGTAACTTCGCTGTTTGTCGACGTAGAGAGGTGGGGGTTGGTACCATTGCATGCAGAATTGAAATCTAAACATTTTAATATAATTTAGTGTCTCAGAAGTTGAATAACGCACAAGATTAGAACAAAAAGTTTTTTTTATGGCCGCCATTTTAACATTTGTGATTGGATTTTTCTGTATTTTAATTCGGTTCTATATGAGTACTTTGTACCTAATTTCATGCGTTATTGTGGCGAGAACGACGGACGAACGGTCATCTGAGGTCGCGGAATGTGAAGATCAGTCAAAAACTGGTAGAAATTATTGAAGATTACCAAATTTACTCTATACTTAGTATAGTCGGTAAGAAATTATATAAAATGTTGGCCTCTCTCCTCGACTCTAATGTCAGGTATGGAAAAGAACAAGAGTTTGTCAAGAGAGACTTAATAGAAAAGATGAAAAAGAAGCACCTAACCCAAAGTTGTAAACTCAGCTAGGGCCCTCTGGATTGCCACAGAAACAACCACTATTGGGCCTAATTGAAACGTTCAGAATTATATGCATTTTAAATCTCATTATTAAACAAAAAGCTGAAATTGTCAAGTTCATTTAAAAAAAAGCGCCTAACCTAACCTAACCTGTACAGGGTGATTGTTATAAGTGCCTTTAAGATAACATTTCCGTAACCTACAATACAGAGATGGAGTTTGCATTTTATAAAGACTTTCTTCCACTAAATATCGACTATACAGGGTGATTGATATACAGTAGCCTATGTCCCATAAATCCTGGACCTGTTCAATAACTTGATAGAAAAAAGATGTTTTATGTGTGCCTTCTAGCGATAAAAAACTACTTTTTTGGCAAATGAGACATTTTTACCTGCCCCTAAAAATAGGGGTTTAAGGGCAACTCAATAATCTTAAATAGAAACCTCATCGAGTGAACCCCCCCCCCCCCCCATGGATGAAGGGCTTATTTAGTAAAATACAACTGCGCAAACTATTATCTGTATACAGTAACTGGCGGCTTTTACAAACGGAATAGTGTCGTGTTTGATATCAATTTGCTTATATATTCCTAAACATTTTAACTAGGCTGAAAATAATTTAAAATAATTGTGTTTCCCATAAAAAAGTTAAACAGTACAGTGTTAACGCTAGTAGGTGACTCATCACTGAAACAGCTGCTTGAGGAAGGTAGCGACGGGGGGACGGTTCCGGCCACTCGTAGGTAGCCAACCGTCCAGACGCCAAGTTACTGTATACAGATAATAGAGGACGATATCTCGTTAATATCTAAAATGGCGGAAATTTGATTTTATTTATTCAATTCACAATTAGATGATGAATACAGGATCAAATGAACATTTGTGACCGTTGGTTGTAATCATAACTGATCCTCTGAAAACGTCCAACATCTTGTTTTCACTATTTTGAGTCTCTGTGAATCTGTTGTTAAAATTATGTGTGGAATCTAAACCATATTAAAAAGTAGGTATTTCTATAAGACATTTTAAAGTTATTGGGAAAATGTCTGTTGGTATGAAAATTTAAAAAAAAAATCCAAATAAGACCATATAAAAAGTTCAAGAAAATTTCTATTTAAAATATATCAAATACTTTTTTAAATAAAACAATTGGCACACTCTGTATAGTCGATATTGGGGGTGGGATGAGCTCCTTGTAAATCCAAACTCCGCATGCCTCTGCATGGCAGGTTACGGAAATGTTATCCTAAAGGCAGTGACTTACAAAGACAACTGATTGCGACTGTCTTATAACTTATGAAGGATCAGCCCCCTTATGGGCGGAAGGCTTGCCTAATGTTTAGTAGAAAGGTCAAGGAGAGATTCTGTACGTGGTCCAAGTCGATAGATCATATCGCGGAGATGGGCGTGATAGGAGTAACACCTATCGAGGTCCGTTACTGTCTGGGTTATGGAGAGGTGCGGTTATATCAATGTCTGATATTGCACAAACTTTCACGGAAACATAAATCAAACGTTTTCAGGTGCTTTCACTTTTCCCACCCTGTATACGAAGTTTGGAAATTGATAAAAATTTCCTTTTCCGTTTTTTACAAACCCGAAAAGACCATTACGTTTTATTTAGGCCCTTAGAGGTTACATTTGAAGAAAATTTGATCAAAATCGTTATGGCAGATTTTGTGCTTTTTCAAATGGCGATTACTCCCAAATTTTGAATTATAGAAACTCCAGCTAAGACTAAAATGTATCCACGTTCTAAATTTGTTAAAAATTTTCCACGCGTGTGGTCTACACAGACATCATTCAAAAATCACTTTTTTGAACTAAGGTGATGTAAAAACGAGTATGGATTTTTTGACCCATCACATAACTTTCTCTATATTACGTCTGACAGTAAAAATAGCGACCTCTAGCGCACAACACAAACACACACACACACACACACACCATATTTATTTGTACAATTACATAAAATACGGTGAAGATATCACGCTTGTATATAAACTGTAAAAACACGGATAACACCCATATAAACATGTCTCCCAAATTTAAGTACAGGAAACGTCCGATAGATGTCTCGTCTCTGACCTATATAAGACCTCCACTGGACATCAATTTACGATCTTATCGGCGCGGCTCAGTTATTCTTAGCTCGGCGCCAATACCAGTTCTCCTGCCAATTAAAGTCTACCAGTATGATCAACGCATAGGCGACATCAAGTGCCAGAAATCTATGAGGCATTGAATATTACTGCGTTTTATTAATCCAAATCGTTATGGTTTGAAGGAGCTATAAATTTTGTTTTATTGGTTGTTGTTGACGCCTTGCCTATCAGACGGTAATTAGAGAAACAAACAAGTTGATCATGGTACAGTACTTACACAGACTCTTGTGATACAAGCAGATAATACAATTGTAACACTAAAAAGTTAGTTTCTTCGGCCTTGTAGGAAGCGTCTAATTAGTAGATTAAAGGTAGAGTAGCCTCAGACAAGGATTGTGTCTGGTGTAATGGGCGTGTCCTCCCTTCTACTTGTTTCCCTAGCCTGACTTGTCGGTACAACCCATTCCAAGAAAACTAGCTACTCAAATTACTGCTTAGCTACATTTAACTCCTAAAGTTACAACTTCGTGACAGACTATTGGCAATGACTACATAAATACTATAAGACACGACATGGCCATGTTAAATATTCTACGCTTATTCTTGAGTTGACCAATACCCGCTATGGTGTGGAGCTGTCGCTCTGCTAGAGAATCTGAAGTTGATGTGACTGGCGCTAGGTGGCTCTACGGTCAAACAATGTTTCAGGCGGGTAAGAGAAAACGCACTGATGCCACATATGGGACCAGAGATGCGAGGGAAGGTCGAGAATCGCTTATCTCAGCGCACGAACTGACAACACTGACTATGCTGACGGAAGTAAGTGAGAAGGTTTGTGAGAGAGAGGTCAACAGTTGTACAGTCTCAACCAAGTGGGATGCGTACAGTCAAGCACCTGCTGCTAGCGCTTTCTGATAGCTGTGTGTCAAACTTGTGACGAACAGCACCCGTAAAGCGTAGACTATTTCCCTATCCTATGTCGTGTCTTATAGTATTTATGTAGTCATTGCTATTGTAAACGTTTTATTCTTATTTACACCGATAAAAGAAACGACAGTAGGGTAGGCGATTACACAGAAGCATTTGAAGTCTATGTTTTTTTTATTGGAGTTGTACCGCTGAAAGTAAACGTAACAAAGTGTGGGCCCCCTTTTCCTCTCTACCTCAGACACATTCCTACCTTGAGGATACTGTAGAGTATGTTATTACGGAGTTTTATAAGCTTCGTAATTGTGACGTCACTACTTTGACACTGGCTAGGTCTTAATGAGCCTTGAAGATGCGTATGTATAAACGATCCCCACTTTCGTCGCTCGTGAAGTCTCGGTTCTGGGTGGCCTTGAAGCTGTGAGGAAGCATACCTCGCTACGCTCGTGTCGGTAATTCTGCCCTGCAGGACCTTGTAACTATAAGACATACATTTTCTTGGGAGGTTAGAGTTGGAAATTACATTTTCGACAATAACTTCGCTATTTGTCATCGTAGAGAGGAGAGATTGGTCCTACCATTACAAAATTTGTGAAAAAGGGAACAAGCAACCGTGCACGTGGGAACATAACCTAACCTAACCTTACCTAACCTAACCTAACCTAACCTAACTTCGCTATTTGTCATCGTAGAGAGGAGAGATTGGTCCTACCATTACAAAATTTGTGAAAAAGGGAACAAGCAACCGTGCACGTGGGAACATAACCTAACCTAACCTTACCTAACCTAACCTAACCTAACCTAACCTAACCTAACCTAACTTCGCTATTTGTCATCGTAGAGAGGAGATATTGGTCCTACCATTACAAAATTTGTGAAAAAGGGAACAAGCAACCGTGCACGTAGGAACATAACCTAACCTAACCTTACCTAACCTAACCTAACCCAACCTAACCTAACCCAACCTTATGTAACCCAACCTTACCTAACATAACCTAACCTAACCCAACCTTACCTAAACTAACCAACCCAATCTTACCTAACCTAACCTTACCTAACCTAACCAAACCTGACCCAAACTTACCTAACCTAACCTAACCTAATCTCACCTAACCTAACCTAACCATATATGCAGATTAGGCCGCATCTCTACAATATTTGAGATAGACCTCTCGCTCATTATCTTATTTATTATGGATAGATTTTTCTTGCAGATATTTTGAGACGTGGATATTCTGGGACGACACGCTATAGATAATTTTTACACTTGCTCCATATAAAAGGACTGCAGTAGTAAAGAACTCTCGAGTACAACCATGTGTTCCGACTAAACTATAATTTACAATGCAGAGGTGTTTTTTCCACAAAGTGCGCATGCTCAGTGAATTATCTATTGTCATGTGAGAAGAAGTGAACGCGTTAAAGGTAAAACTATGTTAGCACATTCCTTGCCGAAGAGAATAAATCATTTCCTTTTAGTCAAAGTAAGTTTATAGTTAGACAGTTGTAGCCGTTCTGTTTGGATGGGTTTCATAAAGATAAAGGGAAGCTTGTTAGTACGCTTGCTTGGCTTTATTTTGTTTAAAAGGTTAATAACAGTGATGCATTAAATATACAGACTGATTCACGAAGGTTGTGATCTATTGCTAAAAATAAAGAAATAGTTCTTGTGAACATAGGTCCGTAAACTATAAGTTTCCTTTCAGCCATTTTGTTTATATATATATATATATATATATATATATATATATATATATAACTGGAAATTGATAAGATTTTGAGCTCAGGTTTGATATAGGCTACCCATTTTTTTATCCTACGTTTTACCAGTATAAAATAATAATAAAGAATTTATTTTGTGTATTTTAAATAATAAATCAAATAAAACCTTTTTTTTTAACTTACCACGTTTTTAAAACGGACTAAAAAGTATAAAATAATTTTTCATGACCCTTCTACAATTTTGAGGGAGGATTGTTAGTGGCTATGGATATATTTGGAATACTTGGAGAGAAAAACGTGGGGCGCAGGCGATCTATGATAGTTAAGGAGGAGTAAATAAATTAAATTACAGTGAACCTCGTTTCTGATTCACTGACTTAGCTGTGAATTCATCCGGATTGTCTACTTGTATTATTTACTGGCTGCGCCCCACGTTTTTTAAATATATCCATAGCCACTAACAATCCTCCCTCAAAATTGTAGAAGGATCATGAAAAAATATTTTATACTTTTTAGTCCGTTTTAAAAACGCGGTATGTTAAAAAAAAATTTTTTTATTTGATTTATTATTTTCTGTTTTTTAGTCTTATATCTGTGTGAAAGATTTCAATCGGTTCTGTATATATTGATTGGACTCAGACAGGGACATGTAAAGGAAATTAATTCCCAATGCATTTCACAGCCTGTTAGCTGCAAATGTCTGAAATTCAAAATATTAACTCTTATTACCTGCTGTTTAAATAAATGTAGAAACCAATGAATATTGTATTGTCATCCAATTCTGACCTATGTTCAAAATTTCAGGTCTCTAGCTTATCGGGAAGTTAGTTTAAACTCGATTGCAAAATTCCACCCGGACAGACAGACAGTTAAGACGGAAACCGAACTAATAAAAACGTGGTAAAATGGCGGTTGTTGAAAATATTTAACTTCGAATATCTTTAAAACTGTCCACTTTACAAATCATTTACAAGGAACAACATATTTTTCTATTTTAACAACAAATAATAGTATATTTCATCACTAGGACCAAAAGTGAAGCTTATCGATACAATCTCAAGGTTAGTTTAACTTCCTCACAAGGAAAATGAGCGTGGATCGAAAAGCTTCTTATGGTTGAAGTGATGAGCTATATTTTTCGTTATACTGACAAACAATATAAAAAAAACAACTTCAAAAAACTAAAATGTTATAACCTATTTGCCTTCAAATCGATGGTAACAGCTGTTTTAACGGTTATTTACAATCGAGAGTATCGGTTGTTTTTATAGATGCTTTACAATCGTTAATTAATTCGTATAAACGTAGTAACAGCTGATGACCTCGACCTCAGCCGATGTTTTTAGGTCCTAGGACCAAAAAGAACAACTTTAGCATCTCAATGCGTGTATTGAAAACAGCTGTTTTTGAAGCAGTATGACGAAAAATGGTGTTTATTTTTTTTTTCTGTAGGTTAAATGATAACAGAATTATAAAACACCTAAATATTACATTTTTTAATAAGAGTCTAATTTCCCCTAATATTAAAGGGTGGAGTTTACTAAACATTATTAAATATTTAGGCTTAAAAATCGAGAGTATCTGTTGTTTTTATAGATGCTTTACAATCGTTAATTAATTCGTATAAGCGAAGTAACAGCTGATGTTTTTAGGTCCTAGGACTAAAAAGAACAACTTTAGCATCTCAATGCGTGTATTGAAAACAGCTGTTTTTGAAGCAGTATGACGAAAAAGTATTTATTATTTTTTCTGTAGGTTAAATGATAACAGAATAATTATAAAAAACCTAAATATTACATTTTTTAATAACAGTCAAATTTCCCCTAATATTAAAGGGTGGAGTTTACTAAACATTATTAAATTTTAGGCTATAAAAAAACCGTTTTTTGGTCGTCCAAAATTAATACTTTTAATGGTCAAATTTACGTAAGTAAACTTTAAATGATAAATAAATCTTGTCTTATACTTTAAAATGGTACCTTAATAAATTTACCTTTTCTTAAACAAAAACTAAATAAATAACATTATAATTAAAGTCTAAGAAATACAAATTGTAAAGTATATGTTATCTATCATAAGGGTTGTAAAATGGAATTTTGTTGAATTTGTATATGTTGATCACTGTTGTAATAAGCTGCTCTACCTTGAGAAATAGCAGAATGTTGGGTACAAAACGTGTTTTTGAAAGACATGCAAATATAGAAATATAATTTAATGAACTTGACTTGTACACTCCTTTTGTTGGGCCATGTTCATTGCTGTCAGGAGTACAACACGGTTTTTGGGATTTGTTTTTTTAGATTTTAATATTTATGTATTTTCACTTCTAATACAGTGATTCATTTGGTAGCAATCACCACCGCTCAAAATCACAATCGCTTGTTAATAATATTTTTTTCAAGTATGATTGGTAACAATGTAGCCTACAATCACTCTTTAAAATCGATCACTAATTGGTTATATTATACATATATTATTTAATGTGTAACAAAGTACAATCACTTAAATCACTCTATAATATCGATGTGATTTTTTTTTTGGTGTTAATCACTTTATGCTACTTTAATAACAATTACTTCTTGATTATATTTTACATGTTTATTGTATAACAATGTACAATCGCTTAAATCACTTTTTAAAATATATATGATTTTTGTAGCATTCATTTTTTTGCTACCGAAATCACTATAACTGTTGATAATATTTTACAAGTTTACTGTGAAAAATATACAATCAAGTAAATGAGCCTTAAAAATCGATGTTATTTTCAATCACCTGTAAAAAATATTTTAGATGTTTATTGTGTACCAATTTACAATCACTTAAATCACTCTTTCAAATCTATGTGATTTTTTTTATTGTAGTTTTAATTTTTTGCTTCAGTTGTTAGTAACAATGTACAATCGCTTTTTAAAAAACTATGTGATTTTTTTTTGTAGCAGTTATCATTTTTTCCTACCAAAATTACTATCAGTTGTATCAGTTGTTGATAATATTGTAGAAGTTTACTATGTAAAAATCATTTAATCATTTTTTGAAATCGATGTGTCTCTTTTTAGCAGTTATCATTTTTTGCTTATGAAATCACAACCACTAGTTGATAATATATTACATGTACTATGTAATTATGTACAATCACTTAAATCACTTTTTAAAATCGATGTGATTTTTGTAGCAGTTATCATTTTTTCTATCGAAAACATAATCAGATATTGATAATATATTACAAGTACTATGTAATTATGTACAATCACTTAAATCACTTTTTAAAATCGATGTGATTTTTGTAGCAGTTATCATTTTTTCTATCGAAAACATAATCAGATATTGATAATATATTACAAGTACTATGTAATTATGTACAATCACTTAAATCACTTTTTAAAATCGATGTGATTTTTGTAGCAGTTATCATTTTTTCTATCGAAAACATAATCAGATATTGATAATATATTACATGTACTATGTAATTATGTACAATCACTTAAATCACTTTTTAAAATCGATGTGATTTTTGTAGCAGTTATCATTTTTTCTATCGAAAACATAAATCAGATATTGATAATATATTACAAGTACTATGTAATTATGTACAATCACTTAAATCACTTTTTAAAATCGATGTGATTTTTGTAGCAGTTATCATTTTTTCTATCGAAAACATAATCAGATATTGATAATATATTACAAGTACTATGTAATTACGTACAATCACTTAAATCACTTTTTAAAATCGATGTGATTTTTTGTAGGAGTTATCATTTTTTCTACCGAAAACATAAATCAGATATTGATAATATATTACAAGTACTATGTAATTATGTACAATCACTTAAATCACTTTTTAAAATCGATGTGATTTTTTGTAGCAGTTATCATTTATTCTATCGAAAACATAATCAGATATTGATAATATATTACAAGTACTATGTAATTATGTACAATCACTTAAATCACTTTTTAAAATCGATGTGATTTTATGTAGCAGTTATCATTTTTTCTACCGAAAACATAAATCAGATATTGATAATATATTACAAGTACTATGTAATTATGTACAATCACTTAAATCACTTTTTAAAATCGATGTGATTTTTTGTAGCAGTTATCATTTTTTCTACCGAAAACATAAATCAGATATTGATAATATATTACAAGTACTATGTAATTATGTACAATCACATAAATCACTTTTTAAAATCGATGTAATTTTTTGTAGCAGTTATCATTTTTTCTACCGAAAACATAAATCAGATATTGATAATATATTACAAGTACTATGTAATTATGTACAATCACCGAAATCACTTTTTAAAAACGATGTGATTTTTGTAGCAGTTATCATTTTTTCTACCGAAAACATAAATCAGATATTGATAATATATTACAAGTACTATGTAATTATGTACAATCACCGAAATCGCTTTTTAAAATCGATGTGATTTTTTGTAGCAGTTATCATTTTTTCTACCGAAAACATAAATCAGATATTGATAATATATTACAAGTACTATGTAATTACGTACAATCACTTAAATCACTTTTTAAAATCGATGTGATTTTTTGTAGCAGTTATCATTTTTTCTACCGAAAACATAAATCAGATATTGATAATATATTACAAGTACTATGTAATTATGTACAATCACTTAAATCACTTTTTAAAATCGATGTGATTTTTTGTAGCAGTTATCATTTATTCTACCGAAAACATAAATCAGATATTGATAATATATTACAAGTACTATGTAATTATGTACAATCACTTAAATCACTTTTTAAAATCGATGTGATTTTTTGTAGCAGTTATCATTTTTTCTACCGAAAACATAAATCAGATATTGATAATATATTACAAGTACTATGTAATTATGTACAATCACTTAAATCACTTTTTAAAATCGATGTGATTTTTTGTAGCAGTTATCATTTTTTCTACCGAAAACATAAATCAGATATTGATAATATATTACAAGTACTATGTAATTATGTACAATCACTTAAATCACTTTTTAAAATCGATGTGATTTTTTGTAGCAGTTATCATTTTTTCTACCGAAAACATAAATCAGATATTGATAATATATTACAAGTACTATGTAATTATGTACAATCACTTAAATCACTTTTTAAAAGCGATGTGATTTTTTGTAGCAGTTATCATTTTTTCTACCGAAAACATAAATCAGATATTGATAATATATTACAAGTACTATGTAATTATGTACAATCACTTAAATCACTTTTTAAAATCGATGTGATTTTTTGTAGCAGTTATCATTTTTTCTACCGAAAACAAATCAGATGTTGACAATATATTACAAGTACTATGTAATTATGTACAATCACTTAAATCACTTTTTAAAATCGATGTGATTTTTTGTAGCAGTTATCATTTTTTCTATCGAAAACATAATCAGTGATATTGATAATATATTACAAGTACTATGTAATTATGTACAATCACTTAAAATATATTACAAGTACTATGTAATTATGTACAATCACTTAAATCACTTTTTAAAATCGATGTGATTTTTGTAGCAGTTATCATTTTTTCTATCGAAAACATAATCAGATATTGATAATATATTACAAATACTATGTAATTATGTACAATCACTTAAATCACTTTTTAAAATCGATGTGATTTTTTGTAGGAGTTATCATTTTTTCTACCGAAAACATAAATCAGATATTGATAATATATTACAAGTACTATGTAATTATGTACAATCACTTAAATCACTTTTTAAAATCGATGTGATTTTTTGTAGCAGTTATCATTTATTCTATCGAAAACATAATCAGATATTGATAATATATTACAAGTACTATGTAATTATGTACAATCACTTAAATCACTTTTTAAAATCGATGTGATTTTATGTAGCAGTTATCATTTTTTCTACCGAAAACATAAATCAGATATTGATAATATATTACAAGTACTATGTAATTATGTACAATCACTTAAATCACTTTTTAAAATCGATGTGATTTTTTGTAGCAGTTATCATTTTTTCTACCGAAAACATAAATCAGATATTGATAATATATTACAAGTACTATGTAATTATGTACAATCACATAAATCACTTTTTAAAATCGATGTAATTTTTTGTAGCAGTTATCATTTTTTCTACCGAAAACATAAATCAGATATTGATAATATATTACAAGTACTATGTAATTATGTACAATCACCGAAATCACTTTTTAAAAACGATGTGATTTTTGTAGCAGTTATCATTTTTTCTACCGAAAACATAAATCAGATATTGATAATATATTACAAGTACTATGTAATTATGTACAATCACCGAAATCGCTTTTTAAAATCGATGTGATTTTTTGTAGCAGTTATCATTTTTTCTACCGAAAACATAAATCAGATATTGATAATATATTACAAGTACTATGTAATTACGTACAATCACTTAAATCACTTTTTAAAATCGATGTGATTTTTTGTAGCAGTTATCATTTTTTCTACCGAAAACATAAATCAGATATTGATAATATATTACAAGTACTATGTAATTATGTACAATCACTTAAATCACTTTTTAAAATCGATGTGATTTTTTGTAGCAGTTATCATTTATTCTATCGAAAACATAATCAGATATTGATAATATTTTACAAATTTACTATGTAATTATGCCCAATCACCGAAATCACTTTTTAAAAACGATGTGATTTTTTTGGTAGAAATTATCACTTTTTACTACCGTTATCACAATCACTTGTAATATTTTACAAGTTTACCTTTTAACAATGAAGGATTACTTACACTCTTATAAATCCATATAATGTTTTTATAGTAATCATAACTTCTTACTTTCGTTGTAACAATGGATATTCACTATTTAAAATCTTTATGACTAAATTACCGTTTTGACACCTTTAATTCCACCACTAACAGGGATAGTTAGGGTTGGTTTCTCTATTATAAATTCTTTAAAACAACTCTTGGTTAAAAATACCAAGAATGTAGACTTTGTGTCTTTGGACCGTAGAGCGTGATTTCATGTGGGTTCAACTACTTAAACATTGTTCCAAATTAAGCGCTCATATTTATGCGGAATCACGCTCCGCCAAGGGCCGAAGCAATTAGATTTTACTGTCTGAAGGACGTGTTTATGACATATATATATTGACTTCAGGAGTGGCCTCCTTGTGTGGATGATACCACACGTTGAATCTTAGGAATTTCTTGATTTACATTTCTGTTGAGGGTACGGTACAGACAGTTACAGTGTTGAAATACACTCAAAACAGTGCACAAACTTTACACACTCATACTTAAAACAATTCATTTCAAAAGCAAGGAAGTTACAGTCAGGCTAAAAATCAAAATGACCGTTTCATCAAAATTTGTTCCAACGATTTTGAAAAACGTTTGAGAGAATGCAAACTCTAAGGATACAAACTAACCTTCAGGGACTCGGTAGAGTGAGTACAGATTTGGCAATCTAGAGGGACCCTAACTGGACATTTCTTCATATAGTTTTGGATTAGATTCCTCTCTTTTATCTTTCCTAGAAGGACCATAATATCTTGTTCTTTTCTTACTCTGTCGCTATTAGAGTATTCTAGGGCTGGGGCTTCAATTTAAAGGGTTTTCGCATTTAAACTACAAGAAACGAAACCAATTGTTTATTTTTAAATCAATTATAGGTACTGCAGAGTTCCTAATCGAGTTTCTTGGCAGTTTATTCGTATCGGCACATTAACCTTGTTTTTCTTGACGAGCAGTTATTGGTCTTTTTATCTCGTACAAAATATTATTGATATTTATAGAGTCGTTTTTTAAACAACGTCACAGTATGTTTTTATTGAAGATAACCTTAAGCCACCATATTCTTCGGAACTATTTTAGACACCGATCAAACCAAGTTTGAAACCTGGAGATAATGTCCCTTTACATGTCTCACTAAATATATCTGATATTTGAATTCAAAGAATCTGTTTTTTATAGGTTACATTCTGCCTAAGGCGCAATGAAATATTGCAGGGACGAGCTGAAGACATGCTGAGAGACAGAAGACAGAAGATTCTGGCGTGAAATCTTTGAAAGTTCCACCTAGGAATCACAGGAAGGTAAATCGTGAAAAAGTTCTATAATTTTTGTACCCACGTTCTATAATTTTTGTACTCATGATCTATAGTTTTTGTACTGACCTTCTATAATTTTTGAACTCACGTACTATAATTTTTGAATTTACAATTTATAGCTTTTGTACTTACTATCTATAATTTTTTACTCATGATCTATATTTTTTTTACTCGCGATATTTAACTTTTGTATTCACAATCTATAAATTTGTATACTTACAATCTAATATTTTTGTATTCACGACCTATAATTTGTATACACTTACGATCTAATATTTTTGTATTCACGATCTATAATTTGTATACTTAAGATCTAATATTTTTGTATTCACGATCTATAATTTGTATACTTACGATCTAATATTTTTGTATTCACGATCTATAATTTGTATACTTACGATCTAATATTTTTGTATTCACGATCTATAATTTGTATACTTACGATCTAATATTTTTGTATTCACGATCTATAATTTGTATACTTACGATATAATATTTTTGTACTCACGATCTATAATTTGTATACTTACGATATAATATTTTTGTATTCACGATCTATAATTTGTATACTTACGATATAATATTTTTGTATTCACGATCTATAATTTGTATACTTACGATCTAATATTTTTGTATTCACGATCTATAATTTGTATACTTACGATATAATATTTTTGTATTCACGATCTATAATTTGTATACTTACGATATAATATTTTTGTACTCACGATCTATAATTTGTATACTTACGATCTAATATTTTTGTATTCACGATCTATAATTTGTATACTTACGATATAATATTTTTGTATTCACGATCTATAATTTGTATACTTACGATATAATATTTTTGTATTCACGATCTATAATTTGTATACTTACGATATAATATTTTTGTACTCACGATCTATAATTTGTATACTTACGATATAATATTTTTGTATTCACGATCTATAATTTGTATACTTACGATCTAATATTTTTGTATTCACGATCTATAATTTGTATACTTACGATCTAATATTTTTGTATTCACGATCTATAATTTGTATACTTACGATCTAATATTTTTGTACTCACGATCTATAATTTGTATACTTACGATATAATATTTTTGTATTCACGATCTATAATTTGTATACTTACGATCTAATATTTTTGTATTCACGATCTATAATTTGTATACTTACGATCTAATATTTTTGTATTCACGATCTATAATTTGTATACTTACGATCTAATATTTTTGAATTCACGATCTATAATTTGTATACTTACGATCTAATATTTTTGTATTCACGATCTATAATTTGTATACTTACGATATAATATTTTTGTATTCACGATCTATAATTTGTATACTTACGATATAATATTTTTGTACTCACGATCTATAATTTGTATACTTACGATATAATATTTTTGTATTCACGATCTATAATTTGTATACTTACGATCTAATATTTTTGTATTCACGATCTATAATTTGTATACTTACGATCTAATATTTTTGTATTCACGATCTATAATTTGTATACTTACGATATAATATTTTTGTACTCACGATCTATAATTTGTATACTTACGATATAATATTTTTGTATTCACGATCTATAATTTGTATACTTACGATATAATATTTTTGTATTCACGATCTATAATTTGTATACTTACGATCTAATATTTTTGTATTCACGATCTATAATTTGTATACTTACGATATAATATTTTTGTATTCACGATCTATAATTTGTATACTTACGATATAATATTTTTGTATTCACGATCTATAATTTGTATACTTACGATATAATATTTTTGTACTCACGATCTATAATTTGTATACTTACGATATAATATTTTTGTATTCACGATCTATAATTTGTATACTTACGATCTAATATTTTTGTATTCACGATCTATAATTTGTATACTTACGATCTAATATTTTTGTATTCACGATCTATAATTTGTATACTTACGATCTAATATTTTTGTACTCACGATCTATAATTTGTATACTTACGATATAATATTTTTGTATTCACGATCTATAATTTGTATACTTACGATCTAATATTTTTGTATTCACGATCTATAATTTGTATACTTACGATCTAATATTTTTGTATTCACGATCTATAATTTGTATACTTACGATCTAATATTTTTGTATTCACGATCTATAATTTGTATACTTACGATCTAATATTTTTGTATTCACGATCTATAATTTGTATACTTACGATATAATATTTTTGTATTCACGATCTATAATTTGTATACTTACGATATAATATTTTTGTACTCACGATCTATAATTTGTATACTTACGATATAATATTTTTGTATTCACGATCTATAATTTGTATACTTACGATCTAATATTTTTGTATTCACGATCTATAATTTGTATACTTACGATCTAATATTTTTGTATTCACGATCTATAATTTGTATACTTACGATCTAATATTTTTGTATTCACGATCTATAATTTGTATACTTACGATATAATATTTTTGTATTCACGATCTATAATTTGTATACTTACGATATAATATTTTTGTATTTACGATCTATAATTTGTATACTTACGATATAATATTTTTGTACTCACGATCTATAATTTGTATACTTACGATATAATATTTTTGTATTCACGATCTATAATTTGTATACTTACGATCTAATATTTTTGTATTCACGATCTATAATTTGTATACTTACGATCTAATATTTTTGTATTCACGATCTATAATTTGTATACTTACGATCTAATATTTTTGTACTCACGATCTATAATTTGTATACTTACGATCTAATATTTTTGTATTCACGACCTATAATTTGTATACTTACGATCTAATATTTTTGTATTCACGACCTATAAGTTGTATACTTTCGATCTAATATTTTTGTATTCACGACCTATAAGTTGTATACTTACGATCTAATATTTTTGTATTCACGACCTATAAGTTGTATACTTACGATATAATATTTTTGTATTCACGACCTATAAGTTGTATACTTACGATCTAATATTTTTGTATTCACGACCTATAAGTTGTATACTTACGATATAATATTTTTGTATTCACGACCTATAAGTTGTATACTTACGATATAATATTTTTGTATTCACGACCTATAAGTTGTATACTTACGATCTAATATTTTTGTATTCACGACCTATAATTTGTATACTTACGATCTAATATTTTTGTATTCACGACCTATAAGTTGTATACTTACGATATAATATTTTTGTATTCACGACCTATAAGTTGTATACTTACGATCTAATATTTTTGTATTCACGACCTATAAGTTGTATACTTACGATATAATATTTTTGTATTCACGACCTATAAGTTGTATACTTACGATCTAATATTTTTGTATTCACGACCTATAAGTTGTATACTTACGATATAATATTTTTGTATTCACGACCTATAAGTTGTATACTTACGATATAATATTTTTGTATTCACGACCTATAAGTTGTATACTTACGATCTAATATTTTTGTATTCACGACCTATAAGTTGTATACTTACGATCTAATATTTTTGTATTCACGACCTATAAGTTGTATACTTACGATATAATATTTTTGTATTCACGACCTATAAGTTGTATACTTACGATATAATATTTTTGTATTCACGACCTATAAGTTGTATACTTACGATCTAATATTTTTGTATTCACGACCTATAAGTTGTATACTTACGATATAATATTTTTGTATTCACGACCTATAAGTTGTATACTTACGATCTAATATTTTTGTATTCACGACCTATAAGTTGTATACTTACGATATAATATTTTTGTATTCACGACCTATAAGTTGTATACTTACGATATAATATTTTTGTATTCACGACCTATAAGTTGTATACTTACGATTTAATATTTTTGTATTCACGACCTATAATTTGTATACTTACGATCTAATATTTTTGTATTCACGACCTATAAGTTGTATACTTACGATATAATATTTTTGTATTCACGACCTATAAGTTGTATACTTACGATCTAATATTTTTGTATTCACGACCTATAAGTTGTATACTTACGATATAATATTTTTGTATTCACGACCTATAAGTTGTATACTTACGATCTAATATTTTTGTATTCACGACCTATAAGTTGTATACTTACGATATAATATTTTTGTATTCACGACCTATAAGTTGTATACTTACGATATAATATTTTTGTATTCACGACC
>OY740776.1:32509626-32803014 GCA_963513935.1 Aphrophora alni
GTATATTATGGTATGTGTTTTAATATATCATGTTAAACTAAATTTAAATTTCAGAACACCAGTGTGTTATATAAATAGTATGTTTTGAAAGTATAAACATTAAAAATGTGACATAAGTTGTTTTAGAATTATGAAAATTGTTACTAATTGTAAAAATTTATTTTATTTTTGAGATTATTTGTATGAAGTATATGTATGTCAGTTGCGATGCAATATTTAGGTATAGTGGTGGTGTATTATTGTATATTTTTTTTTGTTTCTATTTTGAACGACTAAAGTGCCATGTTTGTTTTTTTTTTAAACATCGAGACGATGTTTAGAGGGCGCCGGTGATGTTAGGAATTAGGATAGTTTTAGTTAGGAATATAGTCTAAGTTCTTTTTAGGAACACAGTATGACAACAATTATTGTGACAGACCTGAAAAAATGATGAAATTGCTTACCTTGCAAGCAAGGCAGACGTCATTGATGCTACAAACACATATAAACCCTTGGGTGGGAGAAAACTTGGTCAGTGGGCCAAGATTAATCGAGGGAGGTGCTGCAGGAATTTTTGAAGATAGCCAGACGGACTTGGCGAGTAAGAGAATCCTGGGAGCATAATTCTGGAAGATAGCCAGACGGACTTGGCGTATACGAGCTACCTAGGAGTTTTGAGACTTCAGATGAGCATCCATGAATGGCAAGCAGGGTGAGCAAACTTCATGTCAAAACCTTGCAATTATTTCAGACACAAGTAATAATAATATATAACGTAGAATCAGATCTGTGAGTCACAATAATTAGAGTCATTCTGGATTAATAGTAGTAATAAAGATATTGTATTATTATAATAAGATAGGAGATAGTCATTGTTAATAAAAATTAATTAGTATACTGAACCACTGATTTGATGATATTTAATAGAAAATAAGAACCCAGGCATATTTTATAGAGCCAATCTTAACAAGACCTTCTCATTACATAGCCCATTTCCATTCATCGACCATAACATATACATTAGAAATAATTGTTCATTCACCAGATTGTCACGCATATAATTTTCTTATAAATACACAGTGAATATAATTTATTTATTAAAGATTAGTGCTAAATATACAATATAATAAACAAGTGAAGAAGAAGAAATAAGAAAAGAGGTTACTACAAAAAGGGAAGAAAAAGAAGATGAGAGGATTGTTGGGTAGACCAAGAAAGAGAAAAAGAACACTTTTTAAATCAGGTATCACTAAAACTGTTTCAAAGAATTTCACATCATCTTGGTGAGTGACGAACATAATTTTTACTTCATTGATGTCTTGCAAAAAAAAATTACAAATAACAAAACTCTTAAATCAAATAACAGTGAACATTTCATAAACTTTTAATACCTAAATGTCCTAAATCAATAAAATAATTGCCCATCATCCAATTTGTATTTCACACCATAATCATTCATAAATTCACCAGCTAGACATCCATTTAAAATTAAGTATCAATTGTTTAGATGTAAAAAATTAGTATAAGGTTTTGTCAATTATGTTGTTATCTGTGTAGAATCCCAAGGACTATAAAACATATAAACTTTGTACTGTAATCGTAACTGTAAAAGCTCCTGCTCAAAGGGCTAGCCGCGGCAAATTAAGAGACCCCAAATAGTTGTAATGTTTGTACCCTAATAGAATAGAAATTGTATTAATAAATAACAGTCATATTTATATTTCATCCATCTCGTTTATTACGACAAAGTCGCCATCCTCAGTGATACATTATAGTGTAGTTATTGTAGCTTATGTATGACTGAGGATGGCAACTTTGTCATTGAAACGTGTTTAAGTAAACAAAATTTTTGTGAGATTTTGTGTTCCGAATTTATTCTAATCTCTCAAGTCAAGCTCAATATTTATTTATATTTAAATGTTATTAAAACAGGCTTGATAAAAGGTTACTGTATGAAAATTTGTGTTCTTTTTATTATTATTAGAAAATATACCTACTCACAAGTACAGATATATTTTTAGTCATAATATGTTACCTTCGAGTTACAAAAGGTGAAACTACAAAGAGCTATAATTTTATAAAACAATAAAAAAACTATACAGCACATAACAAATATTTGGCATCTATGACTAGTTTGGTTATGGATATGTTAGTTTAGTTTTATGTACAATTTTGTTTTTCCTCACTGTTTAAAGGCAAAAAGCCTCTGTCATTATCACCTTATAAAAATCCTGATAAAAGGACATAAAAATAAAGATCTCAGGTCCTCCAATAGCATCAAGGTCAGAAGAGAACAAAAGTTGTCCCTCTAAGAGAGATCAGATAGGACGATCCAAGAAAAATGGTATAGACCAGTTAGGGTTCTTCATGATTCTCACTATTGAACTAACAATAAATGACCCCCTGAGAGGGTCAAATTATAATTAATTGTTTCATAAACTTAGTCAATCACAAATGAATATAAAGAGCTTGGTTTATAAACTACAAAAGAATATGTGGAATCTTGGTCAGGTTAGGTCACCTTGGTTTGTCTAGGTTTTAATATATTTATAATATGAAAAGAAAAGAAATAGCCTAAGTACTAAAATAAATATTTCCTTATTTATTAAATATAGTTTGCTTACTATCTAAACAAAGACAAGATATAACTATTCCTTCTATCTAAAACATCTGTTTTCCTACACATCTCATAAATATTGGGGTAGGCTAAAGGTAAAATTAAGAAAATGTAATTTTGTCCCCTAAAATATTCTTATGGAGTAATCTTTTCTTGTTTGGTAAGTAAAAAAGATGTATTTTTATGAAAAAGTAGTATACAATAGAAAGGTAACAATTATTGTCACATTAGTTAAGGTGCGCAGATTACAAATATATTATTCAAGTTAGTATTAAAACATATTAATTATTGTTTTATTAGGTCTGGCTATGTGACTATATTTATATGAATATGGTAAATATCCAGAAGAGTTGTCCGATTGATTTTAGTGGAAATCTCTCAGCATTTCATCTTCAAAATGGTGTTTTCCCCCGATAATTTCGATCATTCTTAACAAAACTAGTGATTTTTTATCTCTCACGATTCATTATTTACTTCACAGTCTTAGAAATTGACAAATTTGATACATATTCTATTGTGTAGCCATATTGAAATATTTGCGCATGTGGGGTGCATGTGCCATTTACTAATACAGTAAATAAAGGAATTTATATATTCCTTGAAGTGTAGTTTTTTAACTAGGTTTTTGTTAAGTAACCATATACATGGCATGATTGATACTAAATGATACGTTGTTTGACAGTTCTTCATAGTTTGACAGTTCTTAAAACAGAACTATTTTCGCGGAATAAAAAAATTGATTTAAATTGATGAAATATGTGTCGAAATAACTTCAAAAATACAATACAACAGTCATTTTAAATTGCTGTTTTTAGACAATATTAATGAATTGGGAAACATAAGAAGTGACTAACTTGTTAAGAATGATGGAAATTATTAAAAAAAACACTATTTTGAAGACGAAATGCCAAGATTTCGCACTTAAATCGATCGGACAACTCTCCTGCATATTTACCAAAAGTATTATGCTATAATACACATGTGATCACCTAGCCAGACCTAATAAAAGAAGTGATCATACATTCACTAATTTGACTAAAGTAGTGATAAATATTAAAGTATGTATTCATAACCTGAGCTGTATTTTTCATACTTTTATATTTCTTATTTTTTACTAAAATAATGTATTTTTGTACTTCAAAAATGTCTGGCAACAATTTTCTTAATTAAATTTTAAGGCAAACTTCAATGCATAATTATCAAACATCAAAAGATTACATATCTACTAATTTGAATAACGTAGTCCTACATAGTAACGTAGGCTTTCATAATCAGAACTGGATTTAACCTAATAACAGCTGGATTCCCTTGTTTTTGGTAAATATATCGGTTGTACCTCATCCTTAGATTTTTCTAAAAAAAATCAAGAAAACAAATTATTTACATTGTAATCATAGGGTCAGATCATATAATGTGTCGCAATAAACATTTCAAGTCCCAAAATGGATTAGTTTAATAGAAAATGAGATTTATAAAAGTACGAAATCCAGCTATGTACGTTGGTTAGGAATGCCAACGTTAATACTAATAATTACGTTCATCAAGTCACTGAATGTATGATTGTTGTTCTCAAGTCAACTGATGACCTCGCCTATGTAATTTACATCCCATTTTGTAACTTGCGCAACTTAGACGGTACTAAATTGTGAAGTCGATTTCAAT
The DNA here is from genome assembly GCA_963513935.1 of Aphrophora alni. Taxonomy (NCBI): domain Eukaryota; kingdom Metazoa; phylum Arthropoda; class Insecta; order Hemiptera; family Aphrophoridae; genus Aphrophora; species Aphrophora alni. Next base: position 32,513,885 of record OY740776.1, read on the forward strand.
ACTTTAATATTCCTATTTCCTAATAAACTAATGCATTTTTTGACTATAAAAGTGTCTTTCTAAATTAAAAATGATCTGATGTTTTAAAATAAGGTTAAACACATAACACATACACTAACGTAGTCATACATATTATTATTGGCTTTCGTTATTAGACTTTAGCTTAACAACTGTATTCCCTTGTTTTCTCTGTTATTTAACAGTGAAGAAATGCATTTTTGGACTTGAAATGTTATTACGACACATAATATGATCTTATCCTTTGAATACAAGGTAAATATGTTGTTTTCATAATTTTTTTATAGAAACATCGAAGGATGAGGGTCAACCGATATTTACCTGGTTTTCTACTTGTTATTTGACAGTGAAGAAATGCATTTAGGGACTTGAAACGTATCTTCCGACAAAAAATATGATCTGATTGATTAAATACAAGGTAATTAGTTAACGAGTTCATAGTTTTTCATAGCAAAATCTGATGATAATGTACAATAGATATTTACCCAATATAGATTATTAGTCCTACATTATTACCTATCAAAAATCAAAGCAACAGTACAAATTAAACCTCCACAGTTCTATATTCTATACCCAAAGTAACTTGGCCTAAATAATTGTTTTTTGTTTAGGGTTCTTTGCTTTATGCCCTTTATACTAAATGAAGACAAGGTAACATAAAGGAAACTGCAATGGAACAACAGCTATGCTACAGCCTGGATAACCTTTGAAGGTTCATTAGTTTGAATTATAATGAAGTAAGCACTTGGCTAAACCAACTGAGCTACGCCCCTCTCCACTTATAAATACTCCCAAACAGCTAAATAGATTATCTGTATGTCTTCATATATAGATGATATATAAAATAATAGGCTACAAAGAAAAGGTTACAAAATCTTTGTATCTTCTATGGTAGGGCATAAATTCCAGGCCTACAAAACTATCTATTGTAGCATAGGGTGTTTATCAAGTCGTTATGATACCGGTTAGAGTTGCTATATTGTGTCGATCTGACATTTTAAACGATATATAGCCTATTGTCTAATAAAATATCAAACAAGAGTTTTGAATAAAAAATGTATTGGAATAAATCAATACCAAACAAATAATAGAAATATGAACACAAGTAACTAACCTAACAAAACCGATTTAGAATACAATTACAATTTTATTAATACTATCCCAAATATTTACCGGAAAATTTGGTCCCGCATACTGCCGCAGTTGAGGAACTGGAGGAGGTGGATATCTTTGAGGAGATTGTCCTGTATTCGGCGGAGGTTGTGCATTAGGAAATCTTTGCGCCATCTTTAATAACGCACATATACTTCACAGTTCACTACTTCACTTACTGAAAATTCACAACAGCATAACACCAAAAAATAAAACAAACTGTCAGGAGTTTAGGGCCTGTACCTCACAATTTGTTGCGAGTTTTCGAAGTTTTACGAATGATTACGATTTGCTACCAGGGCGTATTTCTTCCATTAAAGTATAATTTCCCCCCAATTTTTAGATATATCTTTAGTCTCTAAATATAACAATTTAAAAGGGCTTTAACTGTGCTAGACGTGTAACATTTTTATCCATTCACATAATATGTTTTATGCTAATAAAGGATCAGAGAAACAATATAGTATGATGTGAAACAATAACACTATTTTCCTTTCTGATAAAATTGAAATATCTTGGTTCTAATAAAAAAAAATTTTAAAATGGGTGTGCATAAACCACATGGTAGAAGTATAAACTGATTAAAAGTTTTAAAATGTATGAAAGTGTGATACAGTTTGTACAAAGTTTTTACCATTTTATTTTATGTATGGTTGAGCGAGATTGTTCCTACCATATTTTATTGTTATTACTTTTACTACATACGGTTTGTGTGTGAGAAAGTTTGTGCAATATTTGAGCACCAATTATTAGGCTATTAGTTTTACTATGTATGTATATCTCAAAAAGATTGTGCAATTCTTTTATACTGATTATTAGTTGTAATATGTATGGGTATGTGAGAAAGTTTATGCAATATTTTTGGCACACATAGGCTATTTATAACAGCAATCTTACAGTTTTCAAATTCGATTAAACAAAAAAATAAATAATAAAGGCACACTCGACAAACATTTAAAGTTAAAGGACAGAAACCCGATTCTAACAGCTTTTGTATGAAAATTGACTAAAAATAAATTGTTTCTTTTTTTTTTTAAGTGCGAGTTTAAATAATATCACTATATTAAATTGAATCCAGATAGCTGCATCTGACAGGAAATGGTTTTCAAAAAAATAAATATAAAAAATTTTGTGTCACCTCGCTGAGAAAAAAGAAAGTAAATAATATCTTTATTGCACATTTCATTTACATTTACTTATTTACCTGCTACATAGCATTATTTACAAACTAAAAGATTGTAAATTGTCATTTAAAAAGAAAAATTAATTAATCTGTAATATTCTTTACCGACGTTCCCTCAGTGAGACGGGACAAATTGACAAATTTTTTAGTAAACTGTTCCGCCTCACTGAGAGAAATATAGTATTATTGTAACATATTATGTCGGTAATATTATTGCAGATTTAGTCCTGTAAGGTGCTGTTGTCTGGCGATAAAAGTTTGTACTATTTGACATTTTTGATTTAATTCTCTTGTAGGGTGCTGCTGTCTAGTGTAGTTGTTTTAAAATATAAATCATAATAAATATTCATCTTCATTCTTGATCAAATTTAAAAAAACATCATCGAAATAGGTTTAATCAGCATTTAAAAGTGTAATTATTTACTTTAGTGTAATTATTGTATTAAAACTCATATTGTTATTTGAAACAATAGAAGAAAATATTTTATGATGTAAATATGTATTTATCAAAATGTTTCATAAATTAGTTATTCTTTATTGAAATTTAAATTCCTTTCTCACATAATACATTATACATACATCTTGTTCCCTACCTATATTTTTCTTTGTAGAATCACACCACAGACATCTTATATTAAGTTTATTGGTGTATTTTTAAAGTGAATACTTCTTACGCCCTGTAGGCAATTTTTGAGTGCTGTTAAATCGATGTGGTGAAAGGAAAAATCGTCACGAAAATGACGTCACGAGTGAAAGGAAAAATCGTCACGAAAATGACGTCACGATATCTAGCAGCTGAGGCTTAAATAAAGTAAACATCAGAGATATCCAATTAAAACAGCTGATTATTTTCTATGTAAAATTTAATTCAGTAGAGGACATATTGGTTTGCTGCTATGCATTAAATTAATTTTTTTTAAAACTTGGTAATTTACTAGAATACACAAGAGCTTTTCTTTATCATATTATAATATATATTATTCGTTGAAGGATATTTTAGGAGACATCGGTAAAAAAAATATTAAACGGGTCTTGGTAGTTTACTAGAACACACAAGAGGTTTTTTAAATCATATTTTAGGCCTATATGTTAAAGTATATTTTACGAGATTTTGGTAAAAAAATCTTAGAACAAATGTTGGTAATTTACTAGAACATGTGAGAGCTTTTCTTTATCATCTCACTCGGTTAGTGAACTGATTTAACTAGTTTAAAAGTTGATTGCTAAAGTGTTTCAAGACAAATAAAACTTTGTTTTTTTTATTAAATCAGCTTATTTAATAAAACAGCTGATTATTTTTCTATGTAAAATTTAATTCAACTGGAACTTATTAGATGACATATTGGTTTGCTGTTATGCATTTGGTGAGTTAGGTTATTTGGTAAATAATTAGTTTTTAATAAAGTTTAAATATGAATTTCATTTGATGTTTGAACAAATACACATTGCAAAGTTAATAACTATTGTTTGTTATATTTATTGCATCATACTAAGGTTACCATAAACCAATTATATCCTACTTAAAAAATGACAATTAAACAAATAATAATAATAAATAAATAAATCATTATTTTATGTACTGTATAATATGTGTTTTTAAATTTGATTTTTCCCTATTGAATATTATTACTGTTTACAAATAAAAATAAAACTACAAAATTACAAATATAATTAATTATGATATTAAATTTTTAAAATAATAAATAATTAAAAACGAATAGTTAAATTTACATTTCAAAATATATATTACTTAACCTCGAGATAATCAATGAGCTAATATGGTAAAAAACAGGGTTTAAGTAAGTATTCACTTCTAACGCGCGCGTAGTCTCTACGCACACAATTTTTTAAATTCTAAAGTTGGTGATGGTATTATTCACATGATAGTTCTTAAATCTAGTCTGCAGTGTAAGATTTAACATTTAATCATGTGATGAAGTAGAAGACTAGTGACTAAATTTAAGTTACCTTTAGTCTCTAGTCTGTCTTGGTAGGCAGTCATAACTTACAGAGAGAGGTTTGAGCTTTTACATTGTGTGATTTTAACACTTTTAGTTTTGATTTTCTTAACCAACGTTTCTGTCTTTTTCCTATAGTATTCAGGTATTTGTAATCTAACCATAACTTTCTTTTACTTTATAAAAAAAACTTTTTCTTAATTAGGCCTAAAAACAGTTTTTTCTGTATAGGTTTAAAAAAAATTCTTTTTGTCTTGGGTTGACCTTGATGTTTCAGATCTAGTCATGAAAATCACTAAAAAGAGTGATATTACAAATTTGGAAAATATTGCTAATTCAAAAATTGAAACTGAAGGAGCAGTAATAAGTATTCTAGAAGATAGTACAAAGTCAAATGATCATGAAGAAATAAATAAAGTAACAAAGGTTAAAGTACTAATAAAAGAACAGGGCCTTAGAACAGGGATTTCTAAACTCTGTATTCTAAGCTCTGTATTTAGATTTTATATGATTCATTCTTAAAAAGGTTTGTTCGCATATAAATATAGGTTAACCTAAACATTGAAAACATTCCACTTGCAAAATCGTGAATCCCATTAAAATCTTCAGTTAATGACCTGCAACGAAAAAAATTGTAAAAGTAACTTAAACTCTGGGTCAATATACGACTTTATACTTACTTATTATAAATTCATAAATCAACATTATTATTGACTGTTTAAAGACATACCTGCAGAATGGAAAAAGATCAGTAGTATTGAAACACTCTTTGTAGTAGTTCTTTAATTTCTCATATATGAAGTTCTATCAATTTAAGTTGAAGTTCTGAAGGCCGTGTTCAATTTCACATGTGAATGAATTGAATGCATCATCAAAGTCTGCAAAGTGGGTTTGAAACTCCTCGTGTAGTTTAACGACGGTTTCTACTGTATATTGTGATGGGAAAGACACACAGGTTTCATTAGAAAACCTAAGTTCATGTTTTTTCATGTTTCTAAGTGATCCAAATTGGTTTTCCCCACCAGACTTACAAGAGACATAGTTTTTTTTTGTAAAAACTTTCACATGATTGAAAAAGTGAAGACCGGGCATGGACGGCTAAGATGTCTTTATGTGACCATAACGTTCCCCTCACCAACCTTCCACTGGTTTCCTCTTCTAACCCATATGAGATATGATGCATATAAAGCTTCTTTAGATATACGTTTTAAATTTTTTTTATTTTTCTTTACTCAAAGCCAGTCTATTCAGTAAATCAAACATGCTTTTTGATGATAGTTCACATGCTCCAACTTCAACTCCAAACAACTGCGTAGTGAAACCTTTCAATCGAGCAGCCGCTTCCAATTGAAAATATTTATTTATTTTGTAGAGATGTTGCTGAGGGATGTTAGTTTCCCAGGGTACTGTGAGCCACACTATTGATGAGTTGTTTTGTGCTCAGGCAATAAGCTGTTATGTCAGGGAAAAGATTTGTTACAGCTATTTCCTCAGGGAATTGGTAGTGACTATTTGCATAATCTACTAAAATCTTCCTATACACTGATATTTGAAATGGGCCTGGATCCGATTCTTGAATTTTTACTTCCCTCTCTAACAAGGTGAATTTGAGTTTGCAAAAATAGATTTTGATTGCCCGTTCTTTCTTTGCTATTGCTATTCCTAAGCTTAGGGCTTCTCGGACCACTGACAGAACTTTACCATGTCTATAGGTAAATTATCCCATCATCCAAAGTTCTACAGCCAACAAGTATGTGTTTAGCATTGCAGGGTGATATATCATATAGTGGCCACCTTAGACTCATTAGAAATCCTCAATTTCTATAAATTCTTCAGATCAGGTAAAGTGTTTTGCAATGCATTCGCATAGAACTTGATCGTTTGCGAGGTCCATTCATAAAGGAAAGCTCTCCAAATCCATCGGGGGCGCAGAAATCCCCAACTATAGTCCAACCCTGTTGAGTTTCAAGGTTTTGAGCATGGACTAAAATGTTGTGTTCCTCACCTTGTGCTATAAAATTCCTCATGATTTTATTTCTCTTTTCCATTCCAAGACCAGATTTATTTGTTTGTAATTTTTCCAGAAATTTCCTGAAGAAGTCCTTACAACTCTCAGTGAGTTCAAGGTCATTCCATTCCTCCTCAGTAGATGTTCTGATAGTTTTATCATTTGTTGTCTTTAGAAGGCATTTTCTTGTCACTCTGATATGTTGGTAATAAGTATAAGCCAAAGTCTTTCGAAATCCAAAGCTGTTTGTTGATCTTTACAACATGCTCGTATCCATTAGTCTTTACAAACTTTTAAGGTTATTATTTGCATATGATTGCATTTTGGCCAAAGTTCCTTTATTCATGTCATATACAAGAAAAGGCCAAGACAGAAACGGAATGATAACATGTTGATAAATCTATGTCTTTTTCTGTTCCAGAAAGTGAAAGATCATTTAATCTGACCCATCCAATCATTAAAATTATCCAAAATTAAAATGGCAAACCCTTGAGAGCCATTATTTGTGAAATGTTTTCCAAGCCATTTAAATAGTGTGTCTTGATCTATCATTTGTATCTCTTGACCCTCAATTGTTATCTTGGCTTCAACGGGTCCAAATTTTGTTCCACAGCGACTTAGTAATAATGTCCGACATTTTGTAAGGTCCAATCTCAGGCATTTTAACCAATGATAGAAGAATTCTATCACTTGGACAATCTTGTTTGCCAAAGAAGCACCCTTGGTTATCACCGTGCTTACAAATACAAGGCATAACAGGACTATTATATTATGATTTTTCTTGAATATATACTGGATATTATTCAATTTGTCAACTATCAAATTCACAACCATGTTGAATAAGTCCATAGAAAGGCACCGGTGTTAAATAAAGAAAACTTTTCCTTGGGTGTTTGTTATTACTATGGGCTTTGTTTGATCTGCAGAAGTAGCAATATTACATTTTGGAATCAGTATTATTATAGCTTCCATGAAAACAGTTGAGCAAATATCAGATAAACATATAATTTTGAACATTTTGAGCAGGTATCCATGAAAAATGGTACATTTTTTAGTATTATATATGGAATGCCATTTGGGCCCTGGGGAAGATCTGGTGGACTTTCTCCTAAGTAAAGTATAAGGCAAATGTCATCCATTGTTGGTTTAACTGACTTTTGAGAATCTTTAAAGATCTTTTCATTATCAAGTTTATTGTAGACATAGCCTCTTGTTTCATCTGCACAAGTTTCCTTTTAAAATAGGCCTAGCAAATATTTTAATTCTCGACCATAATTGTTAAGTGACTTTTAGTCGATGTATGATTTATGATTTGTATGCAATTTTATTCCCACCCACAATGAAAATAAAAATGAAGGAAATAATAATGACTTTCTCATAATAAATACAAGAACTGCTGCTTTTCAATATCTGGTTTCTTTCAAAAACTACAAATATCCTTTATATTAATATACAACTTTTAAATATTATGACAGTCTGGAGTCCCACTGGGCCGATTTTCATGATTTTTTTTTAAATATCAAAGATAGATCTAAGCACCAATAGGACAAGGTTAAAAAGAGTAGCTAACCCATATTCAGTCATCAGTCTGATTTCAAGAGTGTAACAAGTAGCTACAAGAAATACATGGTTGTATTTAAGTGTTAAAATCATCTCACGATGTCGTTTGTGAAAACTTCGATAATTGAAAACTGTTTAAACCCAGTGGCGGCTTACTCATAAGGACTCTCGGACGCCACCCCCCCAATGATTATTATTTTTTTAAATAATGCAAATACCTAGATGTATTTAATTCTTTGGAGATAAATGAATTATGAATTGCCGCTATGGATTTCACCATCATTTGTAGCGGAAGTTTTACAATATAAAAATATTTGACGAATGTATTCTAGAGTTCGGACGGTGGCCAGAGTGTCCCAGTTTCATTGCATTTAGTCATATGGGGCATATGGGCTTCTAGGGCAGAGTCCAAAGCTGCGCGCACAGACATCAGTCAGTGCAGCCACCATAAATTAGATGTTCCACATTACTAAAAACCTTGTTTTCGATGGGCAAAATAAGTTGGCGCAACTGTTCTAATAGTGTCTCGCCACTCACACGAGTTGTTTGTTTATGTTTTTAAGTTTAACCCTTTGTGATTGTGAATGTTAACAAACTTTGCTTTATAATCGCTATGAAGACCCCACATGTTTTTAATATGGAGTGAATAACACTTGTGTTACACCTGCTTTCTGAACCGTAGTGTATGTTTTGATAACATGCCTTCCCTTATGTGTATAAAATAAAACAGAGCCCTCCCATTGAACTTAACCACCGGCTGCTACTGTTTAAACCTGTATGAAAACATTCATTACCTATGTTCTACTTACAGTTATTAAATAATAAGCTAAGCAGTCATTGTTTAGGAGGTTTTTTTATTTTGTCATTACAGCTGTTTCGGTATTTCGTATACCATCATCAGATGACAAACAAAATTACACACACTGAACACTAACATTAATTGCAAAAAGCAAATAAACATAATTAATAAATATATTTGGTACTATAGTACACGTCAAAGTCTGTAGTAAATAATGTTTTAAGTGTTGTGACCTGTAAGTAAGTAGTTGTACTTACTGTAGCCAACTACTTATTTAGCCAGTACAACATGTTATCTCAATAAGTATACAACTACTAGCTCAGTAAGTGTAGCATGAGACCACAAGCTAATCTTCATAGATAAAACTCTCATAGTAGTTCAAATATACGCTAGCAGACTGATGGCAGCACCTTGCAGTGGTCCATACTTGTTTACCAACAGAAAGCAAAAGTCTGCCTTTCTTATTTTAGAACGTGATTAGAGTCGGAGATTGACTACTGCTCTCACATGCTGAGGTTGAAACGTGAAATTTCATTGTGAATCCTTCAAAATGTGAAATTATTGTAAAAATGTTAGAAGCAATTTAGTAAAATAAAAAATTTTTTAACTGAACAAAATTACAATACTTTGCGCCTCAAACCGAAAAAAAAAAAAATCCTGTTGAATCTTGTTTTAAGATCACTAAAGTTCTAGATGTTGAAAACTAAAGTTAAATTAAAATCAATTTCAATTCATACTTTGTGAAAGATTAAATTTGTGGGTTGATAAATTAATTGATTTCAAAAGTAATTCTTTTTAACTAATTTCAAATGTTATCATTTTATAATTTTATTATATTATTAAATTAACTTGAAGATAAATCTTGTTTTCAAGAAAAATTACCAAAAGAATGATAAGTTCTGTATTTTCTGTTAACTAATAATATCTGGTGAAAGTTGTGGACCCCTGATTAAAACTGTACAAACTACCAAAAAATCTAATCATTTAGTAAAAAAGAGTTATTACAATTAACACACAAAATCTTTAAATTGTTTAAAAAAAAAAGTTGAACTTTAATTACTAAGTCAAATTCATCTAACTTGTATAGATTTAGATAAATCATTATTAGGTAAATAAAAAAAATTAAAATTAATCACATTGGGATGGAGTAGCATATGCAACCTTTCAGCAAAATAGCAACCCTTAAAAGTGTTTTAGTCAAAAATTTTAAAAAAATCCAATTTTTTTAAATAAAGTTTTCAACTGTTATGGTTGAAACTGCTTGGCCAAGTTTTTAATAATTAGCAATATATATACATATCTTGCTAATTATCATAAATAAATTTAAATAATTAAAATTAACATTAAAAAAGGAGTACATAAAATAACAAAAAACTCTTCGCATTGTATAAAATATTTATATAATGGATTTGTAATTTTCGTATAATAAACATGTCACTTACTTGTAATTTTGATAAGTGATAACTGAAGAAATTTTCTTGAATTCTCATGAAACTGATGTGGTAGCTATTGTTTTTGAAACAGCCTGTTCTGTCAAATAGATAGCTCAGTTGCAACTTGCAGTTTTTTTGGACCAGTTGGTAAGTCTATATATATTTAAACACTGTTTTATTGGCATTTAAAATTTTTTTGAATATGAGCGTCTTGACATTATTTTTTATTTCGATCTTGATCATGAGTGTTTTTTAAATTTATTTAAACACCACGTGAACGTCTCAATACTTTGACATGTAATAACTGTACTTTTTAATTATGTTTATTTATTTTTATGCAATGAATAATAATATTAGTATTCAGAATGTGGTATGTATTTGTCATCTGATAATGGTTTAAGAAATACTGAAACAGCTGTAATGACAGAATAAAATATCCAACTGCATGATGTAAGTTAAATAATATTTATTATAATTAAAAAAATCGCAAAGTATTATAAAAACTGTTAATATTGAATAGTTTTACACCTAAGCCTACTTTGAGTGAATTATTGTTTAATTAGGATGAAAACAATCTCTGAAAACATATAGATCAATTAATTTATTATAAATGAATAAATTACATGATACATTTAACAATGGCGTATTTAATTTAAAACTATTCTTTTCATTATTTTAGCTCTACAACACAGTAAACAATAAATCTACATTGTATCACTTGAGATTACAAGAACATTTTGAAAAATTACAAATATTTGTGAAATACATTAACTTACTACTAATAACAAAGATGTACAATATGCAATGAATGATTCGATCATAGTTTCCCGTTTATTCATTCTTTACTATCGTTAACCTTAACAAATACTTTTTCTTAGGCTCAAGCAAAATCTAATAAGTTTCTAGAAATTAAATTTGTCATTAACAATTTGTATACATTAATATAAATAATTGTGGTAGTAGTTTCTTAGATAATATACTGTTACAGGAGAGAAATAATTGGGGAATGGGACTACAAATTTGTATTTTATCCAAAACATCAAGTGTGTTAAGTTTAAGGTAAAAGCTATAGGTACAAAAATTTAAACATAGTTTTAAGCTAGTTTTGGTGATTCAATATTTAAAAAATACAATCTGTCAAGTGTCATCAAATTACAAGAATAAAAATCAGTTTAAAAAGTTTTCTAAAATTACTTCTCATCCACTAACTGCCACCACTATATTAGATGAGGAAATTTTAACAGCACAATACTACCAAATGTTTTTGCTTTTCAAAGTTTATAGACAACATTTAAAATTTTAAAAAAGACAACTTTTTGTATCACAAATTCTTAAGAACAAATTTATAAACAAAAATCGGAAGATATCTTGACAAGGATAAAATAAGCACTAGGCTATAGTTTCAAATGTATATAATAGTATAGTATAGTATAATGTGTATAAACTATAGCCTAGTGCTTATTTTATCCTTATTATGGAGTTTCAACAAGTAGTTACTGCTGTTACAGTTAAATAAAAAAAAAAAAAAAAAAATAGATATCTTGACGTTAGGTTTACCGTCTCTACAATACAATTGTGTGAACTATTTTTCATGTTCACTTCTTTATCAAGTTATGCACCATATTTTTGAATAAATACTTTTAACACTCATAACATAAAAAAAAAAGAAAAAGATAAACAAAGAAAAAGTTGGCGAGGAGAAAACTCTTATATAATCCTTCCTTCTCCAATAAAAAATATGAGGAAGAAATATGTTTTTGAGCAGAATTTGAGACTCATCTATACACTTTTCCTTGTATAAATTACACGAGGGATATGTGTAGAAAGAAAATTCTGCATTTTTTCGATTTTTCAATTTTTAAATAACTGCATTAGTAATACTTGTATTAATTACCCTCCTGTCTTGTTTTTCATACAAAGGCTTTCATTAAAAATTTTTGATTAAATTGTGCCATCATTTTTACTCCCATTCCTTTCTATTTTAAATACTTTTCAATTTACGTTTTAAGTGACAACATTGATTTAACATACTAAATATATAATCCATGGCGTAGTTTGAAGGTCAGAAATTATAGGCTCTAGTGCTGCCATCTATGGCCTAATTCTGACAACTTGAAGGATAGTTTGAAATATGCTCTTCCCCACACTAGCATATTCCGAAACCACAAAACTAAGTAGTACTACTGCTTAACCTATATATATTGAATCTTGCATATGCTATAGGACTTTTTCTTAGATATAAATTTAACAGTAACATCTTAATTCCTCATTTGATAGATTTATATTTGTAAAATTTTATTATTATTTTTTCTAATTTACGTCAATTTATGACACAACTTATGTAAAATTCAATCACCAAATGAAAGCGACACGTTTTTACAATAAACTTTATATTTTCAAAAGATGATGTATTTTCAATGACTGTTATCATTTAGATTCGCTTACAGTCCTAATTTTTTTTTCTGCAATTACACAAAGTTGTATGTATGTAAACATTTTAAGATGACGACTTAGTTAGAGAACATTGTCTAGTTGAAAATAAAGTTTAACTTTGGAAATTTATGCGTTTGTAATTGGTAAAACATAAAGGTTCTGAAGGAAAAAAAATTGGCTCAAACAATTCTAAAAATATATATTAAAATTGAGCATTTACCATGTATTTTAGAGACATATCCGGCTGTCAATGTTTTCTCTTACTATCAACTTTCTGCACTAAATGAGAAGAAAATTAATGTTTCTTTATTAATTATGATCTACTTTACATACACAACTGTAATCATTATGATGAATTTACCATTACTTATATATAATTTAAATATACAATTAATGAAGATAATAATTAATGAATATAATAATTCAAGTAGATTTTACCACCTGCCATCATATTATGATGGGGGTCTTGATTTTCATTTTTTCTTTCTTCTTGTTTAAGTGAAAAACCACTCGGTCACCGTCACTTATTCTTGATTTCTAGACATCTTTAATAGGTTGTCTACAGATATTTTCACAATTTTCAGTACACTTGTGCAAATTATGGTGTCATGACATCTTTTCTTTAATTAGTATTTATAACTATTGATGATTTTCATAGGAAACCTTACTAACTTGAACTAGACTTAATATTTCTTTGTTTTGACATTAAAAAACAAATATATTTATTTTTGAACATCGTAGATTTAAAAAAAAGATATTTCAACAAAAATTAATACTGCATTATTATTTCAATTGGTGATATACCGTAATTGTAAAAAGATTATTTTCTTGTTTGTATTCATTGCATCATTTTCATTTTCATCAATTTATCAACTTTGACAGCATCCATTGACAACATATTTTGTTATATTACAAAAAACACTACTTTACTGAAAATAAAACGAACACTAGCAATGCGGTTACAGTACTTAAGACCTTAATTCACAAAGACAAATCTACACTTAACCCTTTATACTTGTAAACTCTTTAGAACTAAGATTTGTGAACAATATAAAGAATGCATGTTAATATCTAAAGCTTTATTTAATACATTAAAACTTTTAAGAAAAGCATTCCACAGCCTGTTTTTATAGTATATGTGCTAGATATTTTATAGTTTAGCCCAGGGTAATCAATAACCTTCAAACCACAGTTGTATTGATTTTTAAGGATGATAAGAATGTACTGTATATTGATTATCAAGTAAAATTTTTTTAAATTAATATTTTAGAAATGTGTTTTATTTTAAAACACCATAATTTTGCATTGTAAGGTAAATTAAATTTTACCCAAAAATGGGGTTTTCGGGGGTAACTAAAAATTTTCAAATCTAAAGCCCCATCGAGTAATATCTCATTTTAATAGTCTTGTTTAACAGAAAATAACTTGCGCAAACTAGAGGTACTCTTCTATGGTTATCTTACTACAATCAAAATGGTGGCCTGACAAATATTTTAAAAATCCATTTACTAAAGAATAAACTAAGAAAAATAACGAAACAAAGTTATAATAGCAAAAACATTACTGTTATTTTATTCAAGTTTGACCAGGAAGGGTTAGTTACATTACCTTACAATTAATTTTAATTTAAAATTTATTTTTTCAGGCTTAAAATTTTAAAGTATAATACTAAATATGAATATTTGATCGGTTACAGTTTAAAATTGGGGTAAAATATCGATTTCTAGTTTCTGTAGTTATTTTATTTTTTATTAAATTAGATTTTAAATTGAGGTAATACTCAATGGGATTTATATTTACAAATTTTGAGTTGCTCCCTATAATCCCCATTTAAGTGTGGGATTGAATTAAAGTTGTCTGAACGCCAAAAAAGTGTTGTGTGAATGCCAACTTGGGATTGAATACCAAAAAAGTCTGAAATTTTAGCTTTCTACCTTCTAAAATTTGAAAATTACTTAACCGTCACGGGACTTGTTTGACAAATAGTATATAAAATAACCCTATAAATACTCACTCAATTAAGGTGATAATTAACAGACCATACAAATAGTCCTTGAACCGTTCATTTATAGTTAATCCACAGTCCAAGGTTTTCCTTAATGCTGCATGATTCGGAGATGAGGACTAAGCAAAGTCTGTTGCAGAGATTCCATAACACAAGATGATCTGTTTTTGTCGCTTTTAGTGATCATTTTATTGTGGTATTAGTCTAACCTTTTAGTGAATTTCTATAATATATAAATGAATTGCACAATTGAATCTAGTCGTCACAATATTTATTTGATGTTGTTCAAAATTGGCTCAGAGGTTGTGCGATTCATGTTGACAACATCTAACAGTATAACACTACATTAATAGATTTAAAACAAAAATTGAGATTCAATAAAATCTTCTTTACTCATTGCATTATTATAGGTTAAGTACCTACACTGACATACTTAATGTCTTTTTATTCCAGTAGGCTAATAAAAATGAAGGAGCAGGGTAACACAACCGACTAGAACCTGTGTACCTTAGCAGTTGTTACATACAGTACTTACCGGTACTTAGCATACAAAAAATTTGACCTCTATTTTTGACCAATTTTTACATTTCATTGCCTAAGAAATTTGCTCAGTATTTGTTTATCTGTTGTTGTTTTTAAGGAAGCTTTTTTTTATGTGTTTAACTTCTTTACTTTATACCTGTTGGACTAATGAAGGTGGGGGAGTAGATAACACACTGAAAACATCCAATACCATCAACCAGGATTGAAACTGCATAACCTGTAGTTTAATAATGCACTAAATTTGGTAAATTTCTCCATTTTCTAATTTTTCATTTAAAGATACCAACACCATTTTGCGACAATGAAAATAATTAAATTATAGCTAAAATTACTACTCCGTATACTGATTTTTAAAGAAAATTAGATATATCCATAGTTATTAGGTTTGGAAGCTAACTCGACAGTAAGGAGTGAATACTTTTCACACCAACGGTCTTGGAGGATGAACTTGATATAAGTTAATTATGAAACACTTGCAGAGTCGCCATTATGAGAGGAGCGATCTGTAAAGCAATATGATTTAGTAAACCTTTGTAATATACCTATAGACTTTACAAAAAGAAGTCGTTCTTAGGTACTGAAGGTTCTGTGGTTTGAAGGTACTTTAGTAGGCCTACATAAATTTATAGGTTACACTTCTATGAATTATCTGCACATAAACTATTATATTCATTGTGTGTTTTTAAAATGTGGTATCTTGGTCTGGTTGTAACAGAGGACTGCTTTCTCCAGTAGGGAACATCGATGCTGGAGTTAGACGGGATGATGGTGTCGTTGGTGCAGAGCGACTCAACCAGTGGCGACCTCTGCTTAAAGGCATGTATAGTTTTAAACGACTACAGCTTCCACTGCCTCCACCCTGATAACATGATATAATTGAGCCACGTAATTAAATTAATGAAATAAAATTTGTAGCATTTATTACACTCGTACATCTATAATCTCTATCTAATTGCTTATAATTATATCTTGCTTAGTTAAATTTCTCTGTTTAAATTTTATATTAAAAAATCTGACGTCTTTATTTACAGACTTCATTTAAATATTCTTCCATTTAATTTGCATCTGCACTATGTTTACTATTATTTACGTTACCATTTCTGTTATATTTCTTTTAATAATATGCTTTATATTATGTTGTATAACCAAATTTCTCTATTATCGTTTTATATTTCATATTTCTTACCATGACATTATTAAATGAACAAAACGTGCAAGAAGAAGATTAAAGTAAATCATAATTTTTGTGTTACTTTCCTCAAAGTTCATTTAAATATTCTTCTATTTAATTTTGTATCTGTATTTGTATCAACTATTATTTTATGTTACAATTTCTATTGTACTTTTAATTATATGTTTAGTAATATTATGCATAACTAAATTTCTCTATTTATGATTTATATTCCATTATGTATGTATCATACCAATAACATTAGTAATGAAATCTAACTAAAATTCAAGCTACCAGTACTTATGCAGTAGTTACTAATATTTAAATAGCTTTTTAGAATACTTGGGTAAAACTTATGGTTTTTCAGAATAACTGAGCAGAATAAAAAACTGAATGTAGCACAGATTTTGCTATATGGTTTGATAGCCAGGCAGTCATGAAAGTCATTATGATTCTCAAAACAACATGAGTGCTTGTCTGGGAGTGTCAGTCGCTACTTGATCAGCTCTCATCTCGGGGGAAAAGTTGTTTGAGTGCCAGGATATAAGGGGGGGGGGGAATGAGACTGCTGAAAAGTGGCAAAAAGAAGTGTTAGAAAACCACCAGTAGGTATTGAGCCAGTTATTGGCATCTCTAAAAATATGTGAAAGGAAAATTTTTCAATCTAGACATTCTTGCTAATGGAGGGAAATGATGAGGGGTTAGAGAGACAAGTACATGATTTTGTGATGGCCTGGATAGACATATGAACAAAGAACTGGTAGGTCTTGGCAGGACAGAAGTGAAGTTGATGGTTGACCTTTAGATTGAGCATAATTCACTCAAAAAGCATCTTCATGGTGGATGATCCTTTCATATTGTCTGTAAGTGTGGTGCCTGTATGGTTTAAGTGAAGATTATTCTGACACTAGCTATATACGAAGGTATATCTTAGGACCTTCTGTGTTTTACTAAAATGATGTGAACTGTTGTCTGGTTCATGGGTCAGACAGGAGCTCATGGTTTAGGTACAGTGATACTTACCGCAGGTTTACAACACGGATAATAATAATAATGAGCTTTTGTAGATATAGCTATACAGATGAGGAGTTTTTTAAAATAAAATAATTGTAATTTTGAAATTTATGATAGTTTTATTGTTAGTCAATAATTTGTACAATTATTATTTAACTCTCTCCCGCCCTTAATGTAATAAAGTGTATGATGATCATTGGAACTCTCTAACTTGTATCATACTTCTAGATTCTTCAACCAGTTGATAATTTTTAGTGCTATTACAAATGTTAGGTAAAAATATAATATATTTTTATTTTAAGCACAATCATGTTATAGTAGAAGTAATAATTTATTTTTGGTATTAACCATGTGCCAGTTTTTATTATGGTGAGTATGGTAACTTTATGTGAAATTAACCGTTGAGTTTTGATATTGATGTGAATGATGTAGGTGAAAATGAGAGTTGAGTAATGTGTTTAGTGATGTAGCATTAAGGTGAATGTGATAACAGTTTGGTAGTCAGTGGGTGTAGGCCTAACCTTAAAGCATTTACTAATTCTGTTATTTAGAGTGAACATATAATCTATGCCGAGGATATCTTATTTGTACTAGATTACATGATTTACCAGTTGGTTCACAAGAAATAGATTATTTTGATTTATTATTATAAAGAAGGGGAAAGTATTCTTTGATTTAATGATACTGACATACAACAATAGATATTAGGCTGCTGGGACAAATCGAACATTGGATAAATATTTGTTTTAAGAATAATTTTAAATTTTAAAACTAAAATTCAGAATTATTTTATTGACATATAATAGATATACCAATTATTACAAATTTGATTTTTTTTTGTAAAATAAATCGGCCACCAAATTGGTGGAATAAATTTTTGTTTTTGTTTTGTTAGTGTGTTGTTATTCAATGTTTATTTTTCAGTTTATAGGCCCAGATTCCTCTTTACATAAATATATACAGTAGTATATTGGAAGTTATAGGCTATAGGACAGTTCAGCACAGAAGTTTATAAAGCATATAAGTGTAGTATGAGCAAAAAGTAATCAAGTAGCAATAAATAGGGTGTGATTAGACCACAGGCATGGTTTTTAATATACAGAAGGTTAAGCCAAACCTAAGTTACCACTTTTCAATAAAAACATTACATATACATATAGCTGAGATGGTGCCTATTTTATAGTTGGAGTTAGCGATGTTGATACTCGGATGAAATAGATACTCACAATACTCGGCTTCGAATGATTTCAATACTCGTATTATTAGTTCGACATCGAGTATCTGCGCAGAATGGTTATGCGCATTATGTGTGTGTGTTATATTTCTATCTGTTAGACTGATCCACCAAGTATTTATTTTTTTAAACAATATGTGATTGACACTTATAATACGTAATTAAATGTTATCCTGCCTCGACACAAATTCAGTAATTAAACGTAAGTACAATTATTACCAACATTAATAATTTAGTTATTATTTAAAATAAGTTAATTTACTATATTTTTTATAAAGATGGTAACCTATAAATATTTATTTAAATATAAGTAATAACAATTAAATAATAATTTAATTTACTTTTTGTTAATGTGGAAATAAATGAATATTATTGTTATTTTAAATTGAACTTGTTACCGAATCTAAATCATTATAACTCAAAATCGTAATGTTTAATTAATGTGTAGTGAAAAATCAGCTTAGAAACTAATGTAACCAAAGTAGAAACACCGAGTATTTTGTTTGGAATTGACACAACACTAACGAATATCGTTGTCCGAGGATACTTGCACATTACCTCCTCCTTGTTCCTAGTTACGAGGATTTTGTCCGAGTATTTTAATACGAAACCGAGGATTTTAATATTCGGACTCTTC
This sequence comes from Aphrophora alni, assembly GCA_963513935.1. NCBI lineage: Eukaryota > Metazoa > Arthropoda > Insecta > Hemiptera > Aphrophoridae > Aphrophora > Aphrophora alni. Next base: position 32,533,033 of record OY740776.1, read on the forward strand.
CGAGGATTTTGATACTCGGAATCACCGAGTATTTTAATTCGAACTCACACATCACTAGTTAGAGTCAATAGATATTTCATAGTCATGAGTTTGAGATTATATAAGGGAAGTTGTATTAACTATAAATCCTATATAAAGTAGTTACAAATAATTGTCTCACCTGATTAGGTAGCTGATTGATTTTGGTGAGTAGTTGTTGGACTTCCAACGTAGGGGATGTTGCTTGAGGGGGTGAATCTGGTGGCCCTATACCTCCAACAGAACTAACATTAGATAATCCCCCGCAGAGGGATGTTTGTGTGTTTCCTGTCGTATCACTTTGAGGTACTAGAACACAGCTGTGCGCTTGACATGTTGCTAATGACTGAAACATGTAACGAAATATTATAGTAATAAATGTTAAACATGTAGAGTACAGTTACTTAAACATTCCTAAGTATAAATAAATATTGAGCTTGACTTGCAAGATGATATACTTAACCCTAGAATGGAAACCATTCGTAAATTTTACGACTACTCTCAGTGTTTTAATTGTAACTACTAGGTTTTGGGGTTGACGGTACTGTCCTTCCTGGTATTCCCCAAGTGTCGCTAGTCAAGGTTAGTGTCATATTTGTAGTTGAGCTGAGTGGTTTATTCTTTTCGTTTGAGGCCGGTAGTCGTAATTTTTACGAATGCTTTCCATTCAAGTGACATTTTGTAGAATTGATTTGTTTTATTTTTTTCAATTTTCCTGTCTTTATTTTTTATCTAATAGTGTTTAAGTTTGTGTAAATAGTGTAAAGTAAATAATTTTGTAAATACACATTGAAAATGACTCTTTATTCATCTGAAATCGACCGTAACACCAAACTGGTGTGTTCAATGCCTGCAAGCCTACTGCAATGAGCACCGTGCCCAAATGTGCCATAATTGTGCCGCCAGACTCTGAACCACAGAACTTTGCAGTTTGTTAATAAATGAACATAAAAATAACATTATATGAAATATAACCTATATTATATTATTTTTTAGGTTGCAAATTTGTTTAATAAATTTTGTTTATTTTTATTTTCTGTATCAAAAAATTTTCATTGAAAAATAGGGACTTTTTTATTTTAAATAATTTTAAATGAACTAAAATATTGTTCTCTTTATAATATAGTATTATTATTATGTAGGAAATTATCCTTGTTTTCTAATTGTGAACCATTTTTTCAATTAACTTCCACACCTGAGTAATATATTTATAAAATATATTTTAGTCGTAAAATTTACTAATGCTTTCCATTAGTGTAACTTTTTGGTAGGTTTCCATTCTAGGGTTAATAGAATAAAACTGGAGTTATAGTTCAGTTATTGTAGCTCGTGCATCAATGAAAATGGCGACTTTGTCATTGAAATATGTTTGAATAAATTAAAGTTCTCTTTGTGAGAATTTGTGTTCAAGTTTTATTCTATTCAATTTCTAAGGATACAGATTGAAAGCTAGGATAGTAGCTGTGCATACTCACTGGTTGCTTAGTTGGTACCCGAGCTTGAAGCGGATATTGTTGATATTAAAGTTGGCTTAAACGTTTGTTTTTCTAAGCAATTTTTTTTAACTTTCTTTCATGTACATAGTGTAGAAAGTGTTAGGTGATGTTAAGTGTTAAGTGAAAAGAGATCAGAGTCTCAGAAAATTTATTTTTATATTTTCTGAAAGCTCTTATTGTTGACTACAACATAGCTTTCTAACACTACAAAATATCAACCGTAGTTACAGTAAATGGTGTATGAATATTTGCTTTGCAATGGAAAAATGATCAGAGTCCACTAGGACTGGGGAATATTGATTATAGTCCAACCGTTATAAGAAAAATTATCCTAGTCATCTGTGTGTTGATTACACTGCTCACTTCAAATAAAGTTTACTCGTTCACTTTTACTCAGCTGCTGTCTGTTGTATTAACATCAGTCTTAGTTTTTGAGGTTATAATAAGTAGGTATTATAAAAAGGGAAGCTGTTTTTTAAAATGTTTTACAGTCAGTGAATTTGTCGTCATGTCTAGTGAAGAAGATGATCCTGGGATTACTAAGCAGCTTACAAAGAAGAGAAAAGTAATGGATAGGTGTAGCGATGCAAGTAAATTATTAAGATTACAGTCACATTCAACAGGACTGGATTATGTTTGCAAACGATTCAAATGTTATGAAGTTACCACACACGATGAAAGGCAGTCATTGATAAAAGATTTTAACTTGCTAACCTCTAATGATTATCAAAATAGACATTTGGCTGGACTGATAAGTCTATTACCCATTGCATGTTGTAGGCCAGATTCCTAACGACTACAGTTATAGCTATAAAGTCCGTGTGGGAATAAATAAGTCTACTCAAGGAATACCAGTTTGCCACAAGGCATTTATGTCTATTTTTGGCATTTCTAATAGGCAAACTCAAACAATAAAAAAATCACTCGCCATGAGAGGTATGGCAGGAGGTTGATGGTAGGAGGAAAGACCAAAAAATACCCCATAAAAAATTTTACACAATTTTATGAGGGGATTATTAAATTTGTTTTGTTGAAGAAACCTTAGGGGCTGTTGAAATGTTCTTGGGAGTCCTGGTAATTACCAGGAATTATTTTTTTATTGATTTCCGGTTATCCTTATAATTATAATAAAAAAGACTATAAAAACCACATAAATTTTGTGACTTGAATATATATATATATATATTTTATATTTGGTATCAAAAATGTTATACCAACGCTATTTTGAAATGGCTATGCCAAAGTGCAATAAATATCAACTGACCATGTTAACCAGCTTGATTCAAATGTTTAAAACTTTTATTCATTATATAAATATGTTGTATAGAATTTTCTTTAACAGAAAGACTTCAAACATTTACTATCCACAAACAACCTCTGATTTTCAAAATTGTCCAAAATGGGAGTAATAGAAAAACTTTTGCCACATTTGAATAAAAATCGTTTCATAGCAATGGTTACAATTAACAGAATTTTGAATATAGCAAAATAATGTATTTAAATAAAAACTCACCTGATCAAAAGGTGTATTGCTCATCTGTAGTTGGTCCACGCTATGAGGTGCACTGGTGTATGGTGGAGGCACTAAGCTGTTAGCCTGTACATAAATAATATATACATTATTATTTTTATAAGGTAAAATATTTAGTATATATCAGTGGCAGGTCTTTACTGCAAGAATTGGTGAAGTAGATTCAGTAGATCCCTCCCTGTATGACCAATACAATTAAAGTTGCTGTGGTATTTTAAAACAAATACAGTATGAAGACAAAATAAACTTCAAAAACCAGGTTTCTTTAAGAGCTAATGAGATTATTTTCAAAGTGACAACATTGTGAGATTGATAACATGAATGGTCATTAAACCCTCAGAGGCTCACTTTAATGGGTACAGGCTTGGAAATAACGATGGAACTTAGCTGAATCTTCATCTTTTTACATGTAGTTTCTTGAGTTAGATCCACCTCTTTCATCTTGCTTTTGTCTCTCTTGACCAACTTTTTTGATTTTCCAATCCTGATAATATTAGAGTATTCGAGAGCAAGGAGTCTTCATTTTATACTCACTTCTTCTTTTTTTAAGGCAATGATGACTGAGAGATTTGTTTGTCTTTAAACAACAAGGATGAATATATGAATTAAATTTGAATTACCAAACTAACGGGTGCTTCAAAAAGGATGCAACCCGAAGTTTAAGAAGGTATAAGTTACGCATAGTGTAGTAATTTACAATTGTGGTGATTTTTATTTATTTTATTGCTATTATTTTATTAATTTATTAATTTGCTCGACTTAAGGGCGCCAGATGTGTTAACATCAATTTTGAAAAAGGAAAAGAAGTTAATTTTCGTTATTAACAAAAAAAAATCTCTAGGGTCGCAGGCTCTTTTTACGGTGTACTTCACAGTGATATTTGGTATTCAAATGAGAACACTTTGAAGCTGAAATTTTACATACATTTATTAAAGACAAGTAAGTTTTTATACATTAGCATTTGTTATAGAGACATATATCATGAAAACAACTATAGCTATCATCTTAATTGAATTACTTTTTATCTTCTCAGAAGGAGAACTGATCTTTTATTTTTTGAATTTAAAATTGACTCTAAGTTGCAACTAAAATTGATTTTATGAATAAAAACAAATTGAAAACATCTGCTTTTTATATATATATTTTTTTATATGATATGAATTTTACGTTCCTTTAATAAGGATAAATATGTCATCAGACATTTATTTTTCCTTTACATAAAAAGAAATTGCTATCCTTTATATATCAAATTTATATAATAAAAATTAAAATATTAAACATTGTAAATTTCTATACAATAACAGAGTAAATATGATGTGTTATTTAACACTAGTTACCAGACCATAGTCATATTGTACATAATTCAATAGTGTTCCTGCAGCGTCCTAAAAATGCCGTCGTTGTGTCCGTGGCGAAATTGTATTTGCACCTCACGAATGTTCATAAAAAGAAATTCTGTTTACACATTAGTCCATTCTACAATTTGTAACTGTTCATTTGCCGAACGCATTGCTACAACACACGCTAATTGTCTATTGTCTATTCGCGTGAACACGTCTAACCAATTTAACTGTTCAAACAGAGTTTTAACACACTCTCACCTTTAATCGACCAACGATTAAACTCTTCACATTTTCTATTTTACTACTTATCAAATTATTACATCGCACTATGTCCTTTCTTTCCACTAAAGTCTCTGAATTTCTTACTCAACTCGACAAAATACATCATTACTCTCCAAGCTCCTTCTTAAGACTGATCTAGCAATTTTTAAAAAACAACTTGTCCATTCAAGCGGTGGACTCCAACTAACTAGTTGCCATGAGGCAAATCTCACTTCCGAAAGCGTTCCTTCCGGTTACATATTCACTGCCATAGTCATTTTATATACATCATCACATAAAATCAAAATTCACATATAAAGAAATTAAACACTCGCAATTATTTGTATTGTACTAATACTAAACATTTTATTTGTTTTTAGCCTTGAAAATCTATTTTTTCTTTATAAATGAGTTTACTTATTTAAAATTATTATTCGAACTTTCCATCTTTATGGTTTAACCGCGTCTTTTAAATGAGTCAATATTAAGATCTGACTTTTCACACTGTTACAAAAACCCCACAAAGATTTGTATTATAATACAAGTATTGTAACACAAATCTTTCTATATATATAAATTTCAAATCGAAAAAAAAATATAATTTTCAATAGATTTTCAAAACTTTTTATTTCAGAAGCTAAGGACTTCATAAAAGAAAATAAGTATCCCTAGTATACTTAATTTAAGAAAGATTCTCTTTTCTTATAAAAACTAAAAAATCTATTTACTAAATCCTACTTTACTATCTTAATTTATTTGCATTATCATAACTCATCAAAGACAACTATAAATCCATTAGCGCTAATCCTTATCTCTATTTATACAATAAAACCCATCATCAGTTTCTTTTTCAACAGCAGTTGACTGAAACTTTCCCATCAACATTTTTTGTTGACAGGATCCCGTCACTCAAAGCTTATCTCCCAGACAGCCGTCTATATACTTTTTCTCGTCTCATCCTCTTTGCCAAGACGACATTTCTACATCCTTTGAAAATCTACCTTTGACTCTAAATATTCATCTGAATAATTCCTTCAACTTAATACAATTAAAATTTAAAACTTCTCATTATCATTTAACACCATTACAAAATTATTTATTTATTACTCAAAATTACTTCAATTCACCTTAAAACTTTTCAATTCAGACTTTACATTATTATTTATTTTAGTTTAAATCCAATAATTATTTATTCTTTATCAAATTCTTAATTACTCTTTGTCTCGCTGGGATAACATGTTAACTACTGATTTTACAATTACAAAAAACTCTTTTCTTCAACTAAAATTCAAAATATAACATCATTATTATCAAAAAAAAAAAATAAACTTACTTACAAAACTCATCTATTTATTTCAAAATTACCTCTTTACAATTGTTTTATCCCTCAGTATCCTATCTTAAAATTATTTCCATCTTATCTTTCATATTTTAATAATCAAAGTTGCACTAATCCTCAAAAAACCTCTTTATCATTCATATTTGTGTAGCCCAAGCAGGTTACCTACATCATTTATATAAATAATCTCTTTATTTCAACGTAGCTTCCTTTAAAAATCATAATAATCGCCGTATTTCGTAGAATTCCTTAAATCTCCTCTTATTTCTTAAAAATCGCCGTATCTTCCTTTTATATCATCGCAGTACTCAAAAAAAAACTTCTTAAAAACTCAAAAATTACCATTAATGCAACCTAACTACCTTTTTTATAAAAGTTTATTAACAGAACAACTTCATTTTAAATACCGCTTTACTCAACAATTCTGTAAAGTCATCATCTTCATATAAAACTCAAAAAATCTCTCATTTAAACTACTTCATATTAAAATCTTCTTAATCATCTATTACTTGTATACAAAAACTTCAAAAAATAATAAAATTTACATTGCTTTCCCAGCTAACACCGTATTTCATCAAAATCTTTAGACACCTTTATCAAATAACTTCTCACCATCATCTATTATCTCAAATTCAATCATTATTTATTAAAAATCGTTAATTATTTATTTCATTTATAAACCTCATCAAAATCTCTCTTATCATTATTAATTTATTACTCCTTCCTTTAAAAAACAAAAACTTAACCTCCTTTATTCATTATTTAACATCAAAAACTTAAAAACTTAATTATTATCTGTCTTGGCAAAACTCACATAAATTCTCTTCATATTATATTATTTATTAATTATATCTCCTTCTTTAAAAACAAAAACTTTAACATTTTTAACTCCATTATTCATTTTATTACCATTTCATTATTAAAAAACAAAAAACTTCAATATTATTATCATCTTAGCAATGCCTCTTGAAAACCACTCAATTCCTTTACAAGTAACCTTTCAAATCTCAAATTATTTAAATCTAACAATATTTTGCATATAATTACTTATTTTATTATTCTTAACTTTTGTAAACAAATATCAAATACTTTTTACATATAAGCCAAGTATTATTACTCTTAATCTATTATATACATTTAAAAATTTACTATCTTTCTTACTAAAGTACTCCAATTCTGACTCGTCCGGTTTTATTTTGTATATACAGATTGATCAGTTCTGTATACACTACACTTTATCTTTCTTCTATCATCTGTCTAAAGTTTCATTACATGGAAATTCTATGTAATATTATATCAAATTATTATTGTCTTAACCGTTGTTACAAAATCTCCATCATCTTATCAAAAAAAAATACTTTCAATTTTACTTAAAACATTTTAATTTCAAAACTTTTACAAATTTTAACTCATCATTTTCCAAAATTTACTTTTTTATCCAAATTTTAATTATTTAGTAGTCCCTTGTATATTCTCCTATTATCTCCAATATCCACGACACTTCTTGTCGACTTAATTACACTTTGTATCCTTCTGATTACAACTTTAGACACTTACATTGAAGTCTGCATTATGATTTTCCAGATGTGAGAAGGTTGAAATGCAAAATTCCTACTCAGTTCAGAATAAAGCCCCAATCACACCTTTCAACCATAACACACCTTCAAAGCTGTCTACATGCTTTATTCCTAAGAATAAAACATGTTTTCGACTACCGTTACCCTGCCATCCTCCCATTTGTTCATTAATTTACCTAAATGCACTTATACGAAGAAAATTTTAAAATTCATAAAAAATTTCATTCAAATCGTATCATCCGAAGTTGAAATAATGTTTATTTTTACCAATCTTATTACTAGCATCGTCGATTTTCTGTTTATGTAATCCTTTCTAGATGTTATTATTCAAATTCAAAAAGAAAATTTTATTTTTAAAATTTATTCTAAGTTCTTTACTTAGAAATTTTACATTTAATTCTATAAAAGTTATTCAAGTAATCAAATTTTATTTTATTTACTTTATTTAAAACCAATTATCCTTTATTTAAGTAATTTTTATTTGAAAACGCAAGTTAATTTGGAATTATAAACCAAAAGTTTCTTTATTTTCGAGAACAGTAATTTTGTAACACGCTGTATCTCCTCTCAATGTCATGCAAAGGAATTTTAGGCTTGCTTGTTTGAAGCAAACAGCTCCCCTAGGTATGATGCAATATCTTCTGTCTACTACTGATAAGGAATCGACTATGAAATCTTTTTAGCTCCAATACGGTCTGTAGATGAATCTCAACTCTCGTCACATTATTGAATTTTCAACATTGAATCCACCTACTTAATATTGAATATTATTTCTTCAACACTACTCTGAATCTTTGCTTCTAACTAACTATCTTATCTATGTCACGTAAAATCAATATTTATGTTGGAATAAACAACACTCGGTTATTTACTGATATAAACCTTAGCGTCTTTCACTTAGCAAATACCTAAACGTGTTCTAAAACTAAACTCTTAATCTTTTAACTTGGCTTATTATTTAGTTATTTATTAAGACTCATATTATTGTTATTTCAAATTATAAACTATACATTTATTCAAATTTAAAACTACTTATTAACAGAATCTTAACTACTTTTTATTAATTATTTTTCACAATCAAGTCCGTGTGTTTATAAAAATGTCTTTACATTTATATCAGTCGTTCCAAATTTCAATTGATTACAACAATTATGAATTATCTATTTTTTGCGATGATTTCCCGATTGGTGAAAGATTTTAAAGTACATGATTGAATTTTTTAACACACTTTTAATGTTAAATACTTCTGTCCATATGGACAGTTTGTCTACCATAGTCATCACAACAGACCCTTTCCTAACAAAGGATCCCACTTTGTTATTGTCTCGGAGTATTGACAAAATACCTTTCTCTTTCTCTCTTACAAACATAACTACATTTCTCTTTCTCTCAAACATCTTAGAATCTAATGACCTAATTTCAACATCTGTTTGTTTAGGAATTCTAACCCCACCATTTTTATATATCATCACAAAGCCTTCCTTTACTATCTCTACATTTTCATTTTCAAAATTATATTTAAAGTTAGATTTTTCACAAATACTTTTAATTTCTTGTTCTTGGGTTTGAAAGATACTCTTAAATTTTATCATTACATAATTTTTAAACTCTACATTCTTATGACCCACTTGTTTTTTAGAATAGACAGCTGATACCTTTGTTATTAGATTATTTACTTTTACTTTGTTTTTTGAATTAATTATACCACGCTTCACCCCACAAGACTTATTCACTTCAACATTATTTGTTGTTTCTAGATTTACCTTGTTACCTAACCCATTATTCATTATTTTAGAAATTTCTTGAACACAATCATTTACACAATTGTCCTCTATTATTATCAAATCATTTGACATGTTATTTATTTCATTAAAACTGTTAATTTCAATTTCAGCTATTGCTTGATTTAAATTGTTATCTAAATTATTAATATTTTCTATCAAAGCACCTTCTACATTATTTATCCGTTCAAATTCTACTTTTTTCTCACAATAGCTTACTACAATTTCTACTTTATTATTAGTCTCCATTACATTGATTTCCATTTGTTTAATTTCCAATTTAAGATTCTGTTCTAATTTTACATAATTTGGTTTTAATTCAACCCTTATTTCTTCAAATTTTTTACACATTGCTTCTTTTAAATCTAAATTATCTTGTCTTAACTCTAATTTAGCCTGTTTTAAGTCATTATCTATCTTATCCAATTTAACATTATTCTGTTCAAGTTTAATATTAAAATTCTCTAGTTTAGCACTAATTTCTAGCTTATTCTGATCAAATTTATTACTTATTTCTTTTAACTCCAAGTTATTTTGATCAAATCTATTATTTATACATTCAAATTTCTTATCATTGTCTCTTCTAAATTCTAAATTATTTTGTTTTGTTTCTAACCTACTCTGGTCAAATTTATTATCTATTTTTTCAAAATTTCTCATCAATTGCTCAAACATACTCTCCATTTTCTTATTCTGATCATTATTTTCCACACTCTTATCTAACCTAACCTGCTCAACTATCCTAACCTGTTCATCCTTTAGATTATTATTATTAGTACCCTCCATTTTAATTATTATTATTATTAGTCTTTAGTTTTAAATTTAAATTTTAGTTACCAAAATCATCATCCTAACCTGTTCACTATTATTAACATTTATTATTTCTAAACCCATTTAAATTTATCTTACTTAACACAACAGAATCTATTACTTAACCAACACAAAATTTTTAGAGAATCTTTCTTATTATGATAGAGAGAGTCCTTACCTTGATTTTAAGTGTTCCCATTACCAAAATCACTGTATTTTCGACTAAAAACGCCTCATTGTTGGGAGCCAATTGTAGTAATTTACAATTGTGGTGATTTTTATTTATTTTATTGCTATTATTTTATTAATTTATTAATTTGCTCGACTTAAGGGCGCCAGATGTGTTAACATCAATTTTGAAAAAGGAAAAGAAGTTAATTTTCGTTATTAACAAAAAAAAATCTCTAGGGTCGCAGGCTCTTTTTACGGTGTACTTCACAGTGATATTTGGTATTCAAATGAGAACACTTTGAAGCTGAAATTTTACATACATTTATTAAAGACAAGTAAGTTTTTATACATTAGCATTTGTTATAGAGACATATATCATGAAAACAACTATAGCTATCATCTTAATTGAATTACTTTTTATCTTCTCAGAAGGAGAACTGATCTTTTATTTTTTGAATTTAAAATTGACTCTAAGTTGCAACTAAAATTGATTTTATGAATAAAAACAAATTGAAAACATCTGCTTTTTATATATATTTTTTTTTATATGATATGAATTTTACGTTCCTTTAATAAGGATAAATATGTCATCAGACATTTATTTTTCCTTTACATAAAAAGAAATTGCTATCCTTTATATATCAAATTTATATAATAAAAATTAAAATATTAAACATTGTAAATTTCTATACAATAACAGAGTAAATATGATGTGTTATTTAACACTAGTTACCAGACCATAGTCATATTGTACATAATTCAATAGTGTTCCTGCAGCGTCCTAAAAATGCCGTCGTTGTGTCCGTGGCGAAATTGTATTTGCACCTCACGAATGTTCATAAAAAGAAATTCTGTTTACACATTAGTCCATTCTACAATTTGTAACTGTTCATTTGCCGAACGCATTGCTACAACACACGCTAATTGTCTATTGTCTATTCGCGTGAACACGTCTAACCAATTTAACTGTTCAAACAGAGTTTTAACACACTCTCACCTTTAATCGACCAACGATTAAACTCTTCACATTTTCTATTTTACTACTTATCAAATTATTACATCGCACTATGTCCTTTCTTTCCACTAAAGTCTCTGAATTTCTTACTCAACTCGACAAAATACATCATTACTCTCCAAGCTCCTTCTTAAGACTGATCTAGCAATTTTTAAAAAACAACTTTGTCCATTCAAGCGGTGGACTCCAACTAACTAGTTGCCATGAGGCAAATCTCACTTCCGAAAGCGTTCCTTCCGGTTACATATTCACTGCCATAGTCATTTTATATACATCATCACATAAAATCAAAATTCACATATAAAGAAATTAAACACTCGCAATTATTTGTATTGTACTAATACTAAACATTTTATTTGTTTTTAGCCTTGAAAATCTATTTTTTCTTTATAAATGAGTTTACTTATTTAAAATTATTATTCGAACTTTCCATCTTTATGGTTTAACCGCGTCTTTTAAATGAGTCAATATTAAGATCTGACTTTTCACACTGTTACAATAGGTAAATTTTTTCTTCCCCAAATATCAGTTGGAAAAAACTGTCTCATTGTTGACTCGGCATGTGTTATTGTAATGCACTAGTGCTATTCCAGTATGCATTTGTCTTTGTAAGTGTGTGTATATTTTCAACTATGTCTTTTTCCATCGATGAAAGTGTGTTTATTATTGAGAATTATTGCACGTTTAAATCTTACAAATGAGTAAAAGATGAGTTCCGGTTACAATTTCCCAAATTTCCAGTACTTAATAAGTCAAAAATATCGCGTGTGAATAATAAATTTGTGAGACTGGCAGTGTATATGATCGGAAAAGCACTGGTCGACCATCAATGTTAAGAGTGGAAGTTCTGGACAATGTGAAAGAATGTTTGATTGGCTCACCCAGCAAATCACTTAAAAAATTATCTTCACAGGCTGGAGTTTCACTATCTACCGTTTTTAGGGCTACTAAAAAATTCAAAACGCGTGCTTACTGCATCGGTGTCATTCATGAACTGAAAAAAGTTGACTGCGGTAAAATGTCTACAGTATTGTCGTTGAATGCATTCTCTTGTTAATGACAAGGATGTTGAAATGTTGAAACTTGTTTTTTTTAAACATATATATAATATATATTAGTCAAGTTAGTGAATGTGTGATTTCTTGTTCTGCATAATTTAGCGGTACTTGAAAGTAGAAACAATTGGGGATATACATAACTTAGAAAAATATACTTTTTTGTAGGTTTGAAATTTTTAAGCTAGGTAGATCCCCCTTTGTTTCAGCCTTCAAGTACCTCTAAGTTATGCAGTACCTATAAAGCTTTTTCCATACTTAAAAATTACACTGTATATTATATATAGTCACAATTATTGGGATAGCTCTGAAACAAAAGCTTAGGATATTTAACTTGTAAATTTGTTTAATGTTGAATGTTGATATTTTATGTGTATTAGAAGTAACGGCAAGTAATTAGTGATATTTTACATGTATTAGAATCATTATTAATAATGAACTAGAGAAATTGTCAATACAAACATTTTTATCACTGAATCACCGTTTGCCAAAATCATTTCAATTTGAACCTGACTCCAAGAAACTCTTTTGGTTCCTAACATTGGATTTTGCTACTTTTTGGTATACAGTAGCTAGAGTATCGTGTAAGTTAGATACCAAATTTAGTTTACTATTTAATAAACTATCTGGGTTGATTTTGAAACATTTATAAATTTGGTACTCCTCCAATATATACATGGTTCTCCCTTTTCAATGTAAGATTTATAAGTTTGTCTTAATGTCAGTGTACTTATGGTCTTGGTACATCAGATGTTTGTGTCGTGTGTGGAGCTAACTTGGATACGTTGTTATGGAGTAACTGGACCTTGAACCTGGTTTTTAAATTCCTTCCTGTTTAACCAATATACCCTTTGTTAAAGCCATCACTTAGTAATTTATATACACCACATTTTATGTAAGGGTCAATTGGTGTATTATTGCTGTTTTCCTCAGATTGCCTGAAGTTCGGTGTGATATTTTGTATCCCATTTTCCCGTCTATACTCTAGCCATTATAGATAACAATATCAAAAAATAACAAGATCCAACCAGTTAGTCGGATAACCTTGTGAACTAGTTCAGTAAGTGGTTCACTGCAGTAAGTGTAGCATGTGGCCACAACACTTGAAATATTTTTAAATATATACTTTGATGTGTACTATAGTACCAACTATATATATTAATTATGTTTATTTGTTTTTGTGCAATGAATATTAGTGTTCAGAGTGTATAATTGTGTTTGTCATGTGATGATGGTATAAGAAATACCAAAAGAAATGTAATTACAGAATAAAAGATCATCCTATTTAACGGCTGCATGTTATAAGTTAATTAATATTCATTTTTATTGAAGCAAGTCATAAGACATTATAGAAACCATTTATTGTTCGTTTGTTTTTTCCCCTTTGCTTTGTTCAGCTCACATACAAAATTGTTTCTTTATAAAATAATTGATTTTGTGGAATAGAAAATAAAAAAATTCATAAATCACTTTTTTGAGTTGAGAAGATTTAAAAACAAATATTTCCGCAAAATACTTAGTATCAATTTTTAACACACTACTTTACTTTTTCTATCCTATGTAAATGTAAAAAAAATAAAAATGACAGAGCATGTGATTTAATTGGAAACCTATTGAATCTGAAAGCTCATTACTGTTTTCACTCCCCTAAATGACAAAGAATACCTCAGCAACAATCTCCTATCTGCACAATCATATTTCTTATAGATCAATCAGCGTTCAATTCCTTATTCAAGTTGTTGATTTCCCATGGCACCATTTCGTTTGGTTTACATGAGAAAACTTGAATAACAGCTCCATTGAGAATTCATTTTATCTATTATATATTTTTATTTACAATTTTATTTTGTTTATTTGTTTTTTTAGTGATGGTATAAAAATAGATTATTTTTTAAATATGTTTTAATGAGTAATTTCTAAATGATCAAATTTTATTTTCTCTACCTTTTTATATAGCAAGAACATTGTTTAATGAAAAAGGAAAATTGATATTAACATTTTTATAGATTTTAAAAATGTCACTACGTCTGTCCACAGTAATTTTTTAAAAATTGTATCATACGTTCATTATTGATGCTTAGGAGTTTTTCTGGATATCCAAGTAGCATTTAATCACCATTGTTCAAAATTTAGAGGAACCTACAAAAAAGCAGTAATGATTTCAATTTAATTTAATTTAATTGAAATTTAATTTAATTTTATCCATGTAAAAAAATAAAAATTCCGTAACTTTTTTAAAACTTAAATACATCATCAATGGATTAATTAATATATTATAGTCTTCAAATTTTGCACAGATATTTAAAACATTAGTTTGCAAGTCTCTATTAAAAGTTATAATAACAGCATTTTAAAAGATTTTAAGTCAAATATCTCAAAAATGGTTAATTTTACAGAAATATTTATGAGCTGTTTTCTCAAAATTTGCCAGATATCTAGTTTTTTGAGAGTACGGTTAATGAACACAAGCTCCTCTTCTCTCTGACCTTTATGGATCTATTGTCGAAGACAACCCGACTAGTATTCATCCCATATTCTACCCAGGTTGTGAATGAAGCCAATGTGGACTATGGGATTATATCTAAAATCTTCATGAGTTATTGATTCCCTACCGAATTCAATGAATATCCTCCTAGTAAATAATTCACACTCACATAGTATGTGTTCAACCACATTCTTCCCACTGGAGTAAAACTGAAAGGAATCCTATTCTACCAACCCCATTTTTTGAGGTCATCTTTCACTGGGCAGTGACCAGTCAACAGAACTATTGTCCATCTTAAATCCTTTCTACGCTATGTTACATGTTTTATGGCTTATGACTTGGAAATTCGGCTAAAATGTCTTTCTCCTTCTGAGCCCAATAGTTTCCTTCCAATGAAAGGACCAGCATCTCTCTGTCGTGGACTCAACCATATTTCTTAGATTGCCACAGAAGGGTTCAGGACCATGAGACCGAAATGAGCACTGTATTTAGCAAGGTCATCAAGTAGCCTTGTTTCCAACTATACCTGTATGACAAGGCACCCATTTTACCGAGGAAATTTTGTATTTATAATTATTTTATTTTACTGCATGTTGACATTATTTTGTAATTTTAGTTTCATTTTGTGTATATTTATATTATATTTTTGTATGCAGTTATTTGCTAGATGGTCCTAAATTCACACCTTAAATTAATAAAACCTAGGAAAGTGTATAATCATATTACTGTAGTTCATAATTTGGTACAACCTGTAAAAAAAAAAGCATAAAAAGTAAAATTTATTTGTTACAGTACGTTAAAAATTTTTTTGAAAGTTATCAATAACTAAACAATCAACGGAGCTATTAAAAAAAATTATTTACATCATCAATAGATTGATATATTTCTTCTAAAACTTATAATATTTCAAATAACCATTTTAAAATTGTTTCCAAAGTTTTAAAATTAAATACAGTATTGTAAAAATAATGGTTAATGTTATACAAATTTATGAGACCAAATTTATCATTCTTAAAAAACAATCACTCATTTTCCTAAATTTGACAGATATGACACAATAATCTTTAAATATTTGCTACATGTTGATTTTTTTTACCTCGTTTGTGGCACTACAGAAGAGACTAGAGTTGAGGGAATCCGCGGTACTCGTTGCTGACAGGGAACCTATGACAGAATAAATAATTGAATTAATATTATTTAACTTAAGTTATGCAGTTGTTGTTTAGGAGGTTTTTTATCTATCATTACAGCAATTTTGGAATTTCATATACCATCATTAGATGACAGAAACAATTACACACACTGAACAC
Source organism: Aphrophora alni (assembly GCA_963513935.1). NCBI lineage: Eukaryota > Metazoa > Arthropoda > Insecta > Hemiptera > Aphrophoridae > Aphrophora > Aphrophora alni. Next base: position 32,549,225 of record OY740776.1, read on the forward strand.
TAATAATATTACACAAAAACAAATAAACAATTAATAAATACAGTTGGTACTGTACTACACATCAAAGTATGCTGTACAGAGTATATTTGGATGATATTAGCTTTTTCGAGAAATTTAAAAAAATACTTTAACAAACCTTATTTGAAACTTAAAGAAAAATGGAGTAAATTCATATAAAACAATCATAAAAGTAAGAAAAGAATTTTATCTTTTAACTGTGTTTATTAAGAAAATATTTCTGCACAGAAAATGATGAAAAAATTTTGTTATAACATAACACTGTTCAGTGTTTATGACAGATCAATTAATCTGTTATAATTTCACCAAATTTAATTGCTGCTGCTGGGTCTGTAACAGGCAGATTGTTGACAAAGGGTTAAATTGAGTTATATTGTTGTCTTCCCGTGTGAACAAAATTAAGCATCATTTATTTAATATAAAGTCGTGACTTGCTCAGATATATTTTTTGTACAAAACTACAATTAATTTCGTTTGTTTTTTGTTGTTGTACCATTACAAGCTTATTACAACGAATAATAAAGTAAATATTACAGAAAGTGTGATCTAATAATAGAGGGACTAATTATCCACACAGCCTTTAACTTATATTCATAAAATTTGTTGTATTTCTATTCATGGCAAGTTGTTTGATGAAGAAAGTTCTTATAAGTGACTAATGTAAGGGGTGATGTAGTGCACAATAAACCATGGTAGGATTAGAATATCAAAAACTTCATTAAAACAGGTTTAGTCATTTTAGGGCGAAGAGAAGTTTGTTGATATTGTGATGTTAAATGTTGGATGTCTTACACCATTTTTTTTATTTTCTCACATAGTATAGAGATAGTTGTCTGATAAGACAAAAAACTATGGCAAGTTTTTTAGTGGTTATGGTTAAGTTTTTTGGTTTGGTTTGAGGTCCCCTGAGGCTAAAAGAGTCGTTTTTGGACTGATGTCTGTCTTTCGTATAAGCAATGCTCTACAGAGCAAAGCGTGGACAGATTGAAGTATGGTATTTGAACTTATTTTCGTCACATCTTGGGCTGTTTTAAAAAAAATTATTTGATAACTCAAAATGTGAGATAGCTATGATAAGAGAAAAAAATTCACAATTATGATTTTCTTAAAAACGGCTTTAATGATTTTGATCAAGTCTAGTCTCTAAGCAATCAAAAAAAGTATTGGTAGCCATATCTCCATTTTTTAAATAACGGTAGCCATAAATTAAAAACATATTTTCTCAAAATCAGCTCTACCGATCTCGTTGAAACTTTATTGAATAAAATATGCAAGGAAAAAAAAATTGATTCAGGGATAATTGTTAAAAACAAAAATGTACCTTGACCGTTTCTATTATAAGCTTGATTTTATTGAAATAAGATAATTCTTGTAACATTGATGAGACGTTTATGGGACATTCAAAGCAAGTTTAGGCCCCTATTTAATCAAAGACACCATCCATGGTTGATTTTTATTTTTTGACTGACAACTATGGAACTGATATTTAAGTGCAATTAATTTTGGTTAGTTTTATTTGGTTTAGGGATGGGCGAGTAAGAAAACTTATACACTTTTTTACACCATTTATTTATAAATTTGATTGTAGAAATATCAAAATTAAAAAAAAAATACCATTTTTCATACAAATTTTATGTATGCACTTCATCTCAAAAAAAGTAGGAGCACAGTGTCTTTTCATAGACATAATTGCTATTAGCTTCACTTAATTATGGGTTGTATAATTTTTCGAACAATATATTTACACAAATTTTGCATAATTGCTTTCTATCAATTCTAAAAAGGAAAGAACACCTAAACTACACCTAACTAATGATATATTGGTATACTTTACCGACAGGTCGCATGATGTAATTGCGGAAATATTGAACCATGAGGTAGCTGCCTCCGGACTTGCCGTTGTCCGAGTAACTGATGACAAGTGGGTAAAGGTCAGGCTTCGATGTCACCTGAAAGTGAGTAAGACAATTTAATTATAATTAAATAATGACAGGCATATTTTATAAATATCTACAATACCATTTAAATCTAAGTTAAGTCATTTTTACCAGATTTCCTTTAGAGTAATGTGAAGATTGATAACCCAAATTCGTATGCAAAATCGCAAATAAATATATTTGTGAAGACAATTAATATGAATCTTGACTACCATCATTAAAAGCTTGATTTAAACAAATGTGATTTATTCATATTTTTTTTATCCCTACTTCCTGGTTTGTTAAATTAATAATATTTATATTATTTACTAACCTTCAAACAATCACTTATTTTGAAATACATCTGAATACAGTTTCGACATCACACTGTCATTGTCGAAGACAAGAAGTTTTTTTACATTACACAAATTAAATCACACTAAATGTAAACAAAACCACATCACATTTCATTTATACAACTTTTTACATAACTTAAAAATAATCACCATTTCTGGGTCATTGAAATGTATAAGCACTTTAAGTCAATCAATATGTCTACTGGTGGGCGGACTCAAATATGAACCTTTGTTTACATTAGTGTGATTTAATTTGTGTAATATAAAAAAACTTCTTGTCTTCGACAATGAGAGTGTGATGTCAAATCTGCAGTCAGACGTATCTGAAAATAAGTGATTGTTTGAAGGTTAGTAAATAATACCAATATTAAATGTGAGTTAGATTGAGAACATGTTTGTGACACATGATGCAAGTTTATGCCTATGCTTAACTCTATAAATATTTGTTCAAAGATGGTGGTCATGGTTAGTTTTCACATTTTGATTAACAACTTCCAAACTGACGTTTTCAATAACGTTTGAATTGCTTGGTTTCGGATATGGGAGAGTGAGAAAGTTTGTGCAATATTTTCATTTTGAAAGGTCTATGGTAATTAATACTATGCATGAGTATACACACACTTTGCTACATGTAGGATGTTCAAAAGTAACATGAATTTACATAACAAACTAAACTTAGAACCCATCAAACTTTAAACAGTGCTTAGAGTGTTACCTTTTATATCTTTCTTTGATATGCAAATCAGAAACCCCATTAGTGGTGTTGAGTACATCATTACTGAAACTTCGATTTTAGGCTCTTTGTTTAGATCAAATGGAATTCCTTTTCAGTAGATTGTGTGAAACCTTTTACAATAATTGAAATTCTTCTTCAGGAGTTTAGTATATCTGCTTTTATATCTCATATTACTACTTGTTATTGTTTTAGACAATAATTTCATCGAACAGTTAAATATTTTTATTGTTAATTTGGAATCATCATGTATGCAAGTCTCAATCTTGGCATCAATATGTACATATAACCTAACTTCACAAAATGAGCTATCACAGAGAGGGTTGGATAAAATAATTTGCTACTCTCAAGGGATGGTATTCTTTGCTGCTCCAATCCCTCTCACAAATTTCATCTCACAGATTTATTATTGGTCTTGATCAGAAAGTGATAATGTAAACTAAATTGTGTTATAAGAAAAAAGTAAAACACTGTTACAATCCAAAATGGTTGTTTATTTTCCAACTAGTTTCAAGCTTTACAGGTCATTGACAAGTGAACACTAAATTAAAATACGAGAAACACTTAGCAAGTAAGCAATAGTGGGTTTATTTGGGTTAGGAACACACAAGTACCTAAGGTTAAGGACCTAGAGTAGTGGTAACATAAGGTATGTACAGTAGAACCCCTCTAATCCGCCCTCGGGTGGTCCGTTACTCCAGTTAATCCGACCGTGCTCGAGCTCGTGATATTGTGCCGACTTGCCGACTTGTCAATGACTCACGGCCCATCTGGCGCCATTCTTTCCGGTTTGTTATCACTTTTCCGCTTCAGTGCTGTGTCATACCGCTTCAGTGCTGTGTCATACCGCTTCAGTGCTGTGTCATCCCGCTTCAGTGCTGTGTCATCTCTCGTGTTGTTTCTATTGATTTGCTATAGTACTTGCAAAGTTTATATATAGACTTTTAAACGTTTATATATCACTTATTTCACTTTAAAAAAATCTCTTTATATAATTCAGTATGTAATAAATATTGACTTTTTTTCGGATAATCTGACCTCTTTTGCGTACCGACCATGCCTCCAGTCTCGAAGGTGACGGATTAGAGGGGTTCTACTGTATGCAAATAAGGGTAAAAGGTGGAATATTTGTTTCAAAATAATAACAAGGAATGAATGTAATTATAATAATAATTATTATAAAGGCAGTGATTTAGCTAATGGTCTGTAAAGCTTGAAACTAGTTGTGAAATAAACAACCATTTTGGATTATAACAATGTTTATCTTTTTTTCTTTCACATAACATAATGTTTGACTTCCAAATAGTAAAAGCCTTAAATTGTAAAATAATTTAATTGTTAAATAAATTAAGATAAAAGTCTAAGATGCACTACTAATTGCTCTTGTAGCTACAAGGAATGGCAGTTTTTGAATTCTCACTAGTCTTGCTGCCTAATATCAACTCCTATTTTTGGTCACTACACAAAGTTATAAAATTAGAATATCAACTTCAGCTCCATGTTTTTCCCATTGCACCATGAGTGACCTCTATATATCTGATTTTAAGTTTGAATTTTTTTCAAAGACTTCATTGATGTCATATGACAGTTTAAAAAATATATATTGATCTCACAAAATTTGTCAATATGTTTAATTATGGTTCAATTTTGTTTGAAATTTGTAATACTTATGTGAATATGATATTGGTTTGTACACACCTGGCTTCCATACATCCCCAAATCGAAATTAAAATGAAATAAATATGATCACATTAATTGCAATCTCTGGAGGAGGGGAGACAGGTTAATTTTTATTCCAAGTGGAAAGAATTACAGAGAAAGAAAATATCATTTTACAACAATCTGAAGGTTTAAGCTTGCATGTTTTAAATGACCAATTGATGTCTATATTTTAAATTCATAACGAACATGGATTTAAATCTTGTTCACTTATTATACAATTTGTAAATAGAAAGCTGACTGACAGATCAATTTAAATCTCTTATACCAGCTGAGTCCAGACAGGATTAGCTGATTTATATATTCAATTTTACACCCATTAACAATTTTTTCACTTTTGTCGGCGACTCGGCCCTGCTGGCTTTATTAACTCTACAATTCTGATATTTTCTTGAGATGTTAGGTTTCAAAATTAGATTTTTGACAATAACCATTTGTCATTGTAGAGATGTGGGGTTGGTACCATTATATGCAAATTGAAATGTGTAAATTTGTTTTTAATTTAGCGTCTTTTAAGTTGAATAACATACAAGACATGAACAAAACAAACAAAAAATAACTGTTTAAAATTACCATCATTTTAACATTTTCAATTTCATTTTTCTAAATTTCAGTAGAGTTCTAAATGAGCACACTATGCCAAATTTTCCTCTACAGCAAATTTTATGTCTTATTTTAATTTTTTGTGACTGATATCGTGGTTATGTACAGATGACAACAACAATGGATTGCCGAGATGTCTAAAATAACTTTTTCAGTTTCCTGCTGCTATGAAACTTAAAGATCAGTTACAAAATGGAGTTCAAAATTGTTTGCGATTACCAAACAAACCCTATATTCTGTATAATGGTTAAGTAAAATGGATTTACTAACTGATGGACTTGAGTACGTATAACCAAACAATAAAGGTTTGAGTAATACTATAAACTAATTGAAAGTAATAACAAATATTTACAATCAAATGACAAAAGTTTACCTGTATAATTACATACATTGGTTAATTGTCAGAATAATTATTTATTTAGATTTATTGGTTACGACAAACCAACAAGTAGTGTAAATAATAGATTGATTAAACTCAGCAACACTCACAAACTATTTACCATAATATGTGTATTACATAATCTATATATTTGTTACAAATGCCTCTACAAAATTATTGTTTTTTGCCTCGCAAAACATCAATTCATCTTTGTTTCTTACCCTTCATGAAATTTAATTAATCCTCACTATTTTAGATAAAAACCAGTATTGTTTGCTGTACGAACGCTGTTATAATTAATTTTATAATTTAAAAAACGGTGTAAAAATAATGTACAACTTTTTCACTCACCCATGCCCAAACTATTTGTCATCAAGAATGTCAGTCAGTCAAAAAGTGACAAAAAACCATGGATGCTGTCTTTGAGGGCCTAAAGTATCATAAACAGGTCTTCAGCGTAAGTTTTCGTATTTGGTTAAAATTTACTTTCAATGACAGTTTTGAAGGTTAATCTGTTTTTTTTTCCAATTATTCCTGAAGCATTATATTTTTTACTCCGAATTTTCCACATGGGTTTGGGTTATTAACCTTCATATTTAACTACTATTTTAACAAAAAACTAAAGCTGATTTTAAAAAATGATGTTTTTTACAACTTCATGGGTGATGTTTTGGTTTTATACTGATAACTCATAAACTGTTATTTTTGGAGAGATGGCAATCAATACCTTTTGTATCCTTAGAGACTACATTTAAGAAAATAGGTAAAGTCAGATAGTAGAAAGTCTTACGGAGAAAACTTTATGAGTCATTGTTCCAACCTAACCAAAAGTTCTCTGAGCCGATGTAAACTGAGCAAAGTGTTGAGCTTGTCACTGGGTACGAAGTATTCAACATCTATACACCATGGATCTTGAAATGCAACCTTGGTAGCAAATGCACTTACTCCTGAAGTATGAAGTACTTCACCAAAAAAACCTTGGTTTGTCTCTTATTCTAGGAAATATAGTGCTAAGTTGGTTGGATAGCTGATATGGAAGTAAACAAAAAGTCTTTTAAATTGAGGTTAAATCTGCTTTATAAATAATCTTCTTTTTTTAGTGTTGTTTAAAAAGGAAAACATCTCGGTCATTATCACGTATAAAAAAAGAAAGTAAAAAGGATAAATGAAGTCCTATAGGCCTTGAATACTCTAAAATTATCAGGGTTGGAAGAGAACAAGAGTTTGTTAAGGTAGATCTGATAGAAAAGATAAAAGAGACGGATCTAACCCATGTATTCATAAAAAAGGTCAAGTTGGGGTCCCTCAAGATAACCATTCCCAATCAATATAAATGAGCCCCTGAGAGCTCATACTTACCTCTTCATAAGGTGGAGGGTGGTGAAACGATGAACATCTACTGTAATGAGGAGGTTGACAACACGAGCCAATAGAATCAGGTTCAGATGCCACATCCGGGCTTGATGTTTGGCTGCGTTTATGCCACAGACCACACCCGCATGCACAACATAGAGCCATGCCCAGCATGACCATACACCTGTAGTCATAAAATGTTACAATCATATAGAGCTTATTTTAACAATCGTCTTGAAATATAAATTATTAAATTTTTTACTGCACTCTGCGAGTGTTATTATAACTTAAATAAATTTTAACCTTTCAAAAATTGAATATAGAGGATGTTTGCAAACTTAATCCATACACTGAATTCATTGAACAACTTAATTTGGATGGAAAGTGGAAACACGTGTGTTGAAAACAATATGCGACAAATAATTATTTGTATACGTCTGTTACACAGGTGGGATAACTTTGTTGTTATTATTTTGTTGCAATGTAAAACATTTTGTGATGTAAACTTATTTTATCTATGACTATATCGAAAGGTATTCATATTGATTCTGCTATTTGAGTTTTATCAACGTTCAGCAGTGGGTTTTACTAAAGATACCGGTTCAGCAGCTGTTTTGAATTGTTGATTTGTCCTAACCTATATAAATCATACATATCCTAACCTATATATTTTTGTTTATACACTTTGTGTTCACATTTTTGTAAAAGTGAAAGGAAAATTATTTTAAGATGACGGATTCTTCCAGTAATGATGACATGCAAGTAACATCGACTCTAATAAATGATAAAGCAAAATTAGGAGTGGAAAATCTTTAATCTAACAAATCGAAACACACATATGAGAAAACATATAATGATTTTATGGAATGGAGGACAAAAAATAATATTAATTAATTTTCTTAAAATGTGGTAATTGTTTATTTTGAAAAAAAAATAGGGAAATAATAAAGCTATCTTCCCTGTGGTCTTGTTATTCTATGAAATACTCACATTTAATGTGAAACATCAAATTGATATTTCTAAATATTGTCTGATCTCCCTTTCATACCAAAATTCTGAAGGATGCGGAGGAAAAAAAGCCGAAACATTTTCATCCAATCTCCAAGTTTGTATTATTTGTGAATAAATATTTTACTTTTCGAGTACTGATGTATCTATTCCACAAAGAGGGTTTCAAATGTCTCACTTTAGTAAAACGACTCTCCAACTTTTGGAAGATTCTCTTTTATGTTAAGTCGTAGATAAAGTAATGTATGCAATGATTGTTCAGCCTTTAAGGTACTTGTGAGAAGTTCAAAACACTAGCATTGCTCATGTCATAACTAACTTCTCCCTTTCTTACCTTAAAGACTTTCATTGTATAAACTGCTATTTGAATTTCATATATTTTCCATTATTTCGCTTCGAACAATGAGTATATTAGTTAAAAGAAAATTGTAAAATTTAGAAAATAAAATAAAATTTTAATTGATATCAGATAGAATAAAACTCTCCCATAAATAGTACATTTGTTTATTCAAACATGTTTCAATGACAAGGATGCCACCCTCATTGACGCACAAGCTAGAATAACTAAAGTAACTGTTATTGTAGCTCTTTCATCACTGAAGATGGCAACTTTATCATTGAAACGTGTTTGAATAAATAAAGTATTATTTGTGTTCAAGCTTTATTCTATCAAGTAAAGCTCAATATTAATTTATAATTGATACCACACAGATCTTTCGAACACCAGTAGCCTGTTGCAAGCAAGAAAACTTATATAATGATTCTGCGCAAAAGCCTTGTCAGAATATCAATGAGCCTTGTCAGAGGGAAGGTTAAGCTTCTTACCTCCTCTTTTTTATTTAATATATCTGAGGATTTATACTATAATTGGAGATATGGTTCACTAGCTTAGCTCCGTTATTTATTTAAAGTGGTTGCAAAAGTAATCATAGATTTACATTGTATGTCAAACAATAAATTAATTTAAAGTTAAACTTGATTATAATTTCTCACAAATAATATGTTTAATAACTCAAATCCGTTTCAACGACAATGTTGCCATCTTCAGTGATACATGAGATACAATATCAAACTACAACTAACTATAATGAGTTAGTAGTCACTTATAGTTTAATTACAAGTGGTCATGGATCACTTTCTTTCATCTTTCCAAACAATATATAGTAAAAGTGTGATTATTGTAATTCAAGTATTTCTTAAGGTACTGTCGTTGAGTTAATAAATTGTGGGAAATCGTCTTAAAGTTTAATTTTAATTTCAAAATATTTTAAAAGTTCAGTTCAATAATTATTAATTATCAATAAATACAGTTACTACAAAAATGTAATCCTATTATAATTGAATAATTAAAACTATTAATGAATTATTATTAGTTAACTTACATCATACAGTGGTTTTTTATTCTGTCATTACAGTTGTTTCGATATTTTCAATACCATCATCAGATGACAAACACAATTACACACACTGAATACTAATATACATTACACAAAAACAAATAAACATAAGTAATAAATATAATTGGATGTTTATATAAAGTAATGACAAAATAAAAGAACCTGCTAAAGAACGACTGTATGTTGTAAGTTTAAATATTATTATTAAGATAAGCCGCAAGGTATTATGGCAATGATTAAACTATTAACTAACAAACAATTCAAATATTATTTAATAAAAAATAATTAATATTGAACAAACTTTCTCGCACACACATAACACAGAAAACAATTTTAGGCACTAATATGGTGTAAAGGCCGAGAAATCTGTGATCAATGATGTGTGAGGAGGATTTAAATGTGATGAAAGAGAATGTCTATCGACAGAGTGGAATGGAGAAAAGTTAACGAGAAAACCACAACTCATGATGATTTGTGAGATACAGAAAAGAGAACTTTTACTATCCAGCAAGTTTAATGTGTTTGATCAGTAATAATTTTCAGATTTTAAAGTTAGTAAAAGTAAACAGTTGTTACGTAATAATAAAATGACCAGTCTATTATTGCTGTGTAGATGACTCGTAACTTCTGTATGCAGGTATCAAATGACAGAGACAATGTTTCACTGAGCACCAGATGGTAGAGTTTGGAGTTGGTAGATAGTAGATATACTTCTGAGAAGGGCATACCAAATTGTTAGGCAGCAAGTTCTAAAGACATGTATCTCCAGTTAATGGAACATCAACAATAATGTGTGTTTCTTTCAGTTCTGTTTTCCATTAGGATCCCACTCTTACCTTTCTTCCTGTTTATCTTCTCATCAGAGGTTCGTCTACAGTAAGTATAGATGTAATAATCATGAGGTATCCTAATTGGGTCTATCTGTTCTTCATCTAGAATCCTCTCTTTTATCTATCCTACCCCTTGAGGGTTCACTTATCATGACAACGGGTGTACCTCATAACTAAATAAATCTATGCCTTTATTCATCTCGTTCTATGTGAGATTCTTCTCGCATCTAACCTACCCCTCTGCGGATTCACACAGCAATATGTCCCTAACTTCAGCATGGATGATTATGTAGCCTATTGTCCATTGGATAAGGGCGGAGGACTGTTAAAGGGTATTACATATTGTTCTGCTGTGCTCAGTGCATGACAACCATCTAGGTTGATAATCCTTGTCACTCCAATTGTATAGGATCTTCTGTGCATCGTCTAAAGCTGGACTTACTCATTGAAATAGGAAGTAAGTTTGTTTAGAAAAGAAAATTTTGTTTTGATTGATTTGATGTTGTATCTTAATTAATTTGCCTTTGATTCATTTTATATTATTTATTTAGATGAAATTTTACAATTTGTAGAAATGTCATCAAAATATTAAATTTTTTTGTAGTCCTACCTTCAATAACAAGCAGTATGACATTTATCTATTACTCTAGAGGGTTATTCAAAGTTGCACGGTAATATTTAAGGAACTGATTCTATAGGTAAAATTAAAACAAAAAGTGTACACAAACATAAGTTCGGAATCGCTTCATTTCCATTGGTTTGCCATTTTGTGTTTTTGCAAAAAAGGAACAATACATCTTTTGGAAGTAGATAAAATATTGAGTGACAATATGGTTTGGCATGAATATTATTTATGAAACCTTCTACTAGTTTACCAGAAAATGAAGACTTTGTATTGTACATTAAAAAAACGTTAAAAATGTTAAATGGATGTTTAAAATGTTTATTGTCGATAATTTCAAAAACCATTAACAAAAACGTCCGCACAATGTAAGTTAATATTACAAAATATTTACATTGAAAAAAAGATTTTCCTCTTTTAATGAAAAACAATTTATTTGTAGGTTAACGAACAGGCAAATTATTACAGTTAAAAAAAAAAAAGTATTAACATACCAGTCACCATTTTGAATGGAATCCTAAACTGACATATTTTCATTTTTGATACATTTCTGGGCAACTTATTATTAAATAATTAGTTTTATCATAATTCCATAATATTTTGGTTGAGGGTGTTGTAGACAATTACCAAGAAATTATGTTTTTTAACTTTTTGTCGAAACTCGGTTATCTTTTATTATAGAGAAAACAAACTTAAAAACAATTTGTTTTTCTTTAAAAGAGGAAATATTTTTTTTTAACGTTAATGGTATTCGAGATATTATATTGAACATTTTAAACGTCCACCATTTGGAAACTGTAGAAAATAAAGATTTTCTGGTATAGAGCTTACTGTTATAATCTACTTCCAAAGATATATTTTTTAAATAAAAACGCAAAATTGCCTACAAGAGGGAAACAAAATGTTTACATACACTTTAAAAAAAAAATATCTCTAGGATCATCTTCCGAAAAATACCGTGGAATTTTGAATCACCCTGTATGTACGATATCAGAAAATAAAAAATTAAACCTTTGTTTTGATACAAAAATCTAAGTCTGCATTTCTGTGCAAAATGAAGGATCTAATGAACTTGTAGGGATATTGCTGATAGTAACTTTTCTCATTTGTAGATCCGCTCATTTGACAAGTGATGAGAGAAAGATAAACATAGGTAAGTTCAAATGAAACAGATTTTTCGTTTGAAGGTGTAGTTAGGTGTTTCCTACGTTTAAAAATAGTTATATGGACATTTTCCTTAGTAAAAATCATAATATACTAATTTCGAAATTCAATTTTTGAACATCCTGTACTTTTATAAAACTGTTTTTTAATGTGTGCATATACAAGCTATAGCGTTTTCCATATGATATTTATTTACAAGCCTCGTTTATGTGTTATAAAATTATATATTTAAATACTTCCATAACTCAAAAAGTGAAAATAATTTCACCAACATGTCCGTCTTATAGAGGAGAACAAGAATATGAAAAATTATTAATATGATTACAATGAAAAAGTTAAAAAAACATATTTGAATTTTAACACATACTGTATAGTTTAATTGTAGTTTTGGTGCATCCTGTAGATAGGTCCAATCAAGAGCTTCTCAACACTTTACAGCAATCTTTTACGTCAATTAGAAGTAGAGAAAATAAAATCATATTCTTAACTTTTATCTCAATTTTTGGTAATATATAGCTCGATATAACTCAATATAGAAATTTTTGTAATATATAGCTCAATATAACTCAATATAGAAATATTTGTAATATATAGCTCAATATAGAAATTTTTGTTAATATAGCTCAATATACCTAACTCAATATAGAAATGTTTGGTAATATATAGCTCAATATAGAAATTTTTGGTAATATAGCTCAATATAACTCAATATAGAAATTTTTGATAATACATTGCTCAATATAACTCAATATAGAAATTTTTGGTAATATATAGCTCAATATAGAAATTTTTGGTAATATAGCTCAATATAGAATTTTTTTTGTAATATATAGCTCAATATAACTCAATATAGAAATTTTTGGTAATATATTGCTCAATATAGAAAATGTCTGGTAATATAAGGTATAGCTCAATATAGCAATTTTTGGTAATATAGCTCAATATAACTCAATATAACAATTTTTGGTAATATATGGCTCAATATAGCAATTTTCGGTAATATATAGCTCAATATAGCAATTTTTGGTAATATATAGCTCAATATAACTCAATGTAGCAATTTTGGTAATATATAGCTCAATATAACTCAAATGTAGCAATTTTGGTAATTACGCAATCGACCTAGCCCTGAAATTTAGTTAAGAAAATCATTAAAATCGTTTACTACCTACCTTATTTTGAAAAAAATAGATTGTATTTGGGTGTTGCAAGACATTTTTAAAGTACCAAAATACTTTGGTTTAGTAGAAAATAAGAAATATAAAAGTACCAAATACAGGTCAGGTTATGTTAATATTTATTACTACATTGGTCAAGTCTGACGTTGTACAAGTGAAGACTCATGACAAATAGGTTTGGGCAGGTGACTATACAGGGTGTTAAATAAGTCCCGGGACTGCTTATATTTTTTTAACCATTACAGATGAGTTACAAAGCTTTGCACATTGTTAATGGACACCAAAACCTATTTTAGTACGTATTCAGTGGGCTGCTACCTTTCCAGGGGGAAGGCCCACAAGGAGTAAGTAAGAAATCTTAAACAAGAACATAGGTCAAGTTGTACATCAAATTAAAGGCCTTTATAAGTAGAACACAATGCTGCAAACCCCTCCTCAAAAGGTTCACCCTAGCTAAAATAGCGTGGGTTTAAAGCTCATAGACTATTAGTTGCAACGTCAGGTATGTTGAGAACAGCTTAATAATGTTTACTAGGTGGAGGTTATGAAATGAAAACTTTGCAAATCACTATCTGGTTTAAAAATACTATTTTTTGGACTGCTCACTGGCTCTTTACCTCTAATGGGGGAAGGCTCTCAAGGAATCAAAAGAACTTAAATGTAAGCATAGGTTGATATGTACATCAAATTAAAGGTCTTTATTAGTAGAGCACAATGTCGCAAATCCGAACTCAAACAGACAACCGAGCCGGAAATGGCAGCCTTTCAAAGATTGCTTAAATTAGCAATTATTAGGTAAATGTAATGAAGTCCATGTCAGTTTGATTATTCATTCACAAGCAAAACTAGAGGAATTGATGATTGTTGCATATATTGTTTCCTTTTTGCGAGAATACCAACTATCAGTCACAAATAACTTTCTTTTTTAGGCCTATCATGGTTAATGCATTTTCCTTGTTTGATTTAATATGAACTTAAACCCACGCTATTTTAGCTGGGGTGAACCTTTTGAGGTCGGGTTTACGGCATTGTGTTCTAGTCATAGGGCCTTTAATTCGATGTACAACTAGACCTATGCTCTTATTTAAGATTTCCTACTTACTCCTTGTGGGCCGTCCCCCTGGAAAGGTAGCGCTCCACTGAATACGTACTAAAATAGGTTTCGGTGTTCACTAACAATGTGGAAAGGTTTGTAGCTCTATCTGTAATGGTTAAAAAAATATTTGTGCAACTAGTGAGCAAAGTGACACTTTTTTAAACGAGAGAAAAATGTTGACGCACGAGGCTTGCCGAGTGCGTCAATTTTATCGAGTTTAAAAAAGACACTTTGCTCACGAATTACACATTATACTTTGTCTACAATTGTTATTTTGTGACAAATAAAAAAAAAACATAATTCAGCAGTAACACAATATGGCGGGGTATTTGACAGGTTTTCATCCTCTGAACTGTCCATATTTTAAAACTAACTAGGCCTACACAAAATATAGTAGTAGTGCTAATCAACACTAAGTAAAAGTTCTCACGTCAAAACTGAGGTTATTTATGAATATTACAAATAACTTAGGTGTATTGTTGAGGAAACGGGATTGCCAACTTCAAAACTCGGCAAACGAAAAATACTCTCCGTGTACATGCACTGCCAATCACCTTCATGAATAATTACTTCCTTTTTCAACTTTAAAACGTTGTTTTGTTGTTTATTTATGTTATTTTACATGTAAGAATTAATCTAACCTACATACGGGACATTTCCTGTATATTATAAATCAATTCAAATAAACTTAACCTAAATTTCGTTTTGTTCGGTTGCCATTCGGAGTGAGCAAAGTAGTGTGCAAAGTAGTGGGCAAAGTGAAACTGTTGCGAAATCAGCTGTTTTGCAAACTACAGTGTAATTTAAATGAACAAAATGCCACTTTGTCAACAACTGTAGACAAAAAATATTAAGCCTTCCCGGGACTTATTTAACACGCGGTATATATATCGTAGGCATTCGTCACCAGAGCGGGATCTACATTTGTCATAAACCATAACCAAACCTAGGATTTCGTACTTTTAATATTTCTTATTTTATATTAAAACTACTTTATTTAGCTACTTCAAAAGTGTTTTGAGACACCTAATATGATCTCATTTTTTTTTTTCAAAATATGAAAGGTAGTAAAACAATTCAATGATTTTCTTAACTAAATTTCAGGGCAAGTTCGATTGCATAATTACCCTACCCAATATTTTATATTTGAACTAAAGATTTTCTTAAAATTGGGGTGAATTACCCGTTTGGGGTGCGAGAATGAATGATTTATTATATCGCGAAGTTAGGGCCATCAGGACATTATATTATCCTGATTGTTTGAGAAAATAATGAAAACTGTACAAACACCACACACGAAAAAAAGAAAAATACCTGCTCTATTTGTTTCTTTTACTATACGAATTTTCTTTTACTATCACTTTCACCTTACTGTACAGTCAGGTTATTTAGTTTTGTCATTTACTGTACCAACTTCCTTTCACAGAATCTTGAAACTTGTATGAACAACTAGTCATTTGTAGGTTATAGCTTTAGGCGTTCTCAGGAAATGGAGAAGTTTTGTTATTTTCCAGGTTTGTGTTTCTGTGGCTGAAGTTTGTCAATAGTGAATTGCGAGTTTAGAGAAAGTTATGCGATGATGCAAAAAACGATGTCGATTTTTTTTTGCGGATACTGTATATCCTTTTGGAGGTTTCCGAGTCCAAAATAGTGGTTTTCAAATGATACCTCGGCACTTGTGTATTGTACGGACGTCATTTTATTGTATATGAAACAGTAACTAATTAAAATAATACTGCAATTTTAGTACATAACCTATTTGTGGTGATTCTTGTTCCACGAATTTTACATTTTTATTACCAAATACTCGAATAGGTTAGGTTATACTCAAATAACCTCATGAAATCCAACATAAGTTAATAAATAAGCAAAATAACAACACAAACCGCTAATAAACAAAACAGTGATTCTCGTAATAGTGTTGCAGTAGCACTGACCTCGTAGTGGCGCGGTTTAGACAGGATGAATGGCCGAACTTGAATGGATTCCAGTGGGAACGGACAAAAGTCTCAGTTGATATTTTTGTTTGTTATGGCAGTAGACAGATGATAGAACCTAAAAATATTCCCAAAAGTATGTTTTGAACTTACAAAAAGGGGGGTTCTGTTTAGTACACGGTGTCTATTTCGTGCACTACAGTCCAAATGCGTAGACCGATTTTAATCAAACTTTGTATTTGTAGGCCTACATATTTTGACCATATCTCATATTTCAATAATTCAAAATTTCTCAGTAGCTACTGAGAACAAAATTACAATTTACTAAAAATTGGCCCATTTGATTTTGATTAAATTTTGCACAATATATCGACTTTGGTATTGTTATAAAGTAAGTAATGTAAATAAGTAAATTGTAATAAATAATAAGTTCTCAAAATTTTCTCTACCGTTCGTTCAAATTTTATTTAATCAGATATGAAGATTAATGAATCAAACCCTGTGGAAAATCACAAGTAAATAGTATATTTCATAGCTAGTACCAAAAGTAAAGCTTTTCAATACAAGCTCAAGTTTAACGGCCGAGGCCGGAAAATGAGCGAGGATCGAAAAGCTTCTTTTGGTCCTAATGATGAACTATATTTTTCGTTATACTGCAAACAATATAAGAAAACAATTTCACAAAGAATAAAATGTTATAACCTATTTACCTTCAAATCAATGCTAACAGCTGTTTTAACGGTTATTTACAATCGAGAGTATCGGTTGTTTTTATAGATGCTTTACAATCGTTAATTAATTCGTATAAACGAAGTAACAGCTGATGACCTCGACCTCAGCTGATGTTTTTAGGTCGTAGGACTAAAAAGAACAACTTTAGCATTTCAATGCATCTATGGAAAACAGTTGTTTTTGAAATAGTATGACGAAAAAGATATTATGATTTAGAAATAATGGCAAAACACAAATGAAAATTGACTGTCCTTTTTTAATGCTCGATTTTAATCAAATACTGCAAATATAAGAAAACTATTTCTCAAAAACTAAAATGTTATAACCTATTTACCTTCAAATCGATGCTAACGGTTATTTTAACGGTTATTTTAACGGTTATTTACAATCTAAAGTATCGGTTGTTTTTATAGATGTTTTTACAATCGTTAATTAATTCGTATAAACGAAGTAACAGCTGATGACCTCAGGTCGTAGGACTAAAAAGAACAACTTTAGCATCATCTCAATGCATTTATTGAAAACAGCTGTTTTTGAAATAGTATGACGAAAAAGATATGATTCAGAAATAATGACAAAACAAAAAAGAACATCGACTGTCCTTTTTTATTGCTCGATTTTAATGAAATACGTTTCACTCTGATGAACAAGATTATGACAAAACTTAAGCAAGTTTAATCCCTTATTTAAATTAAATATATTTTAAAGACAGCAATATTTTTTTCACTTTTGAATTGACAACCATCAAACTGCCCGGTGTGTTTGGACCATTAACTCTTGTCGCCCTGGATTATAGAAACGTACAGTAGCCTCAGACTAGGAGTGTGTCTGGTGTAAGGGGCGTGTCCTCCCTTCTACTTGCTTCCCTAGCCTGACTTGACGGTACAATCCATTCCAAAAAAACTAGGTACTGAAGTTACTGCTTAGCTACTTTTAATTCTTAAAGTTACAACTTCGTGACAGACTTTTGTCAACTTTTATTCTTATTTACACCGATAAAAGAAACGAAAGTAGGGTACGCGTTTACACAGAAGCGTTTGAGGTCTATATTTTTTTATTGGGGTTGTACCGCTGAAAGTAAACGCAACAAAGTGTGGGGCCCCCTCTTTTCCTCTCCACCCCAGACACATTCCTACCTTGAGTGTACTGTACTAGTAAACCACCTACTATGTTGGTGATCATTTGCGCAATAGCCTAACATAAAATTAACATATACAGAATGGCGTTTGTTTGAATTAATCAATATGTTACGTATGTTTCCACCCAACCCTATCATACAACGTAATCTTATAAATGCAATATCCAAATGTTGGTTTGTTGAACCTTGTAGGAAATATTATATTGTATTGGTAGATCAAGAGGTCTTATCCAGTAGGGTAGGTTTGTTTAAAACAGTTGTTACACAGGTTTTTTGAATCTCGTAATTGTGTCACTATTTTCATAGGTCCTAATGAGCCTCGTATATGTGTATATATTAAAAGTCTCTACTCCTATCCTATTTATATATTCCTGTAGTTTCAGTTTAGGAAAGAAGTTATTCTATTAAAGCACAAATAACCTTTATGTTACTTTTTAGTATAGTCTATATGTTTTTAAAAATTGCCATCGACTAGCAAGCCTTGAACCTGTACAAATTTAATCAAACCTCCAGTCACTAAGCGACCTTTTCCTATACGAATATCTCATTTTTTTTTAGAGTGCAGTGTTCGATATTACATTTTTGACAATAACTTCGGGTAGGGCGACTTGTCGAAATTAACTTTTTTGGTTTTCTGAGGGCATGAAACATGATCGTCAGTCAAAAAACGGAGGTGGAAATTATTTAATAAAACGTACCCTATAATTCGTAAATTGGGTAGGTTAGGTTAGGTTATACATTTTATGAATTTTTGACAATAACTTCGCTATTTTTCAACCTAGAGAAGTGGGTTTGGTACCATTACATGCAGAATTGAAGTATACAATTTTTTGTCTAACTTAGTGTGTGATAAGTAGAGTAACACACGAAGTATGATCAAATAACTGTTATAAATGGCCACTATTTTAAAGTTTTAATTCGATCTTTTCGTCGTGAAATAGGGTTGTATATGAGCACAAAGTCCTCTATACCAAATTTCATATTCTTATTTTTACTTTTGTGTTTACTATCGTGCTTACGTACAGATGACAACAAGAGGGACGGACGGCTTGTCTAAATTAACTTTTTCGGTGTTCTGAGGGTATAAAACGTGATCATCAGGAAAAAAACGGAGGTGGAAATTTATTCAATAAAACTTACCATATATTCATATATTGGTAGGTTAGGTTAGGCGTATTTTTTTATGAGAATTGTGTTCTGTGTGTTTGTTATACTGTATAGGAACATGTAATTTCGTTATTTTATGTAAATTGAAAAATTAAGACATTCTTTCTTGACTGTCTTCTTCAGTCGCTGACGTTTGTACGTCTAAACACTTTAAATGCAAATTTGGTAGAATTTTATTAAAAATGGATCATTAGCTAAATAAAATGTTATAACCTATTTGCCTTCAAATCGATGCTAACAGCTGTTTTAACGGTTATTTACAATCGAGAGTATCGGTTGTTTTTATAGATTCTTTACAATCGTTAATTAATTTGTATAAACGAAGTAACAGCTGATGACTTCGATCTTATCTGATGTTTTTAGGTCCTAGGACTAAAATAAATAACTTTAGCATCTCAATGTATTGAAAACAGCTGTTTTTGAAACAGTATGACGAAAAATTGATTTTCGATATACCATCCGTGGCTACAAAAATTACCAAAAGATAGGAACATGTAATTTCGTTATTTTATGTAAATTGAAAAATTAAGACATTCTTTCTTGACTGTCTTCTTCAGTCGCTGACGTTTGTACGTCTAAACACTTGAAATGCAAATTTGGTAGAATTTTATTAAAGATGGATCATTAGCTAGCTGAAGGGTAGGTCTACGTAAAACTTAGGCAATATATCTTCTCTTGTATTTATTTAATTGCTGGCCATCTGCCAACAACAATCCATATCTTGGGAGGAATTCACATTTCATTTTACAGAACTGTACAAAAATTAGAATGAATTTCTTTGAATTTTATTTATACCCAAAAATATTCTAACTAATTTATTTTTTTACTGATTTTCATGTTTCATGGCACCAGGAAACCAAAATATTTTATTTCATAGTGATGCTTTTCGATACAACTCAAGGAAAATGAGCGACGATCGAAAAGCTTGTTTTGGTCCAAGTGATGAACTATATTTTTCATTATACTGCAAATAATATAAGAAAACAATTTCACAAAAACTAAAATGCTATAACCTATTTACCTTCAAATCGATGACAACAGCTGTTTTAACGGTTATTTACAATCGAGAGTATCGGTTGTTTTTATAGATACTTTACAATCGTTAATTAATTCGTATAAGCGAAGTAACAGCTGATGACCTCGACTTCAGCTGATGTTTTTAGGTTAGGACTAAAAAGAACAACTTTAGCATCTCAATGCATGTATTGAAAACAGATGTTTTTGAAGCAATATGACGAAAATGTGATTTTCGCCAGGCTACGTCAATTGGCGCCCAACGTGGGGTCATCACGTACCAGTCTACGTAACATTATAGTAAATAACGTAGGATGATAATAATTAATGATAACACACTAAATTAGATAGAAATGTGCAGATTTCAATTCTGCGTGTAATGATATCAACCCCATATCTCTACGATGACAAATAGCGAAGTTATTGTCAAAAATATAATTTCGATACGTGACATCCCCCAAAAATTTGTATAGTTATGAGATCCTACATGAGGGGAGCGAATAGAAACTTTTTATTATATACATCTACAAGGCCAGTTAGAGCCGACTTCAAGAAAGTAGTGATTTATACAGTTTACGAGGTTCAGAAAACCTGTATACAACTGTTTTGAAGTTAACCTACTGAGTAAAACCTCTTGATCTACCAATAGAATTTAACATTTCCTACAAGGAACAAGCAAACAACTTTTGGGCATTACATTTAGAGGATCTGCTTGTATTACATTGTATAATGGGGTTGGTTAAGTACTATGATGGCGTCCATTAAGTTGTTTTTACATCATGATAAACAATTTAGTAGATTAATACATTTAAACTTTTTATTTCTTACTGTTTTTATCAATGAGTCATGTTTTTCAATATTCGGGACTGTAGTTTTTGTTTAATTTAGTTTTGATTTTTTTCTCGTGTGAAAATGTTCGTGCACTGTTTTTATACATAGTTTATTTTATAATTCTTATAGTTAGAAAATAACTTTATTACACACTTACCAAAGGTACCAGTGGTTCCAGAAAATAAGGCTGAATAGAGTTGGGGTAGGGGGTGCATAGAGATAGCAACAGCCCAGTGAGCAACATTCCTTTGGGGGGGTGCAGCTGTAACACAAAGACAAATAATGTAAATCTGACTTCCTTGGATGTTTTAATACATTCAGTTAAACCAATGTGTTTCACGTGATACAAGTAACGGTAAACAATACCACAACACACGGGTGGTTCTTGTATTGTGATTGT
Source organism: Aphrophora alni (assembly GCA_963513935.1). NCBI lineage: Eukaryota > Metazoa > Arthropoda > Insecta > Hemiptera > Aphrophoridae > Aphrophora > Aphrophora alni. Next base: position 32,570,816 of record OY740776.1, read on the forward strand.
ATTTACCATTCAAGTACTTTACATATAGATCTATACCAACCTTGGAAAGTTGACTGTTTTACTTCCACAACTGTTAGCCTTGGGATTACATAAACAACTCGACTACTGTTTTCATTTTACTGTCAGGGGATTGTTATCATTTTACGCAATAGGGATCTTGGTGAACCTACCTGGATCTACACCTTTCTTCATGTAGTTTTGTGATCCCTCTCTTTCATCTTTCCTGTCAGATCTCCATTGACAAACTCTTGTTTTCTTTCGACTTTGATGCTATTAGAGTATTCTACGAGTAAGGTTTTTTATTTTATGCTATGTTCTTTTTTATAAAACTATGATGACCGAGTAGTTTTTGCTATAAAAAACAAAAACAAAACAAATTGACGAATTTGTACAAGTTATTTATATCAAGTTTTGAAAAATACACTCAAACAAAATAGTCGTGGATGCGTTAAGTATGCTAGTTCGTGTTTAAGATACTTGTGGATGCGTTAAGTATGCTAGTTCGTGTTTAAGACTCTGGTGGAAGCATTACATATGATAGTTGGTGTTTAAGATACTTGTGGAGGCATTAAGTACGCTAGTTCGTGTTTAAGACTCTCGTGGAAGCATTAAATATGCTAGTTGGTGTTTAAGATACTTGTGAAGGCATTAAGTATGCTAGTTCGTGTTTAAAACTATGGTGGAAGCATTAAATATCCTAGTTGGTGTTTAAGATTCTTGTGGAGGCATTAAGTATGCTAGTTCGTGTTTAAGACTCTGGTGGAAGCATTAAATATGCTAGTTGGTGTTTAAGATTCTTGTGGAGGCATTAAGTATGCTAGTTCGTGTTTAAGATATTCGTGGAGACATTAAGTATGCTAGTTCGTGTTTAAGATACTCGTGGAGACATTAAGTATGCTAGTTCGTGTTTAAGATATTCGTGGAGACATTAAGTATGCTAGTTCGTGTTTAAGATACTCGTGGAGACATTTAGTATGCTAGTTCGTGTTTAAGATACTCGTGGAGACATAAAGTATGCTAGTTCGTGTTTAAGATATTCGTGGAGACATTAAGTATGCTAGTTCGTGTTTAAGATACTCGTGGAGACATTAAGTATGCTAGTTCGTGTTTAAGATACTCGTGGAGACATTAAGTATGCTAGTTCGTGTTTAAGATATTCGTGGAGACATTAAGTATGCTAGTTCGTGTTTAAGATATTCGTGGAGACATTAAGTATGCTAGTTCGTGTTTAAGATACTCGTGGAGACATAAAGTATGCTAGTTCGTGATTAAGATACTCGTGGAGGCATTAAGTATGTAAGGTTGTGTTTAAGATACTCGTGGAGACATTAAGTATGCTAGTTCGTGTTTAAGATACTCGTGGAGACATTAAGAATGCTAGGTTGTGTTTAAGATACTCGTGGAGACATTAAGTATGCTAGTTCGTGTTTAAGATACTCGTGGAGGCATTAAGTATGCTAGTTCGTGTTTAAGTTACTCGTAGAGGCATTAAGTATGCTAGTTCGTATTTAAGATACTCGTGGAGACATTAAGTATGCTAGTTCGTGTTTAAGATACTCGTGGAGGCATTAAGTATGCTAGTTCGTGTTTAAGATACTCGTGGAGACATTAAGAATGCTAGGTTGTGTTTAAGATACTCGTGTAGACATTAAGTATGCTAGTTCGTGTTTAAGATACTCGTGGAGACATTAAGTATGCTAGTTCGTGTTTAAGATACTCGTGGAGGCATTAAGTATGCTAGTTCGTATTTAAGATACTCGTGGAGACATTAAGTATGCTAGTTCGTGTTTAAGATACTCGTGGAGGCATTAAGTATGCTAGTTCGTATTTAAGATACTCGTGGAGAAATTAAGTATGCTAGTTCGTGTTTAAGATACTCGTGGAGACATTAAGAATGCTAGGTTGTGTTTAAGATACTCGTGGAGACATTAAGTATGCTAGTTCCTGTTTAAGATACTCGTGGAGGCATTAAGTATGCTAATTCGTGTTTAAGATACTCGTGGAGGCATTAAGTATGCTAGTTCGTATTTAAGATACTCGTGGAGACATTAAGTATGCTAGTTCGTGTTTAAGATACTCGTGGAGGCATTAAGTATGCTAGTTCGTGTTTAAGATACTCGTGGAGACATTAAGTATGCTAGTTCGTGTTTAAGATATTCGTGGAGACATTAAGTATGCTAGTTCGTGTTTAAGATACTCGTGGAGACATTAAGTATGCTAGTTCGTGTTTAAGACTCTGGTGGAAGCATTAAATATGCTAGTTGGTGTTTAAGATTCTTGTGGAGGCATTAAGTATGCTAGTTCGTGTTTAAGATATTCGTGGAGACATTAAGTATGCTAGTTCGTGTTTAAGATATTCGTGGAGACATTAAGTATGCTAGTTCGTGTTTAAGATACTCGTGGAGACATTAGGTATGCTAGTTCGTGTTTAAGATACTCGTGGAGACATAAAGTATGCTAGTTCGTGTTTAAGATATTCGTGGAGACATTAAGTATGCTAGTTCGTGTTTAAGATACTCGTGGAGACATTAAGAATGCTAGTTCGTGTTTAAGATACTCGTGGAGACATTAAGTATGCTAGTTCGTGTTTAAGATATTCGTGGAGACATTAAGTACGCTAGTTCGTGTTTAAGATACTCGTGGAGACATTAGGTATGCTAGGTTGTGTTTAAGATACTCGTGGAGACATTAAGTATGCTAGGTTGTGTTTAAGATACTCGTGGAGACATTAAGTATGCTAGTTCGTGTTTAAGATACTCGTGGAGGCATTAAGTATGCTAGGTTGTGTTTAAGATACTCGTGGAGATATTAAGTATGCTAGTTCGTGTTTAAGATACTCGTGGAGACATTAAGTATACTAGGTTGTGTTTAAGATACTCGTGGAGACATTAAGTATGCTATGTTGTGTTTAAGATACTCGTGGAGACATTAAGAATGCTAGTTCGTGTTTAAGATATTCGTGGAGACATTAAGTATGCTAGTTCGTGTTTAAGATACTCGTGGAGACATAAAGTATGCTAGTTCGTGATTAAGATACTCGTGGAGACATTAAGTATGCTAGGTTGTTTTTAAGATACTCGTGGAGACATTAAGTATGCTAGTTCGTGTTTAAGATATTCGTGGAGACATTAAGTATGTTAGTTCGTGTTTAAGATACTCGTGGAGGCATTAAGTATGCTAGTTCGTGTTTAAGATACTCGTGGAGGCATTAAGTATGCTAGTTCGTGTTTAAGATACTCGTGGAGACATTAAGTATGCTAGTTCGTGTTTAAGATACTCGTGGAGACATTAAGTATGCTAGTTCGTGTTTAAGATACTCGTGGAGACATTAAGTATGCTAGGTTGTGTTTAAGATACTCGTGGAGGCATTAAGTATGCTAGGTTGTGTTTAAGATACTCGTGGAGACATTAAGAATGCTAGTTCGTGTTTAAGATACTCGTGGAGACATTAAGTATGCTAGGTTGTGATTAAGATACTCGTGGAGACATTAAGTATGCTAGGTTGTGTTTAAGATACTCGTGGAGACATTAAGAATGCTAGTTCGTGTTTAAGATATTCGTGGAGACATTAAGTATGCTAGGTTGTGATTAAGATACTCGTGGAGACATTAAGTATGCTAGGTTGTGTTTAAGATACTCGTGGAGACATTAAGAATGCTAGTTCGTGTTTAAGATATTCGTGGAGACATTAAGTATGCTAGTTCGTGTTTAAGATACTCGTGGAGACATTAAGTATGCTAGTTCGTGTTTAAGATATTCGTTGAGACATTAAGTATGCTAGTTCGTGTTTAAGATATTCGTTGAGACATTAAGTATGCTAGTTCGTGTTTAAGATACTCGTGGAGATATTAAGTATGCTAGTTCGTGTTTAAGTTATTCGTGGGGACATTAAGTATGCTAGTTCGTCTTTAAGATACTCGTGGAGGCATTAAGTATGCTAGTTCGTGTTTAAGATATTCGTGGAGACATTAAGTATGCTAGTTCGTGTTTAAGATACTCGTGGAGACATTAAGTATGCTAGTTCGTGTTTAAGATACTCGTGGAGACATTAAGTATGCTAGTTCGTGTTTAAGATACTCGTGGAGACATTAAGTATGCTAGTTCGTGTTTATGATACTCGTGGAGACATTAAGTATGCTAGTTCGTGTTTAAGATACTCGTGGAGACATTAAGTATGCTAGTTTGTGTTTAAGATACTCGTGGAGACATTAAGTATGCTAGTTCGTGTTTAAGATACTCGTGGAGACATTAAGTATGCTAGTTCGTGTTTATGATACTCGTGGAGACATTAAGTATGCTAGTTCGTGTTTAAGATACTCGTGGAGACATTAAGTATGCTAGTTCGTGTTTAAGATACTCGTGGAGACATTAAGTATGCTAGTTCGTGTTTATGATACTCGTGGAGACATTAAGTATGCTAGTTCGTGTTTAAGATACTCGTGGAGACATTAAGTATGCTAGGTTGTGATTAAGATACTCGTGGAGACATTAAGTATGCTAGGTTGTGTTTAAGATACTCGTGGAGACATTAAGAATGCTAGTTCGTGTTTAAGATATTCGTGGAGACATTAAGTATGCTAGTTCGTGTTTAAGATACTCGTGGAGACATTAAGTATGCTAGTTCGTGTTTAAGATATTCGTTGAGACATTAAGTATGCTAGTTCGTGTTTAAGATATTCGTTGAGACATTAAGTATGCTAGTTCGTGTTTAAGATACTCGTGGAGATATTAAGTATGCTAGTTCGTGTTTAAGTTATTCGTGGGGACATTAAGTATGCTAGTTCGTCTTTAAGATACTCGTGGAGGCATTAAGTATGCTAGTTCGTGTTTAAGATATTCGTGGAGACATTAAGTATGCTAGTTCGTGTTTAAGATACTCGTGGAGACATTAAGTATGCTAGTTCGTGTTTAAGATACTCGTGGAGACATTAAGTATGCTAGTTCGTGTTTAAGATACTCGTGGAGACATTAAGTATGCTAGTTCGTGTTTATGATACTCGTGGAGACATTAAGTATGCTAGTTCGTGTTTAAGATACTCGTGGAGACATTAAGTATGCTAGTTTGTGTTTAAGATACTCGTGGAGACATTAAGTAAGCTAGTTCCTGTTTAAGATACTCGTGGAGACATTAAATATGCTGGTTCGTGTTTAAGATACTCGTGGAGACATTAAGTATGCTAGTTCGTGTTTAAGATACTCGTGGAGACATTAAGTATGCTAGTTCGTGTTTAAGATACTCGTGGAGACATTAAGTATGCTAGTTTGTGTTTGATATTCGTGGAGACATTAAGTATGCTAGTTCGTGTTTAAGATACTCGTGGAGGCATTAAGTATGCTAGTTCGTGTTTAAAATATTCGTGGTAACATTAAGTATGCTAGTTCGTGTTTAAGATACTCGTGGAGGCATTAAGTATGCTAGTTCGTGTTTAAGATATTCGTGGGGACATTAAGTATGCTAGTTCGTCTTTAAGATACTCGTGGAGGCATTAAGTATGCTAGTTTGTGTTTAACATATTCGTGGTAACATTAAGTATGCTAGTTCGTGTTTAAGATACTCGTGGAGGCATTAAGTATGCTAGTTCGTGTTTAAGATATTCGTGGGGACATTAAGTATGCTAGTTCGTCTTTAAGATACTCGTGGAGGCATTAAGTATCCTAGTTCGTGTTTAAGTTATTCGTGGGGACATTAAGTATGCTAGTTCGTCTTTAAGATACTCGTGAAGGCATTAAGTATGCTAGTTCGTGTTTAAGATATTCGTGGGGACATTAAGTATGCTAGTTCGTCTTTAAGATACTCGTGGAGGCATTAAGTATCCTAGTTCGTGTTTAAGTTATTCGTGGGGACATTAAGTATGCTAGTTCGTGTTTAAGATACTCGTGGAGGCATTAAGTATGCTAGTTCGTGTTTAAGTTATTCGTGGGGACATTAAGTATGCTAGTTCGTCTTTAAGATACTCGTGGAGGCATTAAGTATGCTAGTTCGTGTTTAAGATATTCGTGGGGACATTAAGTATGCTAGTTCGTCTTTAAGATACTCGTGGAGGCATTAAGTATCCTAGTTCGTGTTTAAGTTATTCGTGGGGACATTAAGTATGCTAGTTCGTCTTTAAGATACTCGCGGAGACAGTAAGTATGCTAGTTCGTGTTTAAGATACTCGTGGAGACATTAAGTATCCTAGTTCGTGTTTAAGATACTCGTGGAAGCATTAAGTATGCTAGTTCGTGTTTAAGTTATTCGTGGGGACGTTAAGTACGCTAGTTCCTAACTACGCTACGAAATTAATATCTATTTAATAATTTTCAGATCCTAAGAAGCTCAAAAATGATTTCAAATCATATAAAAATGCAAAAATAGTGACAAATAGAATAATATTTTTGTTTACATAAACATTTTTATTGGTAAGTTTACAACACTACAAAGCCTGGAGAGTTAAGAACTACAGTTCGTATGGTTTACATTATGACGTAAATGTAGTAGTATATAGAAATAGTAATAGAAATAAACAAAACAACTTTAAGCTTTTTGTGAATTTATTGAGGCTTCATGACATATCAATAAAACATTTCCTACAAAGCTTAAGAGAACAACTTTTGGGCATTACATTAGAGGATTTACTTGTATTACATTGTATGAAGAGTACCATGATGACACCCACTTGATTCCTTTGTGGTGGTATAGAATTCACAGTTGTTGGCCCTGAAAAGGACCTCTCGATCAGACCTCTTCGACTCTCCACTATTCACGACAGTCTATGTCTCCGTTTCGCTCTAACCACGACAATAACGTATCATCTAAGACCAGGCTACGTCACATTATAGTAAATAATGTAGGATGATAATAATGAATGATCTGTTATATAAATAGATTGTTTTCCGTGGAAGATGTATTTTTTGGTTAACTTTAAATCTAATTTCATTATGTAATTATTAAAAACTTTTATATCGTTACCTAGTCTATGACATTACTCAATATTATATTTGCTTATTACTGGATTTTTAAATGCGGGACTTGAATTTAAAGTAGGACTTTACAAATTTTGTAGACGACATTTAAAAGTAAATGATACTAGAATATTGCACAAACTTTCTAAAAAAAACACCCTTGGAGTGGAACATTTTCAAAATCATTTTTTGATACGCGTCTACAGACCTACCCCAAACCATGTTAAAAAATTCATAGCTCTAGGCTCCTTGGGTCCAGAGATATGCTTTGGGGGTAATAAAACACCCTTAGAGTGGAACATTTTCAAAAATCCTTTTTTGATACGCGTTTACAAACCTACCCCAAACCATGTTAAAAAATCATAGCTCTAGGATTCTTGGATCCAGAGATTTCGTGATCATTGAGTGGGTTTTGAATTTTATATATAGATAGATAATGACAAAGAGGTTTTCTTTTTTTTAAACTTCAAGGGATTATCCCTCAGTTTCACTTCCCCTGTCTAACCCCTGTTCTAGCAATGTAGAAATCTTAAAAACTTAACTTGTAGATTGAAAGCCACACAATTTTGAAACGATAATACAGATTTTATTTCATTTTGTACACCCTGGTGAAATGAAAAGGTTCAACAAGATTGTGATTAGTTGGTATGATTTATTGCTTCATTTTATTGTATGCCAACAATGCAGATGTGGCTGAATTTATTGACTGGCTTTGGTTCAGCAATATCTGACAAATCAGTAGCTTCTGTCACGGATTGAAAACAATAACTTTCAGCTCAATATTAATTGTAATTATTAATGATAAATGATCCTAGTCCTGTAACCTCTTTTGACAAAGATTTTTTAAATCAATTAACAAACATATAGAGTTCTTCCATTGATCAATGTACGATTAATTTAGCTTGAACAAGGAATAACATATTTTTCGTTGATTTTTAGTTTGAATATGTATTTAGTATGTGAGAAAGTTTGGGCGATATTTTTCATCGATTTTTAGTTTTAATATGTATGAGTATGTAAGAAAGTTTGTGCAATGTTTTTCCATTAGTTTTTAGTTTGACTATGTATGGGAGTCTGAGAAAGTTAGTGCAATAGATAGATTTATAGTTTTAATAGATTTATAGATTTTAATAGATTTATATATTTTTTTCATAGATTTATAGTTTTAATTTGTACAGTATGGATATGTGAGAAAGTTTGTGCAATGTTTTTGCATTGATTATTAGTTTGACCATGTATGGGAGTCTGAGAAAGTTAGTGCAATATTTTTCATAGATTTTTTGTTTCAATTTGTATGAATATGTAAGAAAGTTTATGCAATGTTTTTGCATTGATTATTAGTTTAACCATGTAATGGGAGTCTGAGAAAGTTAGTGCAATATTTTTCATAGATTTTTTGTTTCAATTTGTATGAATATGTAAGAAAGTTTGTGCAATGTTTTTGCATTGATTATTAGTTTAACCTTGAATGGGAGTCTGAGAAAGTTAGTGCAATATTTTTAATAGATTTTTCTTTTAATATGTATGGATATGTAAGAAAGTTTGTGCAATGTTTTTGTATTGATTATTAGTTTAACCATGTATGGGAGTCTGAGAAAGTTAGTGAAATATTTTTCGTAGATTTTTAGTTTTAATATAATTATATGGATATGTAAGAAAGTTTGTGCAATATTTTTGCATTGATTATTAGTTTAACCATGTATGGGAGTCTGAGAAAGTTAGTGCAATATTTTTCATAGATTTGTAGTTTTATGAAACCTATATGTATACACTGAATCATCGTTCATTCTCTTTTCATGCTGTCGGTTGTCTATATATACTTAGATATAATCTTTTTGAGCAACGTGGTGAAATTCACAATAATAATTCGAATTTGCCCCTAACCACAATCCACGCACAGCTCACAGCTCAGATGAAACCTGTCCATTTGTAATTTAAATTGTTCAGATACGCGCGTGAAATTATTAGGTCATTGGGTTTATCTACGGACCCTAATAAAGAGAAATCAATGAAAATGTAATCTATCTTTTACTAGCTATTGAATTGTTTGTCTCACATCTCACAAAAAAACTGCTTTTCTACGCTATTCATTTCCCATTGTTTAGTTAAATAAGTTGTATTCGTCACTCGTATAAAATATGATTTCGCACTGCAATTCAATTTTAAAACATATTTTTTTTTTCAGATTTGTAGATAGAGGAGGGAGGGTCAATATGTCTGACACTTTAAATTTGGCTTTCTCCCAACATACAAATTTCATCGTCAAATAAACGTACATATTCGTAATAACAACTTCTAGTTTTATTTGATACTTCACACAATATTTCCAAAACAAATCTTTTTTCAACTCGATAGTTGTCGCCCCTTAATTACTACAAGGTCATTCTTTTTGTTACCGCTATGATTTTCTTATACGTTTGTCTACAAAGAATATAAATGCATACTTTGAAATATATAGGATTAACCCGTTTTGTCTGTGTAGATTTGTTGCGACTTGTAGACGATGGCACGAAAAATGCGTACAACGAAAAATGCGTACAGCGAAATATGCGTACACGAGGAAACAACTCCAATTGACGAGGGTATGTGGTAAATTTTATAAAGCGAAATATGCGTAGAAACCAGAGAGCTTCCAAGAACCCCAGGTTAGCCATCCCTTCACGCGGGCCGAAGACATTATTGCTAAGAAAGCCAACTCTGGATGCGTCACTGGGTCACTCCAGTTGACACTTTGCCTTTTGAGTTTAACTGTTGTGGGGATAAGGCTAGTTTAGGTTAGGTTAGGTTACTTCCACTTTAACAAATGTGGAAGTAACCCGTGAATGCCTAAAGGTTGAACGCATTTTTCGCCTGTCAAAACGTTCTGACGTCATAACTTACCCTCGTCATCTGTCATAAACTTGATCCTGTACGCATCTTTAGCAAGATTCCTGTTTTTTTAAACCCACTTTTCTAAAATAAAATATAAAAAATAAAAATAAAGACAAAAAACAAAATAAAACACTTAGTACTGATTCAAACATAAATTACACAGTAAAGCGTGGACGCTTAAAATTTTAAGTTATAATTATGAATTTTAGGAGCGTCTACTTTACTTTGTAATTTAAATTTGAATTAACACTTTGAACTGTGTTTTTTGTTTTTGTTTAGAAAAGTTGGCTTTTAATTTTTTAAAATTAAATTTTTATATTATAATACTATGATAAGTTGTTCGCCTTTAGACAACAAAGAAAACCACTTTTGTTAGTTTTAATTTGGTATTTTGTGAGTTTAGTTTATAATTATGTACAGCATGACGACTGTACATTAAATTTTGTTTAAATGTGGTGTCTAACTACCGGAACAAAATGTATTGATTACAACCTGTGGAAAATATCGGTTATCAGTTGAACCTGTTAGTTTAAGTTTACTTAGTTCTTCTACATGAGCATCTTTACATATTGTTTTAATCAGCAATAACGGGGTAAAACATTGCAGAACCTTGGTCACTCTCCCATCTTAAAAATCAAATAAGTTTTGGCGATTTTGTTCAAAATTTAGTGAAACGAGAAGATTACCCGTGCGAAATTTTAAATATTACGCGGTTCTGGAATAATTAGCTAATGACTGCCGTCATGAAAAGCACGATTTTAAAACGATTTATGTGTTTATGAGAGAAAAGAAGCAAGTTTAGACCTTAGTTGAATTTATACATTTTATTTCAGACTGCACACTGTTAATAGGTTTCGGATTTTTTTTTACCAATAAGTCACAAACCGACAAATTTTGAGAGATGACCAATGCGTTTTATTTGTATGAGAAAATATGTATTTGTCTACAGTTGTTGACAAAGTGGCATTTTGTTCATTTAAATTAGTTTGCAAAACAGCTGATTTCTCAACAGTTTCACTTTGCCCACTACTTTGCTCACTCCGAATGGCAACCGAACAAAACGAAATTTAGGTTGAGTTTATTTGAATTGATTTATAATATACAGGAAATGTCCCGTATGTATGTTAGAATAATTCTTACATGTAAAATAACATAAATGAACAACACAACAACGTTTTAAAGTTGAAAAAGGAAGTAATTATTCATGAAGATGATTGACAGTGTATGTACACTGAGAGTGTACGTTTGCTGAGTTTTGAAGTTGGCAAACCCGTTTCCTCAACAATACACCTAAGTTATTTGTAATATTCATAAATAACCTAAGTTGTGACGTGAGGTTGAACACTATTGTATTAAATTAATGTTTTATTAAATTGTGTTACTGCTGAAGTATGTTTTTTATTTGTCACAAAATAACAACTGTAGACAAAGTATAATGTGCAATTCGTGAGCAAAGTGTCTTTTTTAAACTCGATAAAATTGACTCACTCGGCAAGCCTCGTGCGTCAAAATTTTTCTCTCGTTTAAAAAAGTGCCACTTTGCTCTCTAGTTGCACAAATAACTATTATATCTTATTTGTATCTTCTTTCTTACTTATAACAGATATCTTCAAAATGTGAGTCATAAAACAAAATGAAAAAATTCTCCATGTAGCCTAAATATACTCACATACCAAATTTGATTATTACCGGTAAACGTATTTGGGCTGGACAGACATACACAGATATCATTTCAAAATCCACATTTTTTGAATCAGTACCTAAAACGAATTTTTTGACCCATCACATAACTTTGTCTCTAGAACGTATAAAACTATTTTGGCCTTGGTTGGGGGGGGGGGGGAGATTCAGTGGTCCTTTTCAATTTTACCGCGAAAAATAACAAATTCATCCCCAAAATGTGGTTTCTAAACAACATTTTTAAAACTATTTGTCTCCATAATATTTACATTTAAGTCTTAAGAATGATTGTAAATCACTGATAACTCTCGAGAAAGTTACTGGGTCACAGTTTGTCCTTAATATACTTTACTGATTATCCCAGCCTATATTAGAATTATGTAAGCAAATGGATGATTAAACTGAAGGTGAATAAAACATGTTAAGATGTGGTGTATTTGACGGGCAGGTCTCAAATGTCAAGTGAGCCCAAATCCTTGATTAAGAATTTATCAGACACTAAAGTAAAGCTAAGACAGGGTGGGAGGTGGTTATATCATTCAAAGTCGGGAATTGTAAAAGCTCCTGAGATAATTACATAAATAATTTACAATTAATTGAAATTTTAAAATGGTTTAGATTTTGAAAGATTTCAACCTATTTTACACACCCAGTATGAGGAAGGTTTGGTTAAAAAATATCAACCTTCGATTTTTGACTAATCTTCATGTTAAATATCTTTGAGAAACAGAAATAGTAGATTTCATTTCTTGAGCAGATAAAGACCTAAGAACGATACTTTTCATCATGATGCAAAAAAAAACACACACAATAGGTCTAAGCAAAATAATAAACTAGTACATTTCTCATAATGTAAACTTTCAATTAACAATTTTAACAACTTTAATTACAAACAAAATTACCTCAACAAACATAAATGAGTTACAGAGTTTAAACAACATAAAAACCTACAATTTAAAAATTCAAATTTTTAATGTACAATTTAGATTATTGGTAACAGTTTTTTCTAAGTCCTTGTAATATTTGCCACGTTTGTAGGGTCATGTTTGTATTATACATTCTTTGGACTTTTGTTCTTCTAAAAAAATTGTTGTCTTTAGATTTATCAGTCTATGTTTTGGTTTAACATTTTCAACTCTGCAACTTAGAAATCTCAGCTCTACACAAACCACATTGCAGTTGGAAGATGGATTTCAGTAGCCTAGTAGCCTAATAGAGAGTGGGGGTAAAGATATAGTTAATTATGAATATGATAGTTGACAGGGCATAGTTTTAATCATAACAGACTATACAGAGGGTTCTCTGTGTTACGCCTTCGTCAACTATCAACTCTCTCACTCAGCATTTTTGTGCAACTGAAGCAAGGGCGTACCCAGGATCAAAACTAGGGGGGGGAGGGGGGCAAGCCATGGTCATTCAATATACAATTGATTATAAAAATAGTTATTTCAAGAATTGTATTAAATTCCAGCAACAAAATGTATAATAAAGATTTATTTTTTTGCTTCCAGGGGGGGGGCAGCTGCCCCCTGCCCTTCGCTGGGTACGCCCATGAACTGAAGTGCAATGTGGTTTCTGTTGACCTGTACTATATTCCTCTTCATATCTATCGCGAGATTTCTCTGGTTTAGTGATATGTCTGAAGTTTTCAATAACTTATCTGGTATGTATAACAATTCAAAATAATGTTGAAAAGTGGATCTATACAAAGAGCATAAATTTGGAAATTTATTAATCAAGAAAAGTATTATATGGAGTTTGTTCAAGTATTTCATTTTAAAAAAAATTTTATTTCATTAACTATTTTAAATATATGAATTATAAAATTTAAATTAATATATTAATATATATATAAAAGATCTAGTTAACAAATCAGTAAAAAGAAGAAAACATATGTTCAAAACAACAAGTAAAACATGTGATGGAAAACAACAGTGCAAAAGGAGAAAGAAGAAGAGAAAAATTATTCATTCCTTTTTTAAGGTGTGATATGGACAGTGCAGTGGAATATATTTAAGGTTAAATAAGACAAAAATGATAAAATAATTAATCATAACAAAATATTTAAATAATTATGGAAAAAAGAAGGTGAATAATATAATAAGGAAAAGTGGACATGTTATAATATGTAAAATACAATTCAAAAAATAAAATAATGGTGAAAATATGAATAAAGGATCAATAATATTAAAATAAACAATAACCAATAAACAGTTTTGAGAAAAGAAAATATTACAGCTATTGGTGAGATTGAACTATTTTTTTGTTTAAATATATATTTTTTTTGTTTAATTGATTAAGAAGAGAAACTGAAAGTGTTGATAATTTTATATATATATATATATATATATATATATATATATATATATATATATTGGAAATATATATATTTTCTTTTGTTATTTTCGATAATACATTTTTATAGTTATTGATTGATTTTTTTTTATGTTATATTTGATTTATGATTTTTTTTTTATTATTAATGATTTCTTGAAGATAAGCCGGCACCAACCAAAACCCCGAGATATAAAATAATAAAATTCAGAAAATTCAATATAAATAAAATAATAATAATAAAAAGTTGTATAACATATGTTAGAAACATTTGCAGCAGTCATTTTCAAACATGTAAATACAACAGTAAAATTAGGCTGTTTGCTTTGAACCATATATTTTCATATTGAAACAATTCAGTAGAAATAAAACTAAATTAATGGAATTTAATGAACTGGCCGAATGCCCACAAAATGTTTTGAGGAATTCTAGGTCAAGACTTTGACAATAATTTAAAACAGTGAGTTTTTACGAAGAAATATTTAATTTTTAAAAGCTGACCAACGCCGTCAGCTTCTACTTGTACCGACTACTGTTTATTTAATGTGGGCCCTGCCTGGTTACTCCAGTTTGTAAATTGGACAAAATCTTTCTCCTACGTTGGATTCGAACCAACAACTTTACTGCCGCTCTTAAGCAGAGAAATGACGCTTTAAACAGTATGTCTACCAGCACACAATATTTGAGTAGTCAGATTGGCTGCTCTACCCCTTAATTATACAGGGCAAATGAAATTACAAGGTAAATTATGCAGGGTATCCGTGAGTTCGAAGTAAAATAACTAAATTAGTAATTTTTATACCAAGAGATGAAAAAAACAAGTATTTTTACATTGCTTAATATGAGCACCCCACTTCCCGTTTCTCGGCAAATATCTACGCGGTAGTCTATCTTCGCACAGGTTGTAACCTAAACTAACCTAACCTAACCTTACCTAACCAATTCAAACCTAACCTAACTTAACGATGCCTAACCAAACCTAACCTAACCTCTCGCTCATACCAGTAATAACAGTCGCTGATTCTTTCTTATATGGCAGAGATCTCAGATTTTTCTCAGCGTAGACAATGTTTCTAACTTAACACCAAAAGAAAACATCTCATAGGAATTAGACAGGGCTTCTCGGTGGCCACAAACAGGATCCTTACTTTCAATCCAACACTCAAGAAACCTATCATTTATAGTTTCTCGTACATTAAGACAGTTAAAAGAGTGGCCCTCCATCTTGCTCAAATATTGCACTGATTTCTTTTTCTAGGTTATAAATTTGTGGGAAATCATAAAGTCGAGCATATTTATCTAAGTGACATCTGTAATATTGATAGATTTTTTACGGTTACATAACTATGTTTCAAGCACTCCGCAAAACATTCAACCTAAAAGTCCTTACGAAGCACGATCTGAACAGTTAATTTAGAAATGACAAGTTCCAAACTAAACTACAAATGGACAGGTTTCATCTGAGCTGTGGAGTTTGGGTGCGCAGTGGTCTAGGCGTCAATGAGGTGGTGGGGGAAGCGGCCGCCTCAGTCTGTGTTGGGTGTTGGTACTAACAACGATGTCTGCAAGACCGCTGGATCGTGGACAGTAGCCGGCGCTGACTGTTTCCCCTTCAATGCCTCAGTCCCCACGCGGCCTCGAACTACAAACTTATACCTCCCCTCCACGCGCTGGTCACAGCTCAGATGAAACCCGTCCATTTATACGTCGATAGACTTTTTATGGTTACGTAATTATGTCTCAAACACTCCATAAAACATTCAACCTAAAAGTTAGGTTTATTTTTACAACAATAAATCACAAAACATTCATTAAACTTTTTAGAAACTGACTAAAATAAAGAAATTTAATGATGGCAGTTGTTTTGTCATTTTGTAACACGAAATCATAAAGAGTTTTTATTTTTATGTTAAAAGTGTCACATTTCAGTCGAAATAAAACTAAGCTAATAGAATTTCCTAAATTGGGAGAATGCCAACAAAGTGTTCGGAGTACATCTAGGTCACGGCATTGTCAATCTATCAAGACTGCAGTCTATAAAAAAAATATTTGATTTCAGAAATGTGTAAGTTTAAATCTTTAATAGCCTCAATTTTCATAATAAATTTTTTGAAATTATTGCATGATTTAAATTCACTTCGTGTCACGAGTATTTTAGTTAAATTTGATCATAATTTTAAAGGCAGTTTTGTGAGAAATACAAATTTTTAGTTAGGCCTACACGAAATTGGGTTAAAAAGTTTGTAGATTCGGCCGAATGTTCATACTTAAAAATTTTATGGAAATCGTTCTGTATTTTTTTTCTCGTCTAAAAGCAAAAAAAAAAAATCTAGGTCATCAAAGTATTATAAAAAATGTATGAAAACAGCTTAAAGTAAAGACGACTATTCCTCGAATACTCTAATGGCGTCAGAGTTGGAAAAGGACAGAGTGGATCAACAGACATCTGATTAGAAAGACGAAAATCAGGGATATTAGACAAGACTAGATGAAAGTGTAGATCCAACTAGATATCTCGGTATTGTCAAGCCTTATTCACTATAGTCTGTATACCGTAACTTGGCGTCTGAACCCTTGGCTACCTGCGAGCGGCCGGAACCGCCCCCGTCGCTCCCTTCTTCACCCAGCTGTTTCAGTGATGAGTCACCTACTAGCGTTAACACTGCACTATTTAAATTTTTTATGGGAGACAAAATTTAAATTTTTTTTCAGCATAGTTAAAATGTTTAGGAAAATATAAACAAATTGATACCAAACACGACACTATTCCGTTTGTAAAAGCCGCAAGTAGGAAGCTCTTTACACAGCTACTTTTTGAATAATCACATACTTATTATTTACATGTTTACGTACTATTTACATACATTTGTGTCGTATTTGGTATCAATTTGCTTATATTTTCCTAAACATTTTAACAATGCTGAAAAAAATTTAAAATTGTGTCTCGCATAAAAAAGTTAAACAGTGCAGTGTTAACGCTAGTAGGTGACTCATCACGGAAACAGCTGGGTGAGGAAGGGAGTGAGGGGGGGGGACGGTCCGGGTCCAGACGCCAAGTTACGGTATACAGATAATAATGTGAGCCATTGAGGGAAAATCTATCTCTAAGTGCACTGTACAAAAGATGACGTCATAATTCTGTTTTTTAACGTAGGTGGAGTTGATTCCCAACATGGTACTTACCCAGCCCCGTAACATGCAAACAGATACTCTAAACGTAATGACCAAAAGTTAGTTGCTTGGACCTTGTAAGTAAAGTTAAATTGTATCAGTAGATCAAGGGTGTTATCTATTAAAGTAAATTTGTTTAAAATAGTTGTTACACAAGTTTTTTGAACCTTGTAAATTAGTCGTGTCAGCTAGGCCGTAATATTAGAAGCCTTCACTAGATTCAATGTCGGTGACACAGCGTCGTCGGATCTCTTCTTATGATTTTCTTGTTTTTTATTGCAGCTATCGTCCACATACAAACGGACTGCTTGTAATATTTTTTGAGATTAACAAATTTCTTAAACTGGGTAAGTGAAATGAATATTCCAATGGGAAATTCCCGATTTTTTTTATCCCACAAAGCTTTTACCATCCTGTACTTATGTATATTATGTACAGGGTGGCTGAAAATGATGTTGCACCCCCCCACTTTAACTTTGTCAATAATTAAGATAATCTAAGATAGTTTGCAGTAATCTTTGTTGTCCGTGAGCCTACGTTAAACATTTTTTCACTTTAAGGGGGTCGTGTGATATCAACTTAAAGGGCTTGATGAGGTAAGGAGATGAAGACATTTTTTTTTTTAAATAGAAAATAAAATGGCGCCCGGTAACGTGACTGTTTTAGTTCCTAAAAACAAATAGTATCACTTCAACTTAACCTAATGTTATTTGGGAATCTTTTAAACTCAGAGAGTCACCTCAATAAGTTTTTATGGGGGAATTTGGTTACTCAGGGAGTAAGGGTGATTCTATATTTAAAAAAAATAAGACGATTCAGGTGTCCTAAAAGCCCCCCCTATTATTTTTTTAATTAATGAAAATAGACAAATTTGGGGAAAGTTTAGACAACCAAAGGAGAAGTTTTTCGAAGTATCAACATTTTCAACCCTTACCCCCAAAATGGGGTAAGTCAAGAATTTTAAATAGCAACCCCTATTGAGTGATACATCATTTTAAAGGCCTTTTAAAAATAAGAATAATGGCGCAAACTAGAAGTCTCTAAGTTCATCCTACCCAACATAGCGACCAATCGAATTGGAAATTTTACGTTAATAATTACACCAGAAATGTTACGATATGTACAACTTGCTTTTGAGTCAGAATCTATTTCTGCCAAGAAGTAAATGGTAGCCATTTCGAGAACTTAATCTGAGCTAAAAAAACAAGGTAAAGGCTCTTACCATCATTTTACCAACATAGAGCAGTTTGTAATGTAATAAAAATAACCGCACTTTGTAGGTTAACATTCACAATTCGATTGGTCGCTATGTTGGATAGGATGAACTTAGAGACCTCTATTTTGCGCCATTATTCTTATTTTTAAAAGGCCTTTAAAATGAGGTGTCACTCAATAGGGGTTGCTATTTAAAATCCTTGACTTACCCCCAAACTACCCCATTTTGGGGGTAAGGGTTGAAAATGTTGATACTTCGAAAAACTCCTCCTTTGGTTATCTAAATTTTCCCCAAAGCAAATCTGTCTATTACCATTAATAAAAAAAATAATAGGGGGGGTGGGACTTTTAGGACACTTTGTATATTGACTGTTATCATTAAAAGCTAAATTGTAATAAAGTACAATTTTCTACGCTAAGAACGGGTTTATGAAACAAGCGAAGCATGTTTAGACTTATATTTAATTTATTTTAAACCGCGTCAATGGTTATTTTCACTTTTTAACTGAAATTTTTGGCGGGGAATATTTTTGGACTGTGTGAGAAAGTTTGTGCAATGTTTTTATACGGTTTATTTATTATTATTATGATTTTTTCTTGTCGATTTTACTTTATAAAAAATAATGATTCGCCTAATGAATACGTCTAAGCAAGAGCGATCTATTGGGTTCCAATAGGTAATGTTTGAAATGATGAAGGTTCATTTTTTAATTTAAACAAAAGTGAATTAATGAAGCGTATTTTCTTTAAATCCTTTGGGGCTCACTTATAGCGACTACGGGAGTGGCAATCCCCAGGGACTCTAGCTGGATTTACTTTTTTGTTCACGTAATCTTTAGTTTGATCCCTCTCTTTCCTATCAATTCTTTTTTAGCTAATTCTTGTTCTTTTCCAACTCTAACTATTAGAGTATTTGAGGGCTAGAGGTCTTTATTTTATGTTATTTTCTTGCTTTTATTGTAAGGTGATGATAACCGAGAGGTTTTTGCCTTTAATATGAAAGACAATTTTTTTGCGAGTTCGGACTATTGGTCTTTATTGCATATTTAACCAATTTGACCGACACAGCTGTTAGTCATCTTATATTAAAAAAAATAATTTATTTAATATGTCCAAAAAAAAAAATATTTGTAATAGACTGCACCGAAGGTAAGCATGTACAATGTACAGTACAGTGAACCTGTATATCAAAAGTATTGACTTTGGCAATGTTCCAAACAGAGCCGCCACGAGTATTCTTTCTGGACTGGAGAAAAAGGGCGAGGTTTGTTATGCCACAAAAGGCTCAGTGACAGGCACAAGACGAACAAAGAATAGCTTTCAACTACAAAATGTGTTCATCGAGTTTTTGTTTGACGAGGAACCTGCTTTTGTTTGTTTTAATGTCGTGACAAATGTCTTTTTTTATGATACTGTAATGACTATTTTGTTTGTGTTGTTTCAACGCGGAAAATCTTTTGGTCATCATCTCCTTATAAAGAAAAGAAGTTGAAATGAAAAACCCCTAACCAATGAATATTCTAATAGAACCAGGGTCGGAAGAGTAGGCTACACGATTTGGTGAAGAGAGACCTGATAGAAAAGAGAGGGATTTAAACCAAGACTATGTGAAAAAGGTGTAGATCCAGGTAAGGTACCTCAGGATTGTCAAGCGTATGCTCATTATAGTGAGCACCTAAGGGGTTAAGTTTACTAAACGTCAGTTAGTTCTTCGGTTTTATGAATTGTAAATGTTAGGGGTTAAAATAAACGGTGTATAAATTGTCTCTCATCCATCCTCAAAACAAAATGAAACCCAACCAAAACTACTCGTCATGAAATAATCATCTAAAGGTTATGTAGATTAAGGTATCGTCAACTTGTATTAATGTTTAATACAGGGTGTCACACAAAGATCTCGCTACTTTTTAATCTATTATACCGTAACAATGGTACATTCTACAAACTTAAGACTTTACATTTATGTTACACAGATATGTAAAAGAAATACCTTCTATGGTCAATCAAAACAAAATGGCGGAATAATAGAAATATCATTAATCTTCTGGATAGAATCAGTTCCTCCCACAATGTAATTAAAATGAGCGTTGACATCTGTTGAATCTCGATCAGCTGTTGTTTTGTTAACACACAACAATGAAACAATTCGGTAGTTCTGTTCAATCAGTTTATGTGTGATTTGTGACCTCGAAACAATGGATTTCCAATTGAACAATAAGTGAAAGCTTGTTTGGGTTACTAGTTTTGAAAATGAATATGAAGCGATAAGGTGTTCTCAAAGAACCCCTACCCAAATGTGGTTCCCCCATCAAGAAAATCAATCAATAAATGGAAAACTATGCTACTAGAAACTGGACCAGTTTCGAAAAAATACCATAGATTTTTTAACACAGAGAAGAAGAGCTTGCATTAGCTACTTTACTGAAATCCCCAAACAGACCTAATTCACTAAGAAAAGTTTCATCCGCTACTGGGATACTAAAGTCGTCATTTCAAAGGTGTGCCAAGTAAATAACAAATTTTATAAAACACATTTAGTTCACGGACTGCTGGAAGATGACTCAAAGAGACAAGTGGGATTTTGTTTCAAAAGTAATTAAAAAGCTTGGCGAAGATGCCGAGTGGTATGAAGGAATTGTATTCTCAGATGAAGCTACATTTTACCGTACAGGATCTGTAAACAGACATAATATATAGTTATTACAACACACAAAATGCATATATCTTACACGAAGAGGGTTGACATCAAAGGGTACAACTGTTTGGGCTGCCGTCACCAAGGATGTTGTTTTATCACAACATATCCCATTAGACAATGACTGGAGACAGATACGCATCAATATTAACTTATCACATAGTTCCTCATCTTACTCAGCCAGAGATAAGGGACTTTTTTCCAATAGGATGGAGCTCCTCCACATTATACTAATGTGGCCAAAATAGTTTTAGATCCAGATCTTCCTACCGTTGGATAGGCCGTGGCTGCAACTTCTTTAACTGACCTCCAAGATACTCAGACTCGACTGTTTGCGATTTTTACCTATGGGGCTTTATGAAAGAAAAAGTTTACTCTCACCCTATAGCAACAGACGATGAAGTAATGAAGTTGATTGAAGAGGAATTAATGTTGATACATCGTCCATTTTTTGTTTCGTTTCTATCAATCCATAGCTATTGGTGGACATCAATTCGAATAAAGGTCAAATTTGGATCATTAATAATTTATGACTGTTATTTTTCTTTACTTTTTTTTTATTAAGTTTTATTTTTATGTTATCTGTAAATCAACAATTTGTAATGGTTATGCTGCAAATAAAATCATTTTGGTGAAATCATATCATTAATTTGTATTCCGGAAAAAAATTTGACTGAAAAAAAAAATGAAACTCAAAGGTAATATTATTACATATCTATGGAACATAACTGTAAAGTGTCAAGTTTGTAGTGTTCAATATGTCCGACATATTAATTCATAGCTACTTTTTTGTGGGGCACCCTGTATATACTCATTTATTAATCAAATGTATGTATAACTGTCTATTCGGTAGTTTTCAGTTTAAAAATTAAAGTAAATCGTAGTCGCTATTGAAAGAAAATCTTATATATTAAAATAGGACTTAACCTAATCTAACCTAACCTAACCTAACCTCCCCTAAATATGTCCTCAGAATAAATTGTATTTGATTACAATCGATCTTTCAATGAAGCGGCCAAGGATCAGTTTTGTTTTTTACAAATTATTCCTGGATTAAACCTATTTTGAAAACACATCATTCATAACATCTTCATGGTCGATCCTCCCCCCCCCAATAACTCACGAACCGGAATTTTTGGTGAGATGGCAACTAATACGATTCGTTTAGGTCTTTAGTGGCTACACTTGAGCAAAATTTGATTAAAATCGTTGTAACCAATTTTGAGAAAATCGTAATTATATTTTTTCCTGATGGTAGCTTCCACAAAAATTTGTAGTTATCAAAAAAATGTTATCGGTTTTTATTTATGGCCAAAAATGTCCATACACTTAATTAGATTAAAATCGTCCCACAGGTTTGTGCTGTTGAGCACTGCACATACAGCGGACATCTTTCCACAACCACTTATTTGGAGTTAGGTTGCTTTTAAACGGACGTATCCCCAAAAAACACAACATCCATTTTGACTCAGTAAAAATAAACAGAATATTGATGAGAAATAACGGATGGAAAAAGATTTAAGAATGATCGAATGATTATGATAAAACTAACCTCAAACATAGAGATGAAGAATAAGATAAACGATTTCCATCTATAAAAGATTTGTCCCACTATACGATTGCAACTGATAGCCATCAATACTGACAAGTAACTTGATACCAATCACTTCAGATACTAAAGACTTACGTTTTTGTATAAAAAGTAACATTTAACGTTCGACACTGTTATATATAACACGTACTTTTGTAATCACTGTGATGTATAACATGTTTTTTATAATCACAGTGACAAGTAACAGTAGTTGACATATGGCAAGACACTAAGAACTGTGGCTTTTGTTGTAGCTTTTGTCATCTAATGCAGGTGTCTTCATTCCTCTTTTATTAATATTAAGCGGACAATAGGGAAAGAAATGTTTAATATAAGTCTTCTTATCATGAGACTCTATGTCTAAAACAGACCTTATGAAATGTGCAGGGATCTTAGTGTCTAGAATATATTTTTACATGAGATTTTATGGAAGACCGAGAAAAATCGGAAGCAAATATGTATTGCAGCAAATTTTCACAGGGTTTTGGATCATTAATGTCCACATTTCATTAAAATTTAAACGAAATCGGTAGAACCGCTTTTTAGACATTACGACTTTTATTGGAGGAGGTTCGTTGTTTTTTACCGAATGCCTCTTTATTGGCCCAGAACCTCTACCTTAATGAGGTAGAACCTTTATATTGCGGAGTATTCTATACCTTAGCACGCACGTGAGTCTCGCACAAGAAGTTCTGGGAGAGAACGAAGATTAATGTACAATCTACAGTAAAAGATGCTCAAGGGTCCGTTAAGACGCCATACAGAGGAGGTCCTTAGACTGAACAGGAATGATCTGCGGATAGTGACTCAATTTCTGACTGGTCACTGGACTCTCCGTAGACATCTAAACAAAATGGGTAACGCTCCACCACACAGTTAGTTTAGGATATGTGGCGCAGTTGTAGAAACACCTCAACAAATAGCTCTTGAGTGCCCAGATATGGATAGGAAACTATTAGAATCTCTAGGTATCGTATACAGTGTGGGACAGATAAGGAAACAGGACATCATATGAAGCATCTCACGGTGTTCCAAAAACTTTAGAGTGGATTGATAAGGAAAGTCCTGTTAATTAGACCGAATTGATAAGGGAGGTACTGTTATTGAAGGTGCACGATGAGCTGTATAGCTGAGAGGCATATCCAGGAAAACGAATCCTGGCCTTCTTATCAATAACAACAATAACAACAACAACAACAACAACAACAACAACAACAACAACAACAACAACAACAACAACAACAACAAAGTTTTGTTTTTGTAATTAGTGAGTTTACTTGAGTACAATTTAATCAAAACATTTACTACCATTTCGTGATAGTTCGTAATTATGTGTTTATAGCTTATGACAACTACTTCCAAATTTTGAATTATGAATCAAATCGTCGCAAGATTTGTTATATACAAAATTTGACTGAAATATTTCCGCATGCTTTAGAGAAGTGAACAGACGTCGGACGACAGACAGATATCATTCCTCAAAACGGATATATCCATAAAAAATTCGACCTCGAGTTTTTGACACATCGCATAACTTTTTCT
Organism: Aphrophora alni; assembly: GCA_963513935.1. NCBI lineage: Eukaryota > Metazoa > Arthropoda > Insecta > Hemiptera > Aphrophoridae > Aphrophora > Aphrophora alni. The sequence continues at coordinate 32,594,857 of OY740776.1, forward strand.
ATCCTACGTATATGGGGGCAAGTAAAACAATAATTTGGTGAAATTTTAACAATAAATATAGAGTATTTAGTAACACACATTTATCATTCGTTGTTGTTTAAAGGCACAAAAACCTGTCGGTCACTTAACCTTAAAATAATAGAAGAACGAAGAAAAGAAAATACAGACCCAGTAGCGATAGTAAACAAAAGTTGGTAAAAAGGACCTGATAGGAAAGATAAAAGAGATGAATATAACCAAAGACTATATTATAATCGAGGAAAGGTGTACATTCAGACAAATCCCTTGGGATTGCTATACCTGTACTAACTATAAATGATCACCTAAAAAACATTCATAGTGATCCATAAATGCTGAAATATTTACTACTGTGGCTAGGAATAGTGGATATTTCAGTGACAGGTGAACGCGTTTCAATAAGAGGGGAAGGGTCAACTTATACTTCAGTCTTGGGTTAAATCTCTCTCTTTCACCTTTCTTGTTAGGTCTGTCTTGATCAACTTTTATTCTCTTCCCACCTTGATGGTATTAGAGTATTCGAAGGCTAGTGGTCTTTATTTTATCTACTTTTTCATTTTTTTTATAAGGCCGATGAAGACCAAGAGATTTTTTTACTTTAAACTAAAAGTAAGTTTCCATATTACTCTTATGTGTAGCAACAGGGGATATTTTCAGTCTTAGATAAAGGCAGTCTTATATAAGGGCATCTTCTTCACCAGGAATTCTATAAAATCTTGTTCCTTAATTTCTAAAGTTAAACCAAGTTTAAGTACTTACAAGTAATCACCATCACAGGATTTGGACGTTGCCTGAAACAAAAAAGTAACATTTAGTTTTTCACAGTTTGAGGAAACAATTCTTTCTTAAATCAAGGAACATAGGATATTCAGGAACTTATTGGATAATGAGCAGATTTTGATACACTATAATCCTTGTCAGTTTAGACGTTACACTTCTTGGTGTATTTTACTTTCGGACGTAATATAGATAAAGTTATGTGCTGGGTATAAAATCTATGTCGAATTTTTTGAGGATATAAATTGTGGTTTCTTGAGTTTAAAAAAGTGGTTTTTGAAAACGTCTGCCTATCGTATGTGCCTTTACAGCCCAAATGCGTTGACCAATTTTAATCAAATTTTGGTATGCTGGTTTATTTTGATCATATTTCGTTTTTTTTTCCATTTTTCGATAACTTAAAACTTAGAAGTAGTTGTTGTCACATGAATCAGTAGAGCACTGTAGTGAATATACAATGAAAGAAAATTCCGCCAAACCACAATAAAACACTAACAACACAAATACTGTATAGTTATGTTTATTCTACCCTATGTACATTTCAACTGTTATCATCTTCAAAGGTACAATACACACTAACCTTAATAACTACAATTACTACTACAGCGAGGCGTTCCCCCTCTCCCTAAGTACAAGGCAGTAGGAGCTACCAAACTCATTGATATGATGCGTGAGACCAACTGTGATTGGCCGAGAGGATCAGGGAGAGGGGGGAACGCCTCGCTGCAGTAGTAATCGTAGTTATTAAGGTTAGTGTGTATTGCACCTCTGAAGATGATTGAAATGTACATAAGGTAGAATAAACATAACTATTCAGCTTTGTGTTAGTGTTTTATTGTGTTTGGGAATCTTCTTATAGATTAATTGTTACAAGAAAAAATACAAAATTACGATTTAGTCAAAATCGGCTGTAATGAATAACAGGCAAATATTAAACTTGACTACCGTCATTTAAAAGCTGGAATTTATTAATATGCCATATTATACACTCAGTGTGTGTTTCTGACGCAACCGATCCAAATTTAGCGTCTTCTAAATATTGACAATATCAATGGTTCATTTACACTTTTTAATTGACAACTATAGAACTGACACCTTTGGTGATGATTGGTTTTTGTTTATTTTTATTTGGTTTTGGGGATCAATGTGCGAGACAGTTCGTGTAACACATTGGCACTATTAGTCTATAAAACAAATAAAAAAATAAAACTATTATTTATATAGAATTTTATTATTTTAAATCGTACACAATTATTAGCTTCGTAATCTACAAATCTACAATAGAAACATGCAAATTTCTACCGGTTAACTCCGTTATTGTGGTAAAAACACATGGAAAATGATTGAACAACCTGCTAGCAAACAAACTTGTAGGTTATAAATTAGTGGAATACTAAAACAAACAACATTTTAATCAGCTGTTAAACAATAACATAATCAGCTGTTACAGATATTAAAAATACCTGTTAAAAAATGCCTAACCTGTGTAATAAATTGCTGTGAGTTCCATTTGTTCAATAATTCCTTTAAACATTGGACTAGAATGAATGCCAAAACAAACTATCGTGTTTCAATATATGATTCATTTGTCAGAACATACTCCATTACTATAAAACAACACTATAAATTATTCGAATTGCACATTGTGCTGTGATTTCAATCACATAGGATTTGGCTCCGGTCATGTGACCTCGTTAGACATGTACCGGTGTCAATGTGATAGCCTAAACATGATTAGTAATTGAGTACACTGAACTGTGCATAAATTAATACTAAATTATGCTTTGAATTAACAAGCAAAACAAAATTAATATTACATTATGCATTGAATTAACAAGCAAAGCACATTTATAACGGGATTTCCTTGTTATAAAACATATTGAAAGGTTAGTCGTTTGAACAATGTTGTAGTAAAAGATTATCAAGGAATTTAAGCTAATAAAACACAATTTTTATTTTGTAACATCCACTTTTTATAAGTCTAGCCGACCAATGGTTTCTGTAATACAGCCTCGTTAATGCCTTATCAGGCGAAACCATTGGTCGGCTAGACTAATAAAAAGTGGATGTTACAAAATAAAAATTGTGTTTTATTATCTTTAAACATGGAATTCCACCAAGAACATTCGGTCTCAACAGTAATGAAAATTAAGAAATTTTAGCCTTAACATTTTTGGTGATACATAGTAATATCAATTAATTAAGTACTTTACTTTTACCTTCTTGCACGACCGCTCATGGTAGTGTATGGTACTCTCACCTTTTGACATTACAGCTCACGGTAGTTAGTACCCTCACCTTCGATCACTACAGTTTATGGTACTTTATGGTATCCTTACCATGTTTTTGGCGTAGTGGTGGTGTTAGACAGAAATATTGTCGGGATTAGCCGACAGATCACAGAGCAAGGATAGTACAGTCGTTTTGTTAACCAACAGGGTGTCGTACTGTTAGGATCGGCCAGCGGAGCACAGAGCAAGGATGGAACGGTCATCTCGAGGAGAATAGTGCTTTGTCAACCAACAAGGTGTCGTACTGTTAGGATAAGCCGGCAGAGCACAGAGCAAGGGTGGAACGGTTGTCCTGAACAGAATAGTGCTTTGTCAACCAACAAGGTGTCGTACTGTTAGGATAAGCCGGCAGAAAACAGAGCAAGGGTGGAACGGTTGTCCTGAACAGAATAGCGCTTTGTTAACCAACAGGGTGTCGTACTGTTAGGATCAGCCGGCAGAGCACAGATCAAGAGCGGAACGGTTGTCCTGAACAGAGTAGCGCTTTGTTAACCAACAAGGTGTCGTACTGTTAGGATCAGCAGGCAGAGCATAGAGCAAGAGCGGAACGGTTGTCCTGAACAGGATAGCGCTTTGTTAACCAACAAGGTGTCGTACTGTTAGGATCAGCCGGCAGAGCATAGAGCAAGCGCAGAACGGTTGTCCTGAACAGGATAGCGCTTTGTTAACCAACAAGGTGTCGTACTGTTAGGATCAGCCGGCAGAGCATAGAGCAAGCGCAGAACGGTTGTCCTGAACAGGATAGCGCTTTGTTAACCAACAAGGTGTCGTACTGTTAGGATCAGCCGGCAGAGCATAGAGCAAGAGCGGAACGGTTGTCCTGAACAGGATAGCGCTTTGTTAACCAACAAGGTGTCGTACTGTTAGGATCAGCAGGCAGAGCATAGAGCAAGAGCGGAACGGTTGTCCTGAACAGGATAGCGCTTTGTTAACCAACAAGGTGTCGTACTGTTAGGATCAGCCGGCAGAGCATAGAGCAAGCGCAGAACGGTTGTCCTGAACAGGATAGCGCTTTGTTAACCAACAAGGTGTCGTACTGTTAGGATCAGCCGGCAGAGCATAGAGCAAGCGCAGAACGGTTGTCCTGAACAGGATAGCGCTTTGTTAACCAACAAGGTGTCGTACTGTTAGGATCAGCCGGCAGAGCATAGAGCAAGAGCGGAACGGTTGTCCTGAACAGGATAGCGCTTTGTTAACCAACAAGGTGTCGTACTGTTAGGATCAGCCGACAGAGCACAGAGCAAGAGCGGAACGATTGTCCTGAACAGAGTAGCGCTTTGTTAACCAACAAGGTGTCGTACTGTTAGGATCAGCCGGCAGAGCACAGAGCAAGAGCGGAACGATTGTCCTGAACAGGATAGCGCTTTGTTAACCAACAAGGTGTCGTACTGTTAGGATCAGCCGGCAGAGCACAGAGCAAGAGCGGAACGATTGTCCTGAACAGAGTAGCGCTTTGTTAACCAACAAGGTGTCGTACTGTTAGGATCAGCCGGCAGAGCACAGAGCAAGAGCCGAACGATTGTCCTGAACAGAGTAGCGCTTTGTTAACCAACAAGGTGTCGTACTCTTAGGATCAGCCTGCAGAGCACAGAGCAAGAGCGGAACGGTCGTTCCGAGGAGGTAGCGCTTTGTCAACAAATAAAGTGCAGTACTCTTAGGATCAGTCTGCAGAGCACAGAGCAAGAGCGGAACGGTTGTCTTGAACAGAGTAGATCAAGACAACAGATCAAGGATTCAACGGTCGGTCTAAGGAGATTAGCCCTCAGACAACGTACGGGGTGTGGAAATGAAGGAAAAAAGGGGAAAGGTGATATTTAACTGAGAGAATAAATTAACCTGGAAAGTAACAGTTAGGAAAGAAGAGGTGTCCAACCGAAAAGTAAGCTGTAGGCCGATTTCTGCTGAACTGCAGTCTCAATACAGCAGTAGCAACACTACTCCCTGCTAGTCATTACACTGTACTTGCACTCATCTCCTCTTTACTGAATGTATTATTATACTAGATTATAACGAGTATTTACAGAACAAGGTTAAATACAAAGAAACAAATGTAAATTGAATTAGGTGTCCCTTTCTATTTTGGCTACCAATTCGTCCTGACAATATCACTTGTAGACATGTAGCATACTATTATTTTCCATTCAAGTTACATAACCTAGCTACCTCAACATTAGTGACTTTACAAATCTTACTATGTTCTCTCTTTCAGTTATGTCCTCTACTTCTCTGGTGCTGCTTACTCACCAATATTCTCACATTTCAACTGGACTGTATGTATTTCTCATTGGTCTACTCTCTACTACTCTTAGTAAATTAATATCAGTAATAAGAGTTCAAGTTTAGGCTACATATGCAACTACAGGATCTACTGCAGTCTGAGTTTTAGTTCTACTCAACAACCCCGGACTTAAAGAATTGCCATTTATAATTAGTCATCTTATTTTAATTGTTAGTAATAGCAATAAAACATATTGGTTTGTCATTAATGTTCATATTTCACTAAAATTTGAACAATTTTTGAAAGGTACAGGCAATTTTGAGAAAATACATTATCTATAAAAACTCTATTGATAATGGTTTGATATATTTACTGATAACACACGAATCAATCATTTTATAGAGATGGTAACCAATTAGTTTTATTTGGGTCTTGAGGTCTGCACTTGAGATAAATTTGATCAAAATCGGTGGAGTTGATTTTTATGACAGCTACCCAATTTTTGGAATTGTCAAAAATTGTCCCAAGATATGATTAAAATATGCCCACATACCAAATTTGATTAAAATCTGCCCACGCGTTTGAATCCGTCTGTTTGAGTTAAAGAGCAAAGACGAAAAATGGACATTATTCCATAAATCAATTTTGGACTCAAAAGACCACAGAACATAACCGTCAAAAACACTACATAAATTTGTAGACCCCTTCATAATAACTAGTTTCTTACATTATTTATTCTGCAACCACGAAACAACAAGCCTTGTCCAATATACAAATTCACTGGTTGTAAAACATTTATATAGGAAAAATAATCATAATATTCTGTTATTCCATTGATGGCTTCCTCTATGGAATAAACATATATCCCCTTCAAACTATTAGTTTTTTAACCTCTTCCTCTGTTTATGGAAGAAATGGTCGGTGACTCAGCATTTTGATTAATCTTGTTTGGAAATGGTTAATTAGTGTGTTTTACTTGTGTATCTATGTATCTGACCGGTTTATTTCTGTGCCAAGCTTAGAAGACATAACACTCAAAATATAAAAGAAAGGAAAAGTTAAAATGTCCAATATTTGAAAGAGAGAACAGCATGAGTCTCTGAAATTCTTACCGAATATAACCTGAACTGTATACTGTTATATATTAACATAATCCACTTTGATGCATTATGCCATATTACACAAATCAGTAAAATAGTCCATTAAATGCCATTCTCAGATCTGGTAAAGAGCTTGATATTTAAAGATATCTACATTGAAGAATTCAATTGATTGAAACTATGTGAGGAAGTGACATTATAGAGTTTAATAAAATACGTTTAATCTTTTTGACAGTCTGTACTGTGAGAGAGAGGAGAGGATGGATCCATTACAGCACTAGGTTAATAGTAACCTAGACTGTTACTTAATTGACCTATTTAAAGCCACTTGTGACTTGAATATATAATATCATTATGATAAACGGTGTTCTGAGACCTGGGAGGATGTGTTACTTCTGAACTGATATTTCTGATATTGATACTACAGAATTACCTCAACAGATATCAAACATTTAGTGCAGAGGGTGGTTGAACCTAAGTGTTATGATTGTGAGTAGGGGGAGGGAGGGGATTTACTGTATGAGTGTGTGTATCTTTGTGATGGAAGTATGATTATTTTATTTCTTAAGTACATTAAATTTGTTTTATTTTTCTCTTCTTATTCTGTACACTCTCAAATTATTTTCTAAAGTTTAAAATATAATTTAGATGATATTTCTGTCAATTTGTTTAATTATCGTAACTCATTGTTATTTTATATTTATTAGTTTTAATTTTAGAATGTTTTATTGATTTTAAAAATTTATTTTACCAAAACAATGTGTTCAAAGAATGTTTTCTTTTTCCTTGTAGTTAATTTCCCACTTGTCTTTTCTTCACGGTGCTTATTATAGTTCCATAAGACATTACAGTATTTTAGATAAGTTTTCATTTTATCAAAAGTATTGTGTTCAATTAATGTTTTCATTAAATATCTATTTTTTTCTTTTTTTCACACATTGTTTATTATAGTTCGATAAGACATTACAATACTGTACATTACATAGCTTTTTATTTTACCAAAAGTAATTGGTTCAATGAATGTTTTCTTCGTCCTTGTAATTAATTTTATAATAATTGTCTTTTCTTCACAGTGTTTATTATAGTTCGATAAGACATTACAATACTGTACATTACATAGCTTTTTATTTTACCAAAAGTAACATGTTCAATGAATGTTTTCTTCGTCCTTGTAATTAATTTTATAATTTATTGTCTTTTCTTCACAGTGTTTATTATAGTTCGATACGACATTACAATACTGTACATTACATAGCTTTTTATTTTACCAAAAGTAATATGTTCAATGAATGTTTTCTTCGTCCTTGTAATTAATTTTATAATTTATTGTCTTTTCTTCACAGTGTTTATTATAGTTCGATAAGACATTACAATACTGTACATTACATAGCTTTTTATTTTACCTAAAGTAACATGTTCAATGAATGTTTTCTTCGTCCTTGTAATTAATTTTATAATTTATTGTCTTTTCTTCACAGTGTTTATTATAGTTCGATAAGACATTACAATACTGTACATTACATAGCTTTTTATTTTACCAAAAGTAATATGTTCAATGAATGTTTTCTTCGTCCTTGTAATTAATTTTATAATTTATTGTCTTTTCTTCACAGTGTTTATTATAGTTCGATACGACATTACAATACATTATATAGGTTTTTATTTTACCAAAAGTAATATGTTCAATGAATGTTTTCTTCGTCCTTGTAATTAATTTTATAATACTTGTCTTTTCTTCACAGTGTTTATTATAGTTCGATACGACATTACAATACATTATATAGGTTTTTATTTTACCAAAAGTAACATGTTCAATGAATGTTTTCTTCGTCCTTGTAATTAATTTTATAATTTATTGTCTTTTCTTCACAGTGTTTATTATAGTTCGATACGACATTACAATACATTATATAGGTTTTTATTTTACCAAAAGTAATATGTTCAATGAATGTTTTCTTCGTCCTTGTAATTAATTTTATAATTTATTGTCTTTTCTTCACAGTGTTTATTATAGTTCGATACGACATTACAATACATTATATAGGTTTTTATTTTACCAAAAGTAACATGTTCAATGAATGTTTTCTTCGTCCTTGTAATTAATTTTATAATTTATTGTCTTTTCTTCACAGTGTTTATTATAGTTCGATACGACATTACAATACATTATATAGGTTTTTATTTTACCAAAAGTAATATGTTCAATGAATGTTTTCTTCGTCCTTGTAATTAATTTTATAATTTATTGTCTTTTCTTCACAGTGTTTATTATAGTTCGATACGACATTACAATACATTACATAGGTTTTTATTTTACCAAAAGTAATATGTTCAATGAATGTTTTCTTCGTCCTTGTAATTAATTTTATAATTTATTGTCTTTTCTTCACAGTGTTTATTATAGTTCGATACGACATTACAATACATTACATAGCTTTTTATTTTACCAAAAGTAACATGTTCAATGAATGTTTTCTTCGTCCTTGTAATTAATTTTATAATTTATTGTCTTTTCTTCACAGTGTTTATTATAGTTCGATACGACATTACAATACATTACATAGGTTTTTATTTTACCAAAAGTAACATGTTCAATGAATGTTTTCTTCGTCCTTGTAATTAATTTTATAATTTATTGTCTTTTCTTCACAGTGTTTATTATAGTTCGATACGACATTACAATACATTACATAGCTTTTTATTTTACCAAAAGTAACATGTTCAATGAATGTTTTCTTCGTCCTTGTAATTAATTTTATAATTTATTGTCTTTTCTTCACAGTGTTTATTATAGTTCGATACGACATTACAATACATTACATAGCTTTTTATTTTACCAAAAGTAACATGTTCAATGAATGTTTTCTTCGTCCTTGTAATTAATTTTATAATTTATTGTCTTTTCTTCACAGTGTTTATTATAGTTCGATACGACATTACAATACATTACATAGCTTTTTATTTTACCAAAAGTAACATGTTCAATGAATGTTTTCTTCGTCCTTGTAATTAATTTTATAATTTATTGTCTTTTCTTCACAGTGTTTATTATAGTTCGATACGACATTACAATACATTATATAGGTTTTTATTTTACCAAAAGTAATATGTTCAATGAATGTTTTCTTCGTCCTTGTAATTAATTTTATAATTTATTGTCTTTTCTTCACAGTGTTTATTATAGTTCGATACGACATTACAATACATTATATAGGTTTTTATTTTACCAAAAGTAATATGTTCAATGAATGTTTTCTTCGTCCTTGTAATTAATTTTATAATTTATTGTCTTTTCTTCACAGTGTTTATTATAGTTCGATACGACATTACAATACATTATATAGGTTTTTATTTTACCAAAAGTAATATGTTCAATGAATGTTTTCTTCGTCCTTGTAATTAATTTTATAATTTATTGTCTTTTCTTCACAGTGTTTATTATAGTTCGATGCGACATTACAATACTGTACATTACATAGCTTTTTATTTTACCAAAAGTAATATGTTCAATGAATGTTTTCTTCGTCCTTGTAATTAATTTTATAATTTATTGTCTTTTCTTCACAGTGTTTATTATAGTTCGATAAGACATTACAATACTGTACATTACATAGCTTTTTATTTTACCTAAAGTAACATGTTCAATGAATGTTTTCTTCGTCCTTGTAATTAATTTTATAATTTATTGTCTTTTCTTCACAGTGTTTATTATAGTTCGATAAGACATTACAATACTGTACATTACATAGCTTTTTATTTTACCAAAAGTAATATGTTCAATGAATGTTTTCTTCGTCCTTGTAATTAATTTTATAATTTATTGTCTTTTCTTCACAGTGTTTATTATAGTTCGATACGACATTACAATACATTATATAGGTTTTTATTTTACCAAAAGTAATATGTTCAATGAATGTTTTCTTCGTCCTTGTAATTAATTTTATAATTTATTGTCTTTTCTTCACAGTGTTTATTATAGTTCGATACGACATTACAATACATTATATAGGTTTTTATTTTACCAAAAGTAACATGTTCAATGAATGTTTTCTTCGTCCTTGTAATTAATTTTATAATTTATTGTCTTTTCTTCACAGTGTTTATTATAGTTCGATACGACATTACAATACATTACATAGCTTTTTATTTTACCAAAAGTAACATGTTCAATGAATGTTTTCTTCGTCCTTGTAATTAATTTTATAATTTATTGTCTTTTCTTCACAGTGTTTATTATAGTTCGATAAGACATTACAATACATTATATAGGTTTTTATTTTACCAAAAGTAATATGTTCAATGAATGTTTTCTTCGTCCTTGTAATTAATTTTATAATTTATTGTCTTTTCTTCACAGTGTTTATTATAGTTCGATACGACATTACAATACATTATATAGGTTTTTATTTTACCAAAAGTAATATGTTCAATGAATGTTTTCTTCGTCCTTGTAATTAATTTTATAATTTATTGTCTTTTCTTCACAGTGTTTATTATAGTTCGATACGACATTACAATACATTATATAGGTTTTTATTTTACCAAAAGTAACATGTTCAATGAATGTTTTCTTCGTCCTTGTAATTAATTTTATAATTTATTGTCTTTTCTTCACAGTGTTTATTATAGTTCGATAAGACATTACAATACATTATATAGGTTTTTATTTTACCAAAAGTAATATGTTCAATGAATGTTTTCTTCGTCCTTGTAATTAATTTTATAATTTATTGTCTTTTCTTCACAGTGTTTATTATAGTTCGATACGACATTACAATACATTATATAGGTTTTTATTTTACCAAAAGTAATATGTTCAATGAATGTTTTCTTCGTCCTTGTAATTAATTTTATAATTTATTGTCTTTTCTTCACAGTGTTTATTATAGTTCGATACGACATTACAATACATTATATAGGTTTTTATTTTACCAAAAGTAATATGTTCAATGAATGTTTTCTTCGTCCTTGTAATTAATTTTATAATTTATTGTCTTTTCTTCACAGTGTTTATTATAGTTCGATACGACATTACAATACATTATATAGGTTTTTATTTTACCAAAAGTAACATGTTCAATGAATGTTTTCTTCGTCCTTGTAATTAATTTTATAATAATTGTCTTTTCTTCACAGTGTTTATTATAGTTCGATACGACATTACAATACATTATATAGGTTTTTATTTTACCAAAAGTAACATGTTCAATGAATGTTTTCTTCGTCCTTGTAATTAATTTTATAATTTATTGTCTTTTCTTCACAGTGTTTATTATAGTTCGATACGACATTACAATACATTATATAGGTTTTTATTTTACCAAAAGTAATATGTTCAATGAATGTTTTCTTCGTCCTTGTAATTAATTTTATAATAATTGTCTTTTCTTCACAGTGTTTATTATAGTTCGATACGACATTACAATACATTATATAGGTTTTTATTTTACCAAAAGTAACATGTTCAATGAATGTTTTCTTCGTCCTTGTAATTAATTTTATAATAATTGTCTTTTCTTCACAGTGTTTATTATAGTTCGATACGACATTACAATACATTATATAGGTTTTTATTTTACCAAAAGTAACATGTTCAATGAATGTTTTCTTCGTCCTTGTAATTAATTTTATAATTTATTGTCTTTTCTTCACAGTGTTTATTATAGTTCGATACGACATTACAATACATTATATAGGTTTTTATTTTACCAAAAGTAATATGTTCAATGAATGTTTTCTTCGTCCTTGTAATTAATTTTATAATTTATTGTCTTTTCTTCACAGTGTTTATTATAGTTCGATACGACATTACAATACATTATATAGGTTTTTATTTTACCAAAAGTAACATGTTCAATGAATGTTTTCTTCGTCCTTGTAATTAATTTTATAATTTATTGTCTTTTCTTCACAGTGTTTATTATAGTTCGATACGACATTACAATACATTACATAGCTTTTTATTTTACCAAAAGTAACATGTTCAATGAATGTTTTCTTCGTCCTTGTAATTAATTTTATAATTTATTGTCTTTTCTTCACAGTGTTTATTATAGTTCGATAAGACATTACAATACATTATATAGGTTTTTATTTTACCAAAAGTAATATGTTCAATGAATGTTTTCTTCGTCCTTGTAATTAATTTTATAATTTATTGTCTTTTCTTCACAGTGTTTATTATAGTTCGATACGACATTACAATACATTATATAGGTTTTTATTTTACCAAAAGTAATATGTTCAATGAATGTTTTCTTCGTCCTTGTAATTAATTTTATAATTTATTGTCTTTTCTTCACAGTGTTTATTATAGTTCGATACGACATTACAATACATTATATAGGTTTTTATTTTACCAAAAGTAACATGTTCAATGAATGTTTTCTTCGTCCTTGTAATTAATTTTATAATTTATTGTCTTTTCTTCACAGTGTTTATTATAGTTCGATAAGACATTACAATACATTATATAGGTTTTTATTTTACCAAAAGTAATATGTTCAATGAATGTTTTCTTCGTCCTTGTAATTAATTTTATAATTTATTGTCTTTTCTTCACAGTGTTTATTATAGTTCGATACGACATTACAATACATTATATAGGTTTTTATTTTACCAAAAGTAATATGTTCAATGAATGTTTTCTTCGTCCTTGTAATTAATTTTATAATTTATTGTCTTTTCTTCACAGTGTTTATTATAGTTCGATACGACATTACAATACATTATATAGGTTTTTATTTTACCAAAAGTAATATGTTCAATGAATGTTTTCTTCGTCCTTGTAATTAATTTTATAATTTATTGTCTTTTCTTCACAGTGTTTATTATAGTTCGATACGACATTACAATACATTATATAGGTTTTTATTTTACCAAAAGTAACATGTTCAATGAATGTTTTCTTCGTCCTTGTAATTAATTTTATAATAATTGTCTTTTCTTCACAGTGTTTATTATAGTTCGATACGACATTACAATACATTATATAGGTTTTTATTTTACCAAAAGTAACATGTTCAATGAATGTTTTCTTCGTCCTTGTAATTAATTTTATAATTTATTGTCTTTTCTTCACAGTGTTTATTATAGTTCGATACGACATTACAATACATTATATAGGTTTTTATTTTACCAAAAGTAATATGTTCAATGAATGTTTTCTTCGTCCTTGTAATTAATTTTATAATAATTGTCTTTTCTTCACAGTGTTTATTATAGTTCGATACGACATTACAATACATTATATAGGTTTTTATTTTACCAAAAGTAACATGTTCAATGAATGTTTTCTTCGTCCTTGTAATTAATTTTATAATAATTGTCTTTTCTTCACAGTGTTTATTATAGTTCGATACGACATTACAATACATTATATAGGTTTTTATTTTACCAAAAGTAACATGTTCAATGAATGTTTTCTTCGTCCTTGTAATTAATTTTATAATTTATTGTCTTTTCTTCACAGTGTTTATTATAGTTCGATACGACATTACAATACATTACATAGGTTTTTATTTTACCAAAAGTAATATGTTCAATGAATGTTTTCTTCGTCCTTGTAATTAATTTTATAATTTATTGTCTTTTCTTCACAGTGTTTATTATAGTTCGATACGACATTACAATACATTATATAGGTTTTTATTTTGCGATGGAGAACTGGTTGATAAATATATGAATGAAAAACTTTGCCTTTAAAATAGTTTTGGTGCGCTGACACAAGGAATGTAAAATTGTATTATATTTTTTGTAATGCAATTTTTAAACGCGAGTTGTTTTAACGAAAACAAAAAACCGACATTTATTTTGGCATCGCGAATTATGACCATTAATTAAAGAAATTGATAGATAATTATGTTATAAAAAAGGTTAATTATTCAGTCAGGGGAACACGATGTAGAATTTTGAAGCAAGAAAAAAGGGTATCGTGGGACAGTGACTCAACGGAAATACATGGGGACTTCCGGTCGATTTTTCCTGGATTTACCTGCATTTGGAGTGAAAGTTAAACAAAAAATAGGCTATGGAAAATATTGTCAATGACGACTAATAGATTTGGTTTTCGGATGGATAGGTGAATGAGAAATTTTGTGCAAAGGTTTTGTAATGTTTATTTGTAATTTAAAAAGGTCTTTAAGGAGGTTTAGGTTAGGTTAGGGTGTTTTTGCACAGTTTATTTTTAATTTAAAAAGGTCTTTAAGGAGGTTTAGGTTAGGTTAGGTTATGTTAGGTTAGGTTAGGTTAGATTATGTTAGGTTCGGTTAGGGTGTTTTTGCACAGTTTATTTGTAATTTAAAAAGGTCCTTAAGGAAGTTTAAACTCAGGTTTTCGTTTACTTTTGCCAGCTTTTATATAATAACACAAGAAAGATGAACCTTTTTCATAAAACCGTATTTCTATATTAAATAGAACATCTAACAGTTAGATTAGGTTAGGTTAGTTAGGGTGTTTTTGCACAGTTTATTTGTAATTTAAAAAGGTCCTTAAGGAAGTTTAAACTCAAGTTTTCGTTTACTTTTGTCAGGTTTTATATAATACAAGAAAGATGAACCTTTTTCATAAAACCGTATTTCTATATTAATGCCTACAAATATTGAAATTTACTACCTCTTGCAAAGTTTAGACTTTACAAGTCTCCAGACAGTGATAGCAATAAACATATCTCTTTAGGGGATGCCAAAGTCATAAAGATAATTTTAGAGTACTTCTGAAACCCAATAAAGTTTTGCCGATAATAAACTTTAATTTTAAGTGTGTAAAAGTAGATGAAAATGTTTATTTAGAGTTTTATGTGAGTTTAGTCGACACTATTAGTCTTATCTATCGCATGGGGGGAAGTCAATATTATTGCTTCTCAATTCCATCTATAAAGCAAACATTGTTGAGAAGCTATCGATCTTCACCAAGCAATGTTGTAAAAACACAATCATCTTCAAAATGAAATAAAGCTAGTTGATGGTCGCCATCTTGGTACTTACTTAGGTCCAATACAAGCAGACCCTCTAATTTTAACTCTCAAAAGTACGTTTATTGAGCCTTGTAGGAAATGTTAAATTGAAATAGTAGATCAAGAGGTCTTATCCAGTAGGGTAAGTTTATTTAAAATTGTTGTTACACAGGTTTTTTGAAACTCTTAATTATAACTTGTGTATATTACTACTAACCGGGCTTGTAAATGTGTATGTGTTAAAAAGCCTCTACTCGCTTCGCTCTAGTCACGTCTCTACTCCAGCTGGCCTAGAAGCTGTACTTATGTGAAAGAATCTCCATTCAGTACACTCGTGTTAATGGTGGGGTATTCGTAACATACGATTATCATATTTTCTTAGATCAAGATTCGAAATTACTTTTTTGACATTTTCACTTAATTCAAAAAATTAAACATCTTGAGATTTGACCAAAACATGCTCACATATCAATTTCGATAGAAATTGTTCCAGACGTTTGGTGTACAGAGCACTGTACTTCCGACATGGGTGAAGCAAACTTCTAAAACCAGTTTTATTGAACCAGCGGAATTTCAAAAGAATTCTCAACTCATCTTTCTCTATAGTCTAAGACGTATTTGAAAGAAAGTATAAATCCAATATTACATTCACACACATATAAAATAAATACATTTCTGTAACGTCGTGCAAGACTGATTTCTGATGTGTTGCTGAAACTGTCAGATAAATGTGGTTCCTGAAGATGATTTAAGAGGATGGAGATGCAAATAGGCTTCCATATATTACAGAGGAATTTTTGTAAAAAAAATAACAAATTTATTATTCTGTCAATTTCACAGCTGTTGTTGACAGATTGGGTTGATATAAGTTCAGTCTATATATTTTTAAGAAACAATACTGATGTAAATAAAATTAATAGTGTTTAAACATTGCACAAACTTTCCTACAAATCGCCAAAACCACAATTATTCCTTAACAAGAATGATACCGTCATTGTCAATCAATAAAATGAAAATGAATCATAGACTTTTTATGAAAACATATGTCCTAAACGTGCTTTGCTTGTCATAAATACTTCTTCAGTGTAAATAGGTTATTAAAATACCTAATAATATATAAATATTAATGAGACTGGCAAAGTTTATTTTTGTCAATTATTTCTGAGCTGTTGTTTTATACGTGATATTTTGAACACAAGTTTGTCTCATTAACCTTCTTATTCTACTAAAATTTGAAAAAAAAATGTGTAGAACTAATTAATTACGTGATTTATAACGGCTCCATGGACGATTTTTTGCATTCGCTACGCTCTAATGACTCAGCCCTCTCGTACTATACGATATTACATTTTCTTGGTAGGTAAAAGTTTGAAATTACAGTTTTGATGATTACATAGCTATTTGTCATAGTTAAAACCATTTCATGCAGAATTGAAATCACCACGTTTTGTGTAATTTAGTACGTTTTAAGTTTAAGAACACACAAAATATGAACAAACATCTAAAATGGCCGCCATTTTTAATTTGATTTTTCTGAATTTCTTTAGGTTCTATATGAGCACACTATAGTTCCCTTTATCAAATTTAAAGCTTCCGTAGTCGCTTTCGAGCTTACTTACAGACATCAACGATAATGAAATTTTGAAAATCACTTTTACGATTTCCTGAAACCGTGAAATGTAAAAATCACTCCAAAAACATAGATAGAAATTTCTGCGAATACCAAATTTACTCTATACGTAAAATTGATTTACAAAAGAACATTTCTACCTAGAAAATTACAAAACTTTATATATTGCCTACGGATATACCAAATAACTAACTATAAGAATCTAATTTATTATCCTAGTTGTAAATAAATTGAACTTCTAAACACAGGACAGGAAATTAATTAGGCAAACTTTACAGGATTAAAAGATAAAGCATACACCACTTTACCTTTACACTTCACTTACCCGCCTCTACATTCTACAGTATTTTAATATTTCAATCTTAACATAAGTTGAGAATAATCAAAATTTGTACGAACATTGAATAACCTCTCATGGAAAACACGATACGCAACTGAGGGTAAATTTGATTTTTGTTTTTACTGTTTTTCACAATTTATAACCTCAAAAAAATAAGAAAATTGATTACCGAGACATGGTGACCAATAGGTTTCTTTTGGAATTTCGTAAAGTTTCAAGATATGCCTACATACCAAATTTTATTACAATCGGTCCACACGTTTGGCATTTTGAACAGTGCAATGACGACAGACAGACCCCCACCAGTCACATGACTTTCTCAATACGATGTCTATGTGAGAAATTAAAAACTAAACCATTTGCAACGCAAATTCTTAACACCAAACTACTTCTTCAGGATTTGGTAATCCCGGGGTATCAACGCCTTTTTTCGTGCAGTCTTCGTTAGATCCCTCTCTTTAATCGTAACTATCAGGTCTCTCTTAACCAACTCTTGCTCTCTTCTGATTCTGATTCTACTAGGGTCTTTACCTCGTGTTCTTTCTTCCTTTTTTAAATGATCCCCGACTAACAACAAATCAAACTGCCCTTAACTTAAAACAAGTACACTTTTGTTTTCTATTAAACGATGATAGGATTAAAATTGCACTCCCCAGACTAAACGTATTTCATATCTCATTATATTCGACTATAGATAGATGATTTCCAAATGTTTACATACAGAATGTCAGTGTCATCTTACACTTTACGGTGTAATAAATTGCCTTACATTTGTCTCCCCCAAAGTACCTCTCATATTGAATAGACGCTGTGCACTTGGATTTAATGAGTTGACATCTATTGTACGAGCTCAAATCCCAAGTAATTATTGCCAATGTGTACTGTACAATTATCAAATGTGTAACTTCCTGTTCTAGTGTTGATAAACTATAAGGTAGAAACGATTTATCAAACGTAAAAAAAATAAAGAGGAAACGAAGTATAATAAAAGAATTTTGACGAAAAAGAAAAAGAACGAGATCGCTTTCACATCAAGCGAAATTTAGACATTACAGTAAGGTCATGAAAGCGGAATGTTAAACGCGGTAGAAACAATCTCCGAGAAAGAAATGATTGGCATCGAAAAGAGAGGAGAAAATGTTTTAGAAAAATATCTAAACCCAACAATACCTGATATTACATACCATTTAAGAACAAACTCTATGTTTTTTGTTAAATAACGAAAGCAATGTCTAAACGGATATTAACGTTCTAAGTTTATGACTAGAAATAAACAACCAGAAGGGAAACATACACAGGATCAAGGAAGTTACAAAAATCTCTAGGACAAACAGCAATAACGGAACTCGAAATGAACGACTGATATTGGTTCAGAAATAATGTAGTTAAAGTGAGGAAACAGACGGTTGAAAAAATTAAAAGCAAAAAGTAACAAGAAAAGCAGAAGAGAAGTCAAAGGATGAAAGAATACGGGCTCCTGAAAAAAAAATTGTGTAACGAAGCTCATATATGGCTGGAACGGAAGAAATAGGAAGTACTATAGGAATGTGGATAAATACCGTGGATAAAAGAAGGCAAGATGGATTTTAAATAGTGGGGAATCATGGGGGAAGACGTGTAAAACAAAGAATTGTTTAGAATGAAAACTACTGGGATGGAGGATCTAGCTGTGAAAAAACCAAAATGGAGAAGAAGAGAACTAAGACAAGGCAGAAGATGAAGGAGTACTGGCGGAAGAGGAAGGAGAGATTTGTGTAAACGTAGTTCATAGACGGCTGTGACCTAAGACAAGTCAGAGGATGAAGGAGTACTGGCAGAAGAGGAAGGAGAGATTCGTGTAAACCCAGCTCATAGATGCCTGTAACCTAAAACAATTCAGAGGATGAAGGAGTATTGGCGGAAGAGGATGGAGAGATTCGTCTAAACGTAGCCCATATACGGCTGTAACCTAAGGCAAGTCACGGGATGAAGGAGTATTGGCGGAAGAGGAAGGGGAGATTCGTGTAAACGTAGCCCATAGACTGCTGTAATATTAGATAAGATAGAGAATGAAGGAGTACTGGTGGAAGAGAAAGGAGAGAATCGTTTAAACGTAACCAATAGACGGTTGTAACCTAAGACAAGTCAAAGGATGAATGAGTACTCTCGGAAGAGGATTGAGAGATTCGTATAAACGTAGCAAATAGACGGCTGTAACCTAAGACATGTAAGAGGATGAAGAAGTACTGGCGGAAGAGGAAGGAGATATTCGTCTAATTGTAGCTCATAGACGGTTGTAACCTAAGGCAAGTCAGAGGATGAAGGAGTACTGGCAGAAGACGTCTGTAACCTAAAACAAGTCAGAGGATGAAGGAGTACTGGCAGAAGAGGAAGGAGAGATTCGTGTAAACCCAGCTCATAGATGCCTGTAACCTAAAACAATTCAGAGGATGAAGGAGTATTGGCGGAAGAGGATGGAGAGATTCGTCTAAACGTAGCCCATATACGGCTGTAACCTAAGGCAGGTCAGAGGATGAAGGAGTATTGGCGGAAGAGGAAGGGGAGATTCGTGCAAACGTAGCCCATAGACGGCTGTAACCTAAGGCAAGTCACGGGATGAAGGAGTACTGGCAGAAGAGGAAGGAGAGACTCGTGTAAACCCAGCTCATAGATGCCTGTAACCTAAAACAATTCAGAGGATGAAGGAGTATTGGCGGAAGAGGAAGGGGAGATTCGTGTAAACGTAGCCCATATACGGCTGTAACCTAAGGCAAGTCAGAGGATGAAGGAGTATTGGGGGAAGAGGAAGGGGAGTTTCGTGCAAACGTAGCCCATATAGGCTGTAACCTAAGGCAAGTCAGAGGATGAAGGAGTATTGGTGGAAGAGGAAGGGGAGATTCGTGTAAACGTAGCCCATAGACTGCTGTAATATTAGATAAGCTAGAGGATGAAAGAGTACTGGTGGAAGAGAAAGGAGAGAATCGTTTAAACGTAACCAATAGACGGTTGTAACCTAAGACAAGTCAGAGGATGAAGAAGTACTGGCAGAAGACGGCTGTAACCTAAAACAAGTCACGGGATGAAGGAGTACTGGCAGAAGAGGAAGGAGAGATTCGTGTAAACGTAGCCCATAGATGGCTGTAACCTAAAACAAGTCAGAGGATGAAAGAGGGCGGAAGAGGAATGGAAACATAACCGTATTCGAGAGCTAGGGGGTCTAGATTTTATGTTATTTTTTCTTCCATTCTTTTAAGGGCGATTATGAAAGAGAGCTTTTCCTCTTTAAACAACAAGAAAAATGTTACATAACTTCAAAGTTACGCATGCATATTTTAAACAATTAGATAAAGTATTGATGGATTTTGATTGAAACTTTAGGAAAAGATGCTTCTTATGAATATTAATAACCACGATACATTTCGAAGAAACAGTTTAAAAACTGTATTTTCCGAAAAAAATTGAAATAAGGAAATACGTTGTACATGCTTAATACATTTTTTAATTAAAGAAAAATATCGCTTTAAAATAAATTTAAGGAACATAATTTAAAAAGAAGAAAAAATTCTCTGTTTAAAAAATATACGAAACATAAACCACTCTACAAAGAAAATATAAATACCTCATTTAGGGCTTATTATGCCTATTTTTAGGTTATCTCCCATAATTACCCTCTAATTTATTGAATTCATAGACAAAAAGGCTATTGAAAATTAATCATAATATACAATACAATACCTTAACTTGTATTTGTTATAATCAAAGAAAGCCATGATTATACATTTATATTCAGAAATCCTTATAGTTTGTTTATTTGGAAGTGACTGTACCAGTACATTTCAAAGAGCCTGAAGTGTCTAACTTTCCTCGTATACTATGACGAGCCGCCTCCTTGGAAGTGCTAACACTCCACAGGATTGTCAAGTTGTACAAGTGGTAAATTTAAATAAGGCCCCTATCCTTAAAACAAGTGAACAAAGCAAACTCCAACATGTCTACATTTTACTTAACTGAATTTGTTTGTGTAAATTTAATGAAAGATGTACCGAAGCAACGGAGAAACTTTCACGTGTGTTACTGGTAAAAGAAATAGTTCGGATGAACAATAGGCCTGAAAACGCTTGGTTTCCTACCTACGCCATTTTGTTTTTTTAAAACGTTATTACCTTGAAAATAAATAAGATATTAAGTTCATATTTGGTTAATAGATTTTTTATGTTAAGTTTTACAGTGTACCAAAAACAAAGATGTTATTTTTATACATTTTCGAAATGTCTTTACTGTGAATCTTTACTACAGATTCACAAGAGACAAAATGTTTCTTCTTTTTTTTCTATAGGTCAAAGGATAATCGATTTTTGAACAAGAAACTACATATTTAATTTATAGGCAAAACAAAACATTTTCGAATTCTGATAACTTTTTTCGCTGTATTTTTCTTTGCCAAAAACTCAATGACTGAGAGTGCTGTGTGACAAGATGCATTGTCATGATGCAGCATCCAGGTGGTCATGATGGCTGGTCTCAAGCGGGCAACTCTTTTCCGCAGCCTTTCATTCGGTTGATTGACAGTCTGTAGTGTAGATCAAAACTCTTAGATAATGGTAAAAGTATCGAAGAAACAAATGACATGGTTTTGATTTATTCATTTTTGCTTTTTTTTTGACGTGATAAGTTTAGTGTGTACCACTCATCCCTCTTGCGTTTTGTTTATGGATAGTACTCAAAGATCGAAGATTCATCACTAGTTTTTAGAATGCAGAATCATTTTCAATTCTTCTTAAAAGAACAGACATAGACTCTGTTGTCTTTCTGTTTAAGATTGAGTTTTTTGGGACCAATTTCGTACAACCTTTTGTATTGTCAAAATCTAATAAACTCTAGTGTGGTTCAAATTGTATTATTTTGTGATGATTCTGTTGGTAAATCGACGACCAGATTGCACCAATTATTGATTTGATTTACACTGTTGTCAATTCTTGAAGTTGACAGTCTTGGGGAGTGTGGATCATCCTCAATTGATTCTATGCCATTTGAAAATCCTTTAGAATATCTGAACACATGTGCTCTTGACAAATCGTCATATTCATACCCCTTTGTCAATTTTGTAAAACACATAACTTAATTATACAACTTTTCTCGTAATTGGTGTCACTCATTTTTATAACGCACAAGAAAACTGACAAAACGAAAAAGTTGTTTATATTTCACTGGCAACAATAGACAGTAGTACTCAATATAATCAGCTGTTTATCTAACCATCTGTGTTAATGGAAACCTTACATTGACTGCCACATGATTAGTCTACTTAATTTACAGACCTCGAAAGTCCATTTCATTAGAAGCTGTATATTTCCACACACAATTTAATATTAATTAAACAAAAGAAAGGATAAATGTAAGGTTAACCTCATCCTCGGTGTGACTGAAGTTCTGTAAAAATCAATATGGCGGACGAGAAGGGTGACCTTATACAGGCTCCAACCCCTCACTAAAGGGTGGATGGAGGGAGGTTTGATAAATGTACTGTATTATTTATATGATGTTAAAATATATCCGAATATTTATTACTCAATAATAATATTGTTTTGGAAATCCGAACTTCACGTCTATAATAAATGGTATTGGATAAAGTTTGTCATTTCCTCTTGTCCATAAAAACACAAGATAGATTTCATTACGATATATTTATATTTTCTTCTTAATTAGAGTATGCACTTACAAAACTATATTGTGTGTAACGTTTAATTGGTGTGTTAATCAAATGGAAATTTAGCAATACTAACCATAATGAAAACATTGGTTTGCCGCCCAAACTTGAGTCCACTATTAAGGACCATTTTTTTTATTCTTTTCATTTCTAATTAGAGCCTGCACTCGGTAACTTATATTGTGTCTAAGCTTAGTTGACACTAGGCCTATACGGAAAGTATTTAGTGTGTTAATCAAATGGAATTTTAGCAATACTAAACATAATGAAAACATTGGTGTTCCGCCCAAATTCGGGTGCACTATTAGGTCCATTTTTTTATTCTTTTCTTTACTTAATTAGAGATTGCACTCAGTAACCTATATTGTTTCTCAAGCTTAGTTAACATTATATGAAAAGTATTTAGTGTGTTAATCAAATTGATTTTTAGCAATACTCAACATAATGAAAACATTAGTTTTCTGCCCAATTCGGGTCCACTATTAAGGACTATTTTTTTTTTTTTTTTAATTCTTTTCTTTTCTTAATTAGAGATTGCACTCAGTAGCCTATATTGTGTTTCACGTTTAGTTGACATTATACGAAAAGAATTTAGTGTGTTAATCAAATGGAATCTTAGCAATACTAAACATAATGAAAACATTGGTTTTCTTGCTTCCACTATTAAGGACCAGGATTTTCATTATTTTATTTATACCAACTGTTCTAATAGTTCTCACTCAATAACCAAATGTAATTTTTAAAATTTCAAAGTTTACGTTAATATAAATTTTACTACATTTCATTCTACATATGTACTAAAACACAAGATACATTTTCTAAGATATATTTACATTTTATTCCTAATTGGAGTCTGCACACATTGCGTTTTCGCATGGTATGAAATTATTTACTTTCTTAATCAATTGGGAGTTTTATTTTTTAATTAAGAAGCAGGTTTTAAATTTTATATTTTATACAACTTTGCACGTGGTTCCACCCTATTGGAAATCGGGTCTTGTGTGGATATCTCTAATTAGTTTAGGCTCCACCCTCGTGAACTACAAGATTTGCATTATTTAGTTCGTTAATTGTTCAACGCAAGACTGCGTGTAATAGAATTGATTTAACTCTCTTACGTACCCAGTGTACGAAGTATTGTGTACGTTTGGTAATCGTCAAAAAATACGACCTCTGTGTTTTGACCAACCTTCATGGTAGACGTTGTCGTCTGTCTGTACGTAAGCACGAGAGCGGGCACGAAAATTAAGATAAGGACATTAAATCTGTTACAGGGTACTATAGTGTGCTCATATACAGGGTGTCCCGGAACTCTCTGGAACCGTTTTGTAGAATTGTTCCTTACATAAAAATAAGATAAAAGTTCCAATAAACATAGGTCCGAAAAGTTTCGTTTCCCGTTTATCCGCCATTTTGTTTTTTAATTTAAATATTTATATCTTTGGAAGTAGATAAGATATTGTGTTCAATTTTGGTATACAAATTTATTATATAGCCTTTTACCATGGCACACAACTCCAGAACGTTCTCTTGTATATTTTCAAAATGGCGGGATCTTAAAATTTTTAACTTTAAATATCTTCAAAACCGTTAATTTTACAGAAAATTTACAAGAAACAAAAAGTTTACTTTTTTAATGACAAATGAATTGGGTTTTTAATTTTTTCTGTACGTTAAAGGATAACCGAAGTATCGGCAAAAATCTAAAAATTAAATTTTGGTAATTGTCTACAACATCAACAATTGGTCTTTAACCAAAATATTTCTGAATTATAATTAGCGTAATTAGTAATAATACATTTTATTATCAGAAGTGTTTAGAAAATTAAAACGTTGATTTTTACCTTTCCAAAATAGCGGCTGTTTAAAAACTTTAAAATCAAAAATACTCCAAAACTGTTGTTCGGCTGTCGATGCTGATAGATTTAATTTTTGTAACAATGTTGAAGGTCGTAATTTCCAGCAGTTATTGCGAATAGAATGAAATGGTTGCCCTCTTTTAACTATTAAGTGCAATAAATATTTATTACTCTTTTATTTATTTAAATTAAATAAAGAATCGTCTAGCAACAAGTCTGTTTTACTAGAGTTACAGTATTAATTAAAAATTTTAATATTTGACGACGTTTCCCTCACCTAATTGTTCAAGACCTAATTCGTCTTTGAAATGATAATTTTTTCTTTTTTGAAAATTTTGTGTGAAACCAACTGTTTTTGAGTATTTTTCCTTTCAATTTTTATAACAGCCGCTATTTTTAAAAGGTTAAAATCAACATTTTAATTTTCAAAACGCTTCTGATAATATAATTTATTGTTATTATTAATTAGGTTAATATAATTTAGAAATATTTTGATTTATTTATTTGGAAACAATATTAAAGTTTCGCAATTTGTATAGTTGAGTTGATAGTGCATAGCTGTGACCTCAATACGATTTACAGGGTATACAATGTCAATTGAATCTGATTGGTTAACATGGTTGGACGTTACTGGAGCAGACAGAAAAATATAAAATATCCAAAAACACTGCTTAGTGTCTCTCCATCATCCACTGCCTCGTCGGTTTTTAAAAACGAATTAACTCTAAGATACCAGGTGAACTATGTTCAAATGTTAAATGGAGTCCTTAGAAATTAATCTAGGGGAAAACAATTTTTTCACTAAGGTTGATAGGATTTTAAATTCACATCTATAGAATGAAATTATATCTTTTTTTATAATGATAACAGAATCCCTATTCTACATTATGTTATCGTGTGCAGAAGGCCCAAACCTACAACTAACTATTTCTTACAAACTGTTCAACGTTCGTTGATTATGCCGAATGATGGCTAACATTTTCTGTTCAATTTTTTAGTAATATTGTTCGTTTAGTATCCAATGTTCACGAAATATTAATACCATTTTCATTAAAAAAAAATTCCACAACCTCGTTCGAAGTTATCATCATTTCTATTGGTGGGTAATACCTAACCTAATCTAACCTAATCTAATCTAATCTAACCTAACCTAACTTAGCGTAGTATTATCAGTCATATAATAATAATGGTTTGAATATGCCCCTAACGATAATCACTAGGAACAATAAATAAAACACAATTATTGTACTTTAATTTGTTTATTCCCCTAAATGCCCTAATGTACATTTCGATAACATGGTTATCATCATCAGAGGGTCTTGATTCTAAACTATAATACATCTAAACTTACACTTCGACTTGTGAAACAAAACTAAACCTACAACTACAATATCAAGATTTTAAGCTAAAATCCTCCCCCCCCACTCCCCAGATCAGTTAACCAGTAAGATGGAGGCTTGGCCTTTATTTATTGTTCCTAGTGGTTAGGGGTACATTCAAACCATTATTGTGAATTCACAACAGTGCTCAAACAGATTGTATCTTATATATCAGTCATAAAGTAAACGTTTTAGTTAATATGCGATAGGTTACATCTAGAGGGTTACAGATTAATATATTTTTTTTCAATTTAAAAAAATTAGAAACCTTATTAGGTTAGTTTTTATATTAATAAAATAAGGACGCAGTCTGTTAGATCTCTGGAGCCTTTCTTGAAAACAATCATAAGTATAATTAAGATTTGAAATTAGCTAAAGTACCGAGTAGCAAAAATATAAGAAATTTAATTATTTATTTTGAAAGACTTAAAATAATTTCAACATATTCTATTTTTGATTTTACTTGTTTGTTTAGAATTGAAAACTATAAATCGTATGGTACTTTGGTTGTATTTTATTTATAGAGAAGTGAATTACGAGACAAATGAACCCAAGCTAGAGATAACGTGTTAGTAATAACAACCCCTACACAATCTTGCAATCCAATACTCAAAGAGATGTTGTACCGCAGATCTGAGAAATAAGAACAACTTATCAAGTTAAACGGATTAATATGACACATTGTGGTTGTTGTTATAATTATATTATATTTTATAACTATGTGTCTCCATGACCTATAAAGAAATCAGTTGTGTCACTAAATTAACTCTATTCTATTCACTCTAAAGATAGTTTTACAGTTATGTAATTCAACTTATTTTATTCACTCTAAAGACAGTTTTACAGTTATGCCACTTAACTCTATTCTATTCACTCTAAAGATTGTTTTACAATTATGCCACTTAACTCTATTCAATTCACTCTAAATGTTGTTTTACAATTATGCCACTTAATTTTATTCTATTCACTCTAAATATTGTTTTACAATTATGTCACTTAACTCTATTCTATTCACTCTAAAGATAATTTTATAGTTATGTCACTCAGCTCTATTCTATTCACTCTAAAGATAGTTTTACAGTTATGTCACTTAACTCTATTCTATTCACTCTAAAGATAATTATATAGTTATGTCACTCAACTCTATTCTATTCACTCTAAAGATAGTTTTACAGTTATGTCACTTAACTCTATTCTATTCACTTTAAAGATCGTTTTAGAATTATGCCACTTAACTCTATTCTATTCACTCTAAAGATAGTTTTACAATTATGTCACTTAACTCTATTCTGTTCACTCTAAAGATAGTTTTACAGTTATGCCACTTAACTCTATTCTATTCACTCTAAAGATAGTTTTACAGAGTTATGTCTCTTAACTCCATTTTATTCACTCTAAAGATAGTTTTAAAGTTATGTCACTTAACTCTATTCTATTCACTCCAAAGATTGTTTTACAGTTATGTCACTAAACTCTATTCTATTCACTCTAAAGATTGTTTTAGAATTATGCCACTTAACTCTATTCTATTCACTCTAAAGATAATTATATAGTTATGTCACTTAACTCTATTCTATTCACTCTAAAGATAGTTTTACAGAGTTATGTCTCTAACTCTATTCTATTCACTCTAAAGATAGTTTTACAATTATGTCACTTAACTCTATTCTATTCACTCTAAAGATAGTTTTACAGAGTTATGTCTCTTAACTCCATTTTATTCACTCTAAAGATAGTTTTACAGTTATGTCACTTAACTCTATTCTATTCACTCTAAAGATAGTTTTACAATTATGTCTCTTAACTCTATTCTGTTCACTCTAAAGATAGTTTTACAGAGTTATGTCTCTTAACTCCATTTTATTCACTCTAAAGATAGTTTTACAATTATGTCACTTAACTCTATTCTATTCACTCTAAAGATTGTTTTACAGTTATGTCACTTAACTCTATTCTGTTCACTCTAAAGATAGTTTTACAGTTATGTCACTTAACTCTATTCTATTCACTCTAAAGATAGTTTTACAATTATGTCTCTTAACTCTATTCTGTTCACTCTAAAGATAGTTTTACAGAGTTATGTCTCTTAACTCCATTTTATTCACTCTAAAGATAGTTTTACAATTATGTCACTTAACTCTATTCTATTCACTTTAAGATTGTTTTACAGTTATGTCACTTAACTCTATTCTGTTCACTCTAAAGATAGTTTTACAGTTATGCCACTTAACTCTATTCTATTCACTCCAAAGATTGTTTTACAGTTATGTCACTAAACTCTATTCTATTCACTCTAAAGATTGTTTTAGAATTATGCCACTTAACTCTATTCTATTCACTCTAAAGATTGTTTTACAGTTATGTCACTTAACTCTATTTTATTCACTCTAAAGATTGTTTTACATTATGTCACTTAACTCTATTCTATTCACTCTAAAGATAATTATATAGTTATGTCATTTAACTCTATTCTATTCACTCTAAAGATAGTTTTACAGAGTTATGTCTCTTAACTCCATTTTATTCACTCTAAAGATAGTTTTACAGTTATGTCAGTTAACTCTATTCTATTCACTTTAATAGTGGTTTTACTGATAATTTCATCATATGAGTACATTAACAAAATTACATTGCTGTTATTGTATGGTTTGAACAGATAAAAGGGATGGGTTTAAAAACCTGTTCCCCCGCTCCTATATCGCTGGTTTATTTCATCTGACCAGCCATTTTTGATGAATCCTAAATTAACTTCATATATAACTAAATACCTTAAATTAATGTTAATTATACGCGTTTAGAGAAAGACGAATTGAGATTAGAAGTGGTTAGACCAAAAGCCTAACCGACCATTTTGGTATCACTACTACATATTAATTTACTAATTACGGAGTGCGAAGCCCAAAACCACAAAAGGTGGTTTGATTTTTTGTTTTTAATTTCGACAACATTATCTGCAAGCTTATTTATTTGTTTGGTGAAGCGTTTGTATGTGTTTTTTTCCTCTTTGATGAATATCGAAAAAAAAAGTTTGGTGAATGTTTCCCCCGTCTGGCCGATATTCCCAGTTGAACAATCACAGCCATCCATTCAACAATTTCCTCTTTTTAGACAGCTAGTTGTTCATTTCACATCCAATGCTTGTCCTAATTCAAAAACTAGTGGAATGATATTATTTATGAGTGACACCATTGTTAAGCAGTCTTGTATGGTTTATTTCAAGTTCACCATTGCTTAGTTGTTTCGGAAGTTAAGGAATCAAAATGTATTATTTTTAAGATTTATATATTTGATTATTTCTTAGATAATTTTAAATTGTCATTAAAAAAAAATTTCATTAGGCAGAAGCACAGTTTTATTGTTTTGCTCTCTCTCTCTCTCTCTCTCTCTCTCTCTCTCTCTCTCTCTCTCTCTCTCTCTCTCTCTCTCTCTCTCTCTCTCTCTCTCTCTCTCTCTCTCTCTCTCTCTCTCTCTCTCTCTCTCTCTCTCTCTCTCTCTCTCTCTCTCTCTCTCTCTCTCTCTCTCTCTCTCTCTCTCTCTCTCTCTCTCTCTTTCTCAAACACCTCGTGGTAATCATGAGTTGTCTCACCCAAAACTACATGAAGTAAAGTATAGATCCAGCTAAAGCCCTAACGATTTCTACACCCATACTCAATATAAGTGAAACTCCTGTTTATTTAATTTCATTTAAAAAAATAATAAAAATCACAAATTTACATAAAAATGTACTTTTTTTTAGCTGTTACAGATGTGAAATCAAAATATCAAACATTTTTAAAGTAAATGAACTAAAGTTAGTTTGTTTTACAATTTTTAAACAGTCATAATTTATTATTATAAATATTAATAAACAGGATGTTTATAGGGAGTTGATAGGGAAGATCAAAAGAAACCAAACAAGTTTACATAAATATATGTCCTAAAATCCTTTCTTTTCCGTGTGTCAGCCATTTTGTTGGTTCAATGACACAATATAACCAATATATAATTTGTCCTCTAATGGTTTTAAAATGGCGGACATATAAAAAAAAATTGATTTTTTGACAAACTAGAAATTAATGGTACAAAACAATTATAAAGTAGGTGTGCAGGTACTCACGTCAAAAATGTATACGAAATTTTAAATAATTATAAATTTCATTGTAAATTAAACAATAAAAACCATTAATTCTACTTGGTATTTATTATGTTATATATAAAAAATGTTAATGTAAATATATAAACTAAATAGTCCAATAGTTTATTGCTCCTTAGGAAAATGACGTTCACAACCAAAAATATTATAAATAGATAATGGTAATTATTACTTTACGAAAACCTTAGTTTTAATGTATACTTTATTTATGGACCAACTTATAGTAATTCTATTTGTCTATTTTTCCATTTGAAGTAAATTAGATTTTTCAATTTATAGCAAAATTTGTTGCAATAGAAAAACCACGTGCAAATTGTTTGCTAAAATAGTTTAGAGAATAATACTGAACACCTTCCAAATTGAGCTACTGAATTAAGCAACAAAAACCATTCTTTCTTTATGTTTCATTGGTGTTGTTCTTATCTTATCCAACTTAATTCTAACCTTAAAATTTAAATCTATATCTCTATCCTCATCTTGTAATATTTTCTAACCAATACTTAAAGCACCGCAATGCCTCTATATTTCCAAATTTTATCTCTCTTTCTCCACGATAGGTTTAAAGAAATATTACGTATAATAAATCTCAACCCTCTTTTAATCTTTTACGATATCTTAACTTTTCCTGACCAGTAATATCTTGCATTTTTATATTCTCAATTTGTTCTCTTTCCTCTTCTTTGAACTCTCTTAATTTAACGTTCAATATATCCAAAGTTTTACTAGGCATATCTTTGACAAAATGTTTTGCAAGTTTGTATTCCATTAGTTATAATATCTATAAATGGGCTTTCTATAGGATAATATATAGCATCTATTCCGTTATGTGGGAAGATAACGAACCTTAAATTTTCTCTGTTTATTAAACTCGATAAACTTTTTCTTAAAATAATCCTTAAGATAATAAACCATTTTCAAAGCAGATTTGTCTTGTGCTCATTAACAGAAGTAAATTTATTTGTGTCTATTACTGTAAATCTATAAAGTTTATAAACTCCTTTTGCATTAAAATCTTTCCAGCTAGTATTAAAACAACCGATCAACTCCTCACGTCTTCGCTTAATGTTTTATTCCTTTGTTAAATGATGGATTTGTATACATTTCTCTTACAGCATTTTCGACGTAATCTTTCTTTCTTTTTGACGCTTTATTTTTATCAATTTTTTTTGTCTTTTCTTAGGACGGGTCGAATCTTCATTGACCGTTAATACGTCATAAAAATCCTTCGGTTAGAGAAGACGCTCAAAGTCTCTTACCGAAAATTAATATTTAGTTCAGAGAATAATTCAGTAGTAGACATCGCAGGGATTTGGCCGTAACATGGGCTCTTATGGAGTTATTCTCGACCAATCAGAATCGTCCATTTGGTCACGTGACCTCTTCTTGTCCAATCAGAATGCTCCATTTATAACTTCAACTGCAACGCTGCTTCTCGACCAATCAGAATGCTCCATTTATAACTTCAACTGCACCGCCGCTTCTCGTCCAATAAGAATGCTCCATTTATAACTTTACCTGCACCGCCGCTTCTCGTCCTATCAGAATGCTCCGTTTATAACTTTAACTGCACCACCACTTCTCATCCAATCCTGTGAGACACTGAACATGTTTCGGAAGAGTTCGTGAATGATCGGATATTTTCGGCTAATCACAGGCTGTGTCAAGAGTATAAAAGGGGCTTTCCAGGCGACTATTAATTCAGTCTAATTTAGACACTTGAACTGTGAGGATCAAACAGCTACAACTACTTACGGCAGAGCTCGTAAAAGGCGCTGATAATCCACAGATTGGAGCATATTTGTTGTAACACATCGTACTAAAACGGTTCTCTGTAAGGTTCTTAACAGTAGTACCTTATAGATATTTGGAAGTGTACTCTTTCAGTCTAATATAGACAGTTGGCCCGTGAAACACTAAACCTATTTTGGAAGAGTTCGTGAAAGTTCGGTTATTTTCAACTAATCACGGATTGTAACAACAGTATATAAGGGTTTTCTTGGGGAATATTCATTCAGTCTTATTTTGACTTTTGAACTGTGAAGAACAAACAGTTGTACGGTTTTCAATAGAGTTCGTAAAAGGCACTGATAATCCGGAATCTTTCTTCTTTTGTGCAACTTTGTGTACTGGTAAATATGAATCCTATAAATGTAGTAAATACACATGAGTCATACGTGAAGCACTTTAGATTGCACGGTTATAGGACTACCTTTAAATTTAATCCTGTTCCTGAAGGTATTTCAGAAATTGCATGGCTTAAATTGGGTTTTGCTAGTTTGGTTGAAAAAATGAAAGCTGAATCCTCACCTAATGACCAGTTGGGATTTACACTAACAAGTTTAAATCTAAAAAATAAGGAACCAGGGTATATAGCTTTCCAACCGGTAAGTCAAGTGGATGGGGATATTATTTGGGATATTTTCGGTGGTATTATTCAGAGCAATGCTGAGTCAATTAATTCAACAGATACATTCAAAATTGAATGTACTAGAGTTAACCTCCCCGTGGGCCGTGGTGGTCAAAGAAGATCAGGTTTTTATAATAATTTTGTTGAAGAGTCCAGTGCACGAAAGGGGATAGTATTGATAAAAAATTCCGATAATTTATGTTTAGCTAGAGCATTAATTGTAGGCAAAGCTCATGCTAAGAAAGATCCCCAGTACAAGGCTATTAGACAAGACATGGGGAAAAGACAATTATTTAGGGCCGAAAAACTAATGGCTAAAGCAAGGGTGGTAATTCCAGAGAATGGAGCAGGGATCCCCGAATTAGAAAAATTTCAGGACCATTTGAAGAAATACAAGATTACAGTGTACAATTTCAATAGGAAAGGTCGTGATGTGTATTTTTGTGGTGAAAATGAAAGTGCTGTGTATAAAATAAACCTATTATTTAGTGAAGGCCATTTCAATGTAATCACTAGCCTGACAGCTGCTTTCGCTTGTAATTTCTTCTGTGAAGGATGTCACGTTCCTTATGATCACAAAGGAAATCATAGATGTGAAAATATATGTTCAGCATGTCAAACAGTATCCCCACCTTGTAAATTACAATATGGAGGAATAACTTGTCCCAAGTGCAATCTTCACTTTAAAAATCAAGTTTGTTTTATTGCCCACCAAGGTGATCGTTGCAACTCTATTAAAAAGTGTACTGAATGTGGTAAGATTATTAGATTTAGGGCTAGAAAATCAGTACATATGTGTGGTGAAGTGTTTTGTAATATTTGTGTAGAATACAAACCTCCTAATCATCAGTGTTTTATGAGGGTTGATAGGGGTACACCAAAAAGTAAAGACTTTTTGTTCATATTTTTTGATTTAGAAACCCGCCAAGACGAGAGTCTTGCAAATGATTCAGAAACTAAAGTCCACAAAGTTAACTTGTGTGTAAGTCAGCAGTTTTGTCATAAATGTATTACAGGGCAATCTTGTGAAAATTGTGGTTCCCATACCCGTATCTTTAAAGAAGATCCTATCAATCAGTTTATGGATTATGTCATAGAAATCAGGAAAAGATACAAGCACTTATGCTTACTCGCTCACAACGGATCTTCATTTGACTTTCAGTTTATTCTAAAGTACGTTATTCATCATACTAAGTTCACGCCAAAACTTATTATGAGGGGAACCAAGATCATATTGATGGAGATGGACAATGTAAGGTTCATAGATTCGTTAAATTACTTTCCAATGGCCCTGTCTGCTCTTCCAAAAGCTTTCGATTTACCCCCTGAAAAGAAGAAGGGTTACTTTCCTCACCTTTTCAATACATTGGAAAATCAAAATTATAAAGGACCGATACCCGCTAAACAGTTTTATTGTCCAGATTCTATGTTCGATAAGGGCTACAAAAACTTTGAAAAATGGCATAACGAGCAGACACTAGCAAATTATGTTTTTGATTTTCAAAAGGAAATTGTAGAGTATTGCATCTCGGACGTAGACATTTTGGCTCAGGCGTCCATGAAATTCAGATCTATGTTCTTGGAACAGTGTAATGTGGATCCCTTTTTAGAAGCAGTTACAATAGCTAGTGCATGTAATCTAGCGTTCAGACGTAATTTTTTGAAAAATAATACAATAGGCCTCATCCCTAAACACGGATACCGTCTTGTGGACAACCAGTCTGCCTCTGCTTTACAGTGGATGACGTGGGAAGAGGAACAAAGGGGTGTTCGAATCAACCATGCAGGCCGTGAAAGGGAAGTCAAAATAGAAGGGGTAAAAGTTGATGGTTTTGATGGGGAACGTATCTACGAATTTCAAGGATGTTACTTTCACGGTTGTCCTAAATGTTTCCCTTATAAGAGGGAGGAACCACTAAAAGAGGACCCTTCTGACAGTCTACACTTAAGGTATGAAAGGACAAAAGCCAAAATTGAGAAACTTTCAAAATCACCCTTTGAAGTAGTAGAGATGTGGGAGTGTACATTTAAAACTATTAAAGAGGAAAATAAAATGGAATATTTGAACTCTCTTCCAATATTGAACACTTTACCACTTAATCCAAGACATGCTTTTTTCGGTGGCCGGACTGGAAACGCTAAAACATACCACAAGTGTACTGATGAAGAAACCATTCAGTATGCTGATGTATGCTCGCTTTACCCTTGGGTATGCAAGTACGGAAAATACCCATTAGGCCATCCGACTATTCATATAGGGGATAGAGAATGCAGGAAGATGGGGATGGAAGTGGAAGGCTTGTTAAAGTGTAAAGTGTTACCACCCAGCGTTTTGTATCATCCTGTTCTTCCAACAAGAATGAATGATAAATTAATGTTTGTTTTGTGTCGTAAGTGTGGTGAAAACTTGTGTACTAGTGATTGTAAACATAGTAGTGAAGAGAGGGCTTTAATTGGAACTTGGACAATGGATGAGCTCAGGAAAGCGGTAGAAAAAGGATATGTTATATTGGACATGTACGAACTTTGGGAGTACAAGATGGTTACTTTTGAGAAAGGAGGCCTGTTTACCGATTTTATCAACAAATTTTTAAAAATCAAACAAGAAGCTAGTGGATGGCCTGCCTGGTGTAAGTCAGAGTGGGACAAAGACAAGTACGTGAAAGATTATTATAACCGCGAAGGTATCATGCTTGACTACGTTAAAATTGAAAAGAACGGGGGACTCCGCTCTCTTGCAAAATTGATGCTAAACTCATTTTGGGGTAAGTTTGGGCAACGGGAAAACCAAACTAAGACACTTTTAACGAGAGATTCTGCGGTATTTTTCCAACTACTAACAAGTCCATCGATAAAGGTTAATAGAGTACAAGAAATTAACGAAGACACCGTTTTAGTGAATTGGCAATACTCAGAGGAGATTGGAGAGTCATTAAAAAATGTAAATGTCGTACTGGCAGCGTATACAACTAGTCAGGCCCGTCTTAAACTGTATGACCACCTTGATACTTTAGGAGAGCAGGTATTATATTATGACACGGATAGTGTTATTTATTCATACAAGGAGGGTACACATAAAGTTGCTACTGGTGATTACCTAGGGGAAATGACGAATGAATTGGAAGAGTATGGCCCTGGATCCTACATTTTAGAATTTGTTTCGGGAGGCCCTAAAACATACGCATACCAAGTATTTTCTACAAACAGTAATGATATTATAGAGGTGTGTAAAATTAAAGGTCTAACACTTAATCTTAAAACATCTGAAAAACTGAACTTTGAAAAACTTAAAGACATGGTCCTGAGCGAAGCTAAACTGTCTTTACAAATTGAAGAGAATAGAATTAGGAGAAATAAAAATGTAGATATTGTAACTGTAAAGGAAACAAAGGTATTTAAAGTAACGGGTCCTAAAAGGAGATATGTAGGCAATTATGATACTATGCCATATGGTTACAAAAAACAAAGAATTCAATAAGGTTTGTTATTAAGGGGAAAATATATATCACAGCTTATGTAGTTCACCGTGAGGAGTGGATAATTCTATAACTAACTAAAGTATATTATTGTCATATTTTAAAAACAATAAACATATATAGTTGTTTTTATGATAGGTGGAGAGCGTTCCTGTAGATTAACATCATTGAGATTTGCCCAAAATTTATATAATGCAGCCTCTGAAATACTAAGGGAACTTTTGATTGTTACAATTGATATAGTATACGTATCTAATACTAGCGGCTTTGGGGAAAGTTAAATTCCCTATGTTTGGGACAAGTACTTATAATTATGACATAAATAGTACCTATAACTAAGTAAAGAACACATATTGACTAAATAAAGGATAAATATATCAAATATTCTTACGAACAAGGCGGCAAAGTTAATCGATATTCAGTTGAGAATATATAGATGTCACGACTCACAGGATTAGTGATCACTTTTTCAGGGTTAATGTCTTTGAAATACAGAGTATGATTTTAAGATTTTTCGTACCAATGTTAGAACATAATAAAAATTGTAAATCTGCACTAAAAAGTGCTAAAAGTTATTACGATTTACTACTTGCCTAAAAGACGCGGGGACGGTATGAAGATACCCGACCGGCATCGGTGTGTGTGTGTGTGTGTGTGTGTGTGCCCTCTGGCGTGGACCTAAAAATCCCGCAAGGCCGTATGGAGGTCCCTGGAGCGGAGTTGATTCTCCCGTAAACCTGTTTGAAGGTCACTGGCGCAGTCGAAAGACTTGATAAACCTTGAATGAGACACAATTGGGCAAGAGGTACAAGTAACAACTTTTAAAAAACAAATAAAAATAATAAAAAATTTTAAAAAAAATAAAAAAAATAAAAATATAAAAATAAAAAATAAATAAATAAAATGGGGACCACAGTTTTGTAATGGAGTGGTGGTCACAGGGAATAGCGATGGATTGGAGCTATTCCCACAAGAGGGTAAGCCTTCTGCTTGCCCTCGGCTTGTAATGTGGGCTCTGTTATGGCTTCACTGTACCGGATGACGGTTCCAACCCCGTAAAACACAGAGGACAAGCTTATTTTAACGAATTATTTTCTGCTTTTTCAGATAATGGAATTGTGTAAGACGCTGGAATCCTACGTGTGCTGCGGTAACGCATGTAAGAAAATCAAAATAAAAGATCTGGTGTTTTGTACAAAACCAGATTGTTACGGAAACCTGTGCACTTGTTTGCTTGCCGACTGCCGCTCAAGGAAGTCTTACAGTGTTCCAGTAAAAGTACCTGAACGACCTCAACATTTGACCGGATACTGTTGTGCTAACAAATGTTTTAAAGCACCCGAATGTCAAGTTGACGGCCTGGCATGTACAAAGTGTCAGGCATTCAGCTTTTGCCATTGTAGGTGCAGGTATTGGAACGTACCGGTAATGGATCTGTACAGCTTATCTATGACAACCACTGTTGTGACTGGAACTGTATCGACATCGGACCAGTGTTATAGTTGTTGTGTACTGAACTGTCAAAAGTTTTATATTAAAGACTTATTATTTTGTAAACAGTCAGACTGTCATGGTGACTTGTGCAGGTGTATGTTTCGGAGATGTAAATATAGGAATGTAATGTAAGTTTGTGTGTGACTCTCTATGTAAAAACCTGTAAGGTTAAAAAAATCTGGGGACCATGGATTGGTTGGGTAGTTGACTCAACTCTGTGTTTATTCTCGTTATTATTATAGTACTCTTTAATGTAACTTTTTTAAACTTATTGTAATTGAGAGAGAATACATTATTAAAACATCTACACGTTTTCATATTATTGTGTGAGTCACCTTGTTTTAACTTTGGTTGTGCTACACTGCCAGTAACCCGACTGTGGACACTACTTTTGTTTAGTCAAGGGATTTGACCCCGGCTATTCCATCACGTGACCCGTCCAATGCTCGCTTCTCGGCCAATGCTGTCACTTCAACGCACACGCGCTCTGGTGGGAGGTGGGGGGTTTGGGTTGACAAATCGGTTGCTAAAAGTATATTTTGGTTGGAAAATCAGTTGGTAAAAGTATATTTTGGTTGGAAAATCGGTTGGTAAAAATACATTTCGGTTGGTAAATCGGTTGGTAAAAGTATATTTTGGTTGGTAAATCGGTTGGTAAAAATATATTTCGGTTGGTAAATCGGTTGGTAAAAGTATATTTTGGTTGGTAAATCGGTTGGTAAAAATATACCCCCTCCCCCTTGGCCCCTCCCCCTTGCCCGCCATTTTGTTGCCCCCCTCCCCGACGCCATTGCTCATTGCCCCCTCCCCATTGCCCCCACCTGGGAGACGTCATTGCCCCCTCCCCAGTGTCCCTTCCCTTCGCCCCTCCCCCCGGACGCCATTTTGTTGTTTCACCCAATCCTTGCCCACCACCACCACCACCTGAAAGACGCCATTGTTTGCCCCCTCCTGGATTCGAACCTGTGAAGTTAAGATTTGAAGACGGACACGTTGCCTACTTAGATATGATGCATAGTATTACAAGTTGTATATTTAACGTATTATATAACGTTTAAAAGAATAGTTATATTAAAAAGTTAAACGGTACGCTGATCCGTAACGCGAGGTGTACGCGAGTTTTTCGCGCGCAAGTTAGAGGAGATTATAACTCAATACTTGATATAAATTTATAAATGAGAAAAAGAAAGTGATCTAACCCAATACTTGATAAAATTTTAAAAAGTCTTGAATGATCAAAAGTTGGTCAAGAGAGAGAGAGAAAGTAGAATTAATTTGATTACACTCACTGCTTAGTTTACTTTTGGTACAACATACATGTTAAAATATATATAAACATATAAAGTTTATAAAAATACAAAAAAAAATAAATAATAAAGAAAATATCAGTCGATATGTAGATTAAGTTAGAGGAGATTATAACTCAATACTTGATATAAATTTATAAATGAGAAAAAGAAAGTGATCTAACCCAATACTTGATAAAATTTTAAAAAGTCTTGAATGATCAAAAGTTGGTCAAGAGAGAGAGAGAAAGTAGAATTAATTTGATTACACTCACTGCTTAGTTTACTTTTGGTACAACATACATGTTAAAATATATATAAACATATAAAGTTTATAAAAATACAAAAAAAAATAAATAATAAAGAAAATATCAGTCGATATGTAGATTAGGTTAGAGGAGATTATAACTCAATACTTGATATAAATTTATAAATGAGAAAAAGAAAGTGATCTAACCCAATACTTGATAAAATTTTAAAAAGTCTTGAATGATCAAAAGTTGGTCAAGAGAGAGAGAGAGAGAGAGAGAAAATAGAATTAATTTGATTACACTCACTGCTTAGTTTACTTTTGGTACAACATACATGTTAAAATATATATATAAACATATAAAGTTTATAAAAATACAAAAAAAAATAATAAATAAAGAAAATATCAGTCGATATGTAGATTAAGTTAGAGGAGATTATAACTCAATACTTGATATAAATTTATAAATGAGAAAAAGAAAGTGATCTAACCCAATACTTGATAAAATTTTAAAAAGTCTTGAATGATCAAAAGTTGGTCAAGAGAGAGAAAGTACAATTAATTTGATTACACTCACTGCTTAGTTTATTTTTGACACATAGCAACAACAACACATGTTAAAATAATCTCTCAAAGTCTATTTACCTAAAGTTTATAAAAATACAGGAAAATATAATAAATAAAGAAAATATCAGTCGTTATGTAGGTTAAGAGGAGATTATAACTCAACACTTGATATAAATTTATAAATTCCTGAACGATCAAAAGAGAAAAAGGAAAGTGATCTAACCCAATACTTGAGAGAGAAAT
Source organism: Aphrophora alni (assembly GCA_963513935.1). Lineage (NCBI taxonomy): Eukaryota > Metazoa > Arthropoda > Insecta > Hemiptera > Aphrophoridae > Aphrophora > Aphrophora alni. Next base: position 32,634,963 of record OY740776.1, read on the forward strand.
ATTAATATTCTTAAATGTTAAACTAATCTCTCTCAATGTCTATTTTCCTAAAGTTTATAAAAATACAAGAAAATAGAATGACAACTATTGTTTCGAGAAGTATTAATATTCTTAACATAAATGTTAAACAAACTAATACATTCAATACTTGATATAATTTTATAAATTCCTGAAAGATCAAAAGTTGGTCACAAGAGAGAGAGAGAGAGAGAGAGAGAGAGAGAAAAAGTGATCTAATCCAATACTTGATAAAATTATAAAAAGTCTTGAATGATCAAAAGTTGGTCAAGAGAGAGAGAGAGAGAGAGAAAGTAGAATTAATTTGATTACACTCACTGCTTAGTTTATTTTTGACACATAGCAACAACATATATGTTAAAATACAAGAAAATATAATAAATAAAGAAAATATCAGTCGATATGTAGGTTAAGAGGAGATTATAACTCAATACTTGATATAAATTTATAAATTCCTGAACGATCAAAAGAGAAAAAAGGAAAGTGATCTAACCCAATACTTGATACAATTTTAAAATATATTTTTATAAGTCAACAAATAATCTCTCAAAGTCTGTTTTCCTAAATTTTATAATTAACAAGAAAATATACTAAATAAAGAAAATATCAGTCGAAATGTTGAATGATCAGAAGTTGGTCAAGAGAGAAATATTAATATTCTTAACATAAGCACCAAACTAACCTTTCTACAAGTCCTCGAATTCTCTCCGCATTCTCTGCAATATATCCCTGAACTTGGTCGCTGTCGAGTGTAACATTGATCCATTGGCTCTCGCTAGGCTGGTTAGGTTGGTGAGACATCTTCACTCTAACTGTGATAATTGAAGTCTTATCCGACACTACTTATAGTGTTAGCGTTGTGAAATAATGGATAAGTTATAGCCGACCCCGAAACTCAATGCATCAATTATTTATACCGTGCATAGCGATTAACATATATTTTAGTTCCGTTAGATTACAAAATTATTCGCAGTTTATCATATTCACGATTTCCTTGAATGACTTGTAAAGTGAATAATTGGCAATTATTTATTGTTGTCGGAGATGATTGCCTAAGAGGAAATAAATTATTATTGTTAACTTGCCCTATGTGAACTTTCATTTTGACCTACGTGACCTTAGATTGTTTTGTATTCGTAAATAACTAGCAATTATTTAAATCGTTCTACTTTGTGTTGGTGAGAAAATATCTTTTTGTCTCCCAGGCTGTGTACTGTTGACGAATGTTCAAAATTTGCATATTTGACTCCGACTTCATCATTCTACTTTGAGCTGTTGACTGACTATGATTAGTTTTGTATACACATTACTCTTTATCATTCTGATTTACGCTCTTGAGAACAATACATTGTCAGATTGACGGTTGTATCTTCCATTAGGTGAACTCCAGGTGATTGCCGAAGATTAATGTCAATATTTACATACTTAGTTTTTTATTCACAGGTAATTTGTACTGTTGAGGACATGATTGAATATATAAGTGACAGTTTATCTGTCATTCCAAACGCTTGGAAGGAGAGTATGTTTTTATTTAATTGATTGTGACTATTTTTATTCTGTCGTTACAAATATTATTACTACACACGCATATTACACTTCTAACTTATTTCTATCATATGGTTTGTTACAGGTAAGAATTTTTATTTTGAAATGAGCCTATGATTGAAAGTACAGGGTGTACCCGTAACGCGAGGTGTACCGAGTTTTTCGCGCGAAAAACTCGGTACACCTCGCGTTACGGGTACACCCTGTACTTTCAATCATAGGCTCATTTCAAAATAAAAATTCTTACCTGTAACAAACCATATGATAGAAATAAGTTAGAAGTGTAATATGCGTGTGTAGTAATAATATTTGTAACGACAGAATAAAAATAGTCACAATCAATTAAATAAAAACATACTCTCCTTCCAAGCGTTTGGAATGACAGATAAACTGTCACTTATATATTCAATCATGTCCTCAACAGTACAAATTACCTGTGAATAAAAAACTAAGTATGTAAATATTGACATTAATCTTCGGCAATCACCTGGAGTTCACCTAATGGAAGATACAACCGTCAATCTGACAATGTATTGTTCTCAAGAGCGTAAATCAGAATGATAAAGAGTAATGTGTATACAAAACTAATCATAGTCAGTCAACAGCTCAAAGTAGAATGATGAAGTCGGAGTCAAATATGCAAATTTTGAACATTCGTCAACAGTACACAGCCTGGGAGACAAAAAGATATTTTCTCACCAACACAAAGTAGAACGATTTAAATAATTGCTAGTTATTTACGAATACAAAACAATCTAAGGTCACGTAGGTCAAAATGAAAGTTCACATAGGGCAAGTTAACAATAATAATTTATTTCCTCTTAGGCAATCATCTCCGACAACAATAAATAATTGCCAATTATTCACTTTACAAGTCATTCAAGGAAATCGTGAATATGATAAACTGCGAATAATTTTGTAATCTAACGGAACTAAAATATATGTTAATCGCTATGCACGGTATAAATAATTGATGCATTGAGTTTCGGGGTCGGCTATAACTTATCCATTATTTCACAACGCTAACACTATAAGTAGTGTCGGATAAGACTTCAATTATCACAGTTAGAGTGAAGATGTCTCACCAACCTAACCAGCCTAGCGAGAGCCAATGGATCAATGTTACACTCGACAGCGACCAAGTTCAGGGATATATTGCAGAGAATGCGGAGAGAATTCGAGGACTTGTAGAAAGGTTAGTTTGGTGCTTATGTTAAGAATATTAATATTTCTCTCTTGACCAACTTCTGATCATTCAACATTTCGACTGATATTTTCTTTATTTAGTATATTTTCTTGTTAATTATAAAATTTAGGAAAACAGACTTTGAGAGATTATTTGTTGACTTATAAAAATATATTTTAAAATTGTATCAAGTATTGGGTTAGATCACTTTCCTTTTTTCTCTTTTGATCGTTCAGGAATTTATAAATTTATATCAAGTATTGAGTTATAATCTCCTCTTAACCTACATATCGACTGATATTTTCTTTATTTATTATATTTTCTTGTATTTTAACATATATGTTGTTGCTATGTGTCAAAAATAAACTAAGCAGTGAGTGTAATCAAATTAATTCTACTTTCTCTCTCTCTCTCTCTCTCTTGACCAACTTTTGATCATTCAAGACTTTTTATAATTTTATCAAGTATTGGATTAGATCACTTTTTCTCTCTCTCTCTCTCTCTCTCTCTCTCTCTTGTGACCAACTTTTGATCTTTCAGGAATTTATAAAATTATATCAAGTATTGAATGTATTAGTTTGTTTAACATTTATGTTAAGAATATTAATACTTCTCGAAACAATAGTTGTCATTCTATTTTCTTGTATTTTTATAAACTTTAGGAAAATAGACATTGAGAGAGATTAGTTTAACATTTAAGAATATTAATATTTCTCTCTCAAGTATTGGGTTAGATCACTTTCCTTTTTCTCTTTTGATCGTTCAGGAATTTATAAATTTATATCAAGTGTTGAGTTATAATCTCCTCTTAACCTACATAACGACTGATATTTTCTTTATTTATTATATTTTCCTGTATTTTTATAAACTTTAGGTAAATAGACTTTGAGAGATTATTTTAACATGTGTTGTTGTTGCTATGTGTCAAAAATAAACTAAGCAGTGAGTGTAATCAAATTAATTGTACTTTCTCTCTCTTGACCAACTTTTGATCATTCAAGACTTTTTAAAATTTTATCAAGTATTGGGTTAGATCACTTTCTTTTTCTCATTTATAAATTTATATCAAGTATTGAGTTATAATCTCCTCTAACTTAATCTACATATCGACTGATATTTTCTTTATTTATTATTTTTTTTGTATTTTTATAAACTTTATATGTTTATATATATATTTTAACATGTATGTTGTACCAAAAGTAAACTAAGCAGTGAGTGTAATCAAATTAATTCTATTTTCTCTCTCTCTCTCTCTCTCTCTCTTGACCAACTTTTGATCATTCAAGACTTTTTAAAATTTTATCAAGTATTGGGTTAGATCACTTTCTTTTTCTCATTTATAAATTTATATCAAGTATTGAGTTATAATCTCCTCTAACTTAATCTACATATCGACTGATATTTTCTTTATTATTTATTTTTTTTTGTATTTTTATAAACTTTATATGTTTATATATATTTTAACATGTATGTTGTACCAAAAGTAAACTAAGCTGTGAGTGTAATCAAATTAATTCTACTTTCTCTCTCTCTCTCTCTCTCTCTCTCTCTCTCTCTCTCTCTCTCTCTCTCTTGACCAACTTTTGATCATTCAAGACTTTTTAAAATTTTATCAAGTATTGGGTTAGATCACTTTCTTTTTCTCATTTATAAATTTATATCAAGTATTGAGTTATAATCTCCTCTAACTTAATCTACATATCGACTGATATTTTCTTTATTTATTATTTTTTTGTATTTTTATAAACTTTATATGTTTATATATATATTTTAACATGTATGTTGTACCAAAAGTAAACTAAGCAGTGAGTGTAATCAAATTAATTCTACTTTCTCTCTCTCTCTTGACCAACTTTTGATCATTCAAGACTTTTTAAAATTTTATCAAGTATTGGGTTAGATCACTTTCTTTTTCTCATTTATAAATTTATATCAAGTATTGAGTTATAATCTCCTCTAACTTGCGCGCGAAAAACTCGCGTACACCTCGCGTTACGGATCAGCGTACCGTTTAACTTTTTAATATAACTATTCTTTTAAACGTTATATAATACGTTAAATATACAACTTGTAATACTATGCATCATATCTAAGTAGGCAACGTGTCCGTCTTCAAATCTTAACTTCACAGGTTCGAATCCAGGAGAGGGCAAACAATGGCGTCTTTCAGGTGGTGGTGGTGGTGGGCAAGGATTGGGTGAAACAACAAAATGGCGTCCGGGGGGAGGGGCGAAGGGAAGGGACACTGGGGAGGGGGCAATGACGTCTCCCAGGTGGGGGCAATGGGGAGGGGGCAATGAGCAATGGCGTCGGGGAGGGGGGCAACAAAATGGCGGGCAAGGGGGAGGGGCCAAGGGGGAGGGGGTATATTTTTACCAACCGATTTACCAACCAAAATATACTTTTACCAACCGATTTACCAACCGAAATATATTTTTACCAACCGATTTACCAACCAAAATATACTTTTACCAACCGATTTACCAACCGAAATGTATTTTTACCAACCGATTTTCCAACCAAAATATACTTTTACCAACTGATTTTCCAACCAAAATATACTTTTAGCAACCGATTTGTCAACCCAAACCCCCCACCTCCCACCAGAGCGCGTGTGCGTTGAAGTGACAGCATTGGCCGAGAAGCGAGCATTGGACGGGTCACGTGATGGAATAGCCGGGGTCAAATCCCTTGACTAAACAAAAGTAGTGTCCACAGTCGGGTTACTGGCAGTGTAGCACAACCAAAGTTAAAACAAGGTGACTCACACAATAATATGAAAACGTGTAGATGTTTTAATAATGTATTCTCTCTCAATTACAATAAGTTTAAAAAAGTTACATTAAAGAGTACTATAATAATAACGAGAATAAACACAGAGTTGAGTAAACTACCCAACCAATCCATGGTCCCCAGATTTTTTTAACCTTACAGGTTTTTACATAGAGAGTCACACACAAACTTACATTACATTCCTATATTTACATCTCCGAAACATACACCTGCACAAGTCACCATGACAGTCTGACTGTTTACAAAATAATAAGTCTTTAATATAAAACTTTTGACAGTTCAGTACACAACAACTATAACACTGGTCCGATGTCGATACAGTTCCAGTCACAACAGTGGTTGTCATAGATAAGCTGTACAGATCCATTACCGGTACGTTCCAATACCTGCACCTACAATGGCAAAAGCTGAATGCCTGACACTTTGTACATGCCAGGCCGTCAACTTGACATTCGGGTGCTTTAAAACATTTGTTAGCACAACAGTATCCGGTCAAATGTTGAGGTCGTTCAGGTACTTTTACTGGAACACTGTAAGACTTCCTTGAGCGGCAGTCGGCAAGCAAACAAGTGCACAGGTTTCCGTAACAATCTGGTTTTGTACAAAACACCAGATCTTTTATTTTGATTTTCTTACATGCGTTACCGCAGCACACGTAGGATTCCAGCGTCTTACACAATTCCATTATCTGAAAAAGCAGAAAATAATTCGTTAAAATAAGCTTGTCCTCTGTGTTTTACGGGGTTGGAACCGTCATCCGGTACAGTGAAGCCATAACAGAGCCCACATTACAAGCCGAGGGCAAGCAGAAGGCTTACCCTCTTGTGGGAATAGCTCCAATCCATCGCTATTCCCTGTGACCACCACTCCATTACAAAACTGTGGTCCCCATTTTATTTATTTATTTTTTATTTTTATATTTTTATTTTTTTTTATTTTTTTTTAAATTTTTTATTATTTTTATTTGTTTTTTAAAAGTTGTTACTTGTACCTCTTGCCCAATTGTGTCTCATTCAAGGTTTATCAAGTCTTTCGACTGCGCCAGTGACCTTCAAACAGGTTTACGGGAGAATCAACTCCGCTCCAGGGACCTCCATACGGCCTTGCGGGATTTTTAGGTCCACGCCAGAGGGCACACACACACACACACACACACACACACCGATGCCGGTCGGGTATCTTCATACCGTCCCCGCGTCTTTTAGGCAAGTAGTAAATCGTAATAACTTTTAGCACTTTTTAGTGCAGATTTACAATTTTTATTATGTTCTAACATTGGTACGAAAAATCTTAAAATCATACTCTGTATTTCAAAGACATTAACCCTGAAAAAGTGATCACTAATCCTGTGAGTCGTGACATCTATATATTCTCAACTGAATATCGATTAACTTTGCCGCCTTGTTCGTAAGAATATTTGATATATTTATCCTTTATTTAGTCAATATGTGTTCTTTACTTAGTTATAGGTACTATTTATGTCATAATTATAAGTACTTGTCCCAAACATAGGGAATTTAACTTTCCCCAAAGCCGCTAGTATTAGATACGTATACTATATCAATTGTAACAATCAAAAGTTCCCTTAGTATTTCAGAGGCTGCATTATATAAATTTTGGGCAAATCTCAATGATGTTAATCTACAGGAACGCTCTCCACCTATCATAAAAACAAGTATATATGTTTATTGTTTTTAAAATATGACAATAATATACTTTAGTTAGTTATAGAATTATCCACTCCTCACGGTGAACTACATAAGCTGTGATATATATTTTCCCCTTAATAACAAACCTTATTGAATTCTTTGTTTTTTGTAACCATATGGCATAGTATCATAATTGCCTACATATCTCCTTTTAGGACCCGTTACTTTAAATACCTTTGTTTCCTTTACAGTTACAATATCTACATTTTTATTTCTCCTAATTCTATTCTCTTCAATTTGTAAAGACAGTTTAGCTTCGCTCAGGACCATGTCTTTAAGTTTTTCAAAGTTCAGTTTTTCAGATGTTTTAAGATTAAGTGTTAGACCTTTAATTTTACACACCTCTATAATATCATTACTGTTTGTAGAAAATACTTGGTATGCGTATGTTTTAGGGCCTCCCGAAACAAATTCTAAAATGTAGGATCCAGGGCCATACTCTTCCAATTCATTCGTCATTTCCCCTAGGTAATCACCAGTAGCAACTTTATGTGTACCCTCCTTGTATGAATAAATAACACTATCCGTGTCATAATATAATACCTGCTCTCCTAAAGTATCAAGGTGGTCATACAGTTTAAGACGGGCCTGACTAGTTGTATACGCTGCCAGTACGACATTTACATTTTTTAATGACTCTCCAATCTCCTCTGAGTATTGCCAATTCACTAAAACGGTGTCTTCGTTAATTTCTTGTACTCTATTAACCTTTATCGATGGACTTGTTAGTAGTTGGAAAAATACCGCAGAATCTCTCGTTAAAAGTGTCTTAGTTTGGTTTTCCCGTTGCCCAAACTTACCCCAAAATGAGTTTAGCATCAATTTTGCAAGAGAGCGGAGTCCCCCGTTCTTTTCAATTTTAACGTAGTCAAGCATGATACCTTCGCGGTTATAATAATCTTTCACGTACTTGTCTTTGTCCCACTCTGACTTACACCAGGCAGGCCATCCACTAGCTTCTTGTTTGATTTTTAAAAATTTGTTGATAAAATCGGTAAACAGGCCTCCTTTCTCAAAAGTAACCATCTTGTACTCCCAAAGTTCGTACATGTCCAATATAACATATCCTTTTTCTACCGCTTTCCTGAGCTCATCCATTGTCCAAGTTCCAATTAAAGCCCTCTCTTCACTACTATGTTTACAATCACTAGTACACAAGTTTTCACCACACTTACGACACAAAACAAACATTAATTTATCATTCATTCTTGTTGGAAGAACAGGATGATACAAAACGCTGGGTGGTAACACTTTACACTTTAACAAGCCTTCCACTTCCATCCCCATCTTCCTGCATTCTCTATCCCCTATATGAATAGTCGGATGGCCTAATGGGTATTTTCCGTACTTGCATACCCAAGGGTAAAGCGAGCATACATCAGCATACTGAATGGTTTCTTCATCAGTACACTTGTGGTATGTTTTAGCGTTTCCAGTCCGGCCACCGAAAAAAGCATGTCTTGGATTAAGTGGTAAAGTGTTCAATATTGGAAGAGAGTTCAAATATTCCATTTTATTTTCCTCTTTAATAGTTTTAAATGTACACTCCCACATCTCTACTACTTCAAAGGGTGATTTTGAAAGTTTCTCAATTTTGGCTTTTGTCCTTTCATACCTTAAGTGTAGACTGTCAGAAGGGTCCTCTTTTAGTGGTTCCTCCCTCTTATAAGGGAAACATTTAGGACAACCGTGAAAGTAACATCCTTGAAATTCGTAGATACGTTCCCCATCAAAACCATCAACTTTTACCCCTTCTATTTTGACTTCCCTTTCACGGCCTGCATGGTTGATTCGAACACCCCTTTGTTCCTCTTCCCACGTCATCCACTGTAAAGCAGAGGCAGACTGGTTGTCCACAAGACGGTATCCGTGTTTAGGGATGAGGCCTATTGTATTATTTTTCAAAAAATTACGTCTGAACGCTAGATTACATGCACTAGCTATTGTAACTGCTTCTAAAAAGGGATCCACATTACACTGTTCCAAGAACATAGATCTGAATTTCATGGACGCCTGAGCCAAAATGTCTACGTCCGAGATGCAATACTCTACAATTTCCTTTTGAAAATCAAAAACATAATTTGCTAGTGTCTGCTCGTTATGCCATTTTTCAAAGTTTTTGTAGCCCTTATCGAACATAGAATCTGGACAATAAAACTGTTTAGCGGGTATCGGTCCTTTATAATTTTGATTTTCCAATGTATTGAAAAGGTGAGGAAAGTAACCCTTCTTCTTTTCAGGGGGTAAATCGAAAGCTTTTGGAAGAGCAGACAGGGCCATTGGAAAGTAATTTAACGAATCTATGAACCTTACATTGTCCATCTCCATCAATATGATCTTGGTTCCCCTCATAATAAGTTTTGGCGTGAACTTAGTATGATGAATAACGTACTTTAGAATAAACTGAAAGTCAAATGAAGATCCGTTGTGAGCGAGTAAGCATAAGTGCTTGTATCTTTTCCTGATTTCTATGACATAATCCATAAACTGATTGATAGGATCTTCTTTAAAGATACGGGTATGGGAACCACAATTTTCACAAGATTGCCCTGTAATACATTTATGACAAAACTGCTGACTTACACACAAGTTAACTTTGTGGACTTTAGTTTCTGAATCATTTGCAAGACTCTCGTCTTGGCGGGTTTCTAAATCAAAAAATATGAACAAAAAGTCTTTACTTTTTGGTGTACCCCTATCAACCCTCATAAAACACTGATGATTAGGAGGTTTGTATTCTACACAAATATTACAAAACACTTCACCACACATATGTACTGATTTTCTAGCCCTAAATCTAATAATCTTACCACATTCAGTACACTTTTTAATAGAGTTGCAACGATCACCTTGGTGGGCAATAAAACAAACTTGATTTTTAAAGTGAAGATTGCACTTGGGACAAGTTATTCCTCCATATTGTAATTTACAAGGTGGGGATACTGTTTGACATGCTGAACATATATTTTCACATCTATGATTTCCTTTGTGATCATAAGGAACGTGACATCCTTCACAGAAGAAATTACAAGCGAAAGCAGCTGTCAGGCTAGTGATTACATTGAAATGGCCTTCACTAAATAATAGGTTTATTTTATACACAGCACTTTCATTTTCACCACAAAAATACACATCACGACCTTTCCTATTGAAATTGTACACTGTAATCTTGTATTTCTTCAAATGGTCCTGAAATTTTTCTAATTCGGGGATCCCTGCTCCATTCTCTGGAATTACCACCCTTGCTTTAGCCATTAGTTTTTCGGCCCTAAATAATTGTCTTTTCCCCATGTCTTGTCTAATAGCCTTGTACTGGGGATCTTTCTTAGCATGAGCTTTGCCTACAATTAATGCTCTAGCTAAACATAAATTATCGGAATTTTTTATCAATACTATCCCCTTTCGTGCACTGGACTCTTCAACAAAATTATTATAAAAACCTGATCTTCTTTGACCACCACGGCCCACGGGGAGGTTAACTCTAGTACATTCAATTTTGAATGTATCTGTTGAATTAATTGACTCAGCATTGCTCTGAATAATACCACCGAAAATATCCCAAATAATATCCCCATCCACTTGACTTACCGGTTGGAAAGCTATATACCCTGGTTCCTTATTTTTTAGATTTAAACTTGTTAGTGTAAATCCCAACTGGTCATTAGGTGAGGATTCAGCTTTCATTTTTTCAACCAAACTAGCAAAACCCAATTTAAGCCATGCAATTTCTGAAATACCTTCAGGAACAGGATTAAATTTAAAGGTAGTCCTATAACCGTGCAATCTAAAGTGCTTCACGTATGACTCATGTGTATTTACTACATTTATAGGATTCATATTTACCAGTACACAAAGTTGCACAAAAGAAGAAAGATTCCGGATTATCAGTGCCTTTTACGAACTCTATTGAAAACCGTACAACTGTTTGTTCTTCACAGTTCAAAAGTCAAAATAAGACTGAATGAATATTCCCCAAGAAAACCCTTATATACTGTTGTTACAATCCGTGATTAGTTGAAAATAACCGAACTTTCACGAACTCTTCCAAAATAGGTTTAGTGTTTCACGGGCCAACTGTCTATATTAGACTGAAAGAGTACACTTCCAAATATCTATAAGGTACTACTGTTAAGAACCTTACAGAGAACCGTTTTAGTACGATGTGTTACAACAAATATGCTCCAATCTGTGGATTATCAGCGCCTTTTACGAGCTCTGCCGTAAGTAGTTGTAGCTGTTTGATCCTCACAGTTCAAGTGTCTAAATTAGACTGAATTAATAGTCGCCTGGAAAGCCCCTTTTATACTCTTGACACAGCCTGTGATTAGCCGAAAATATCCGATCATTCACGAACTCTTCCGAAACATGTTCAGTGTCTCACAGGATTGGATGAGAAGTGGTGGTGCAGTTAAAGTTATAAACGGAGCATTCTGATAGGACGAGAAGCGGCGGTGCAGGTAAAGTTATAAATGGAGCATTCTTATTGGACGAGAAGCGGCGGTGCAGTTGAAGTTATAAATGGAGCATTCTGATTGGTCGAGAAGCAGCGTTGCAGTTGAAGTTATAAATGGAGCATTCTGATTGGACAAGAAGAGGTCACGTGACCAAATGGACGATTCTGATTGGTCGAGAATAACTCCATAAGAGCCCATGTTACGGCCAAATCCCTGCGATGTCTACTTTCAGTCTCAGAAGATTCGGCCAGGGAAGAATCTTTTATTGATTTTCGGTCAGAGAAGAAACTTTAGAGTTAAAACTTTCGGTGTGAGAAAAAACCTGAACAATACTTTTGTTCAGAGAAGACGATTCATTGTAAAGCCTGTTGGTAGTGCTTGGATTTGGAGGGAGATATTATTTACACGAATCGCAATAATTGCAAGATGATTGCATGGTCTCGCCTTAGACAGATACACAATTGATATTAATGTTCTGATCAAACCTAACTTAAATGTCAACTAAACGTTAAATCAATTGTGTTTCCATTAATTCTCCAAAAGTTATTTAAACAGACAACATGGGATAATGACAATTAAAAATATGTTTTGCATTGAATATCAAGTAAATACCTTCATTCCCATGTGCCGATTTTACGCAGAGCAGTTCTCCAGGTCAGAGAAGAAAACTGTGACGAATTTTCGTTCAGAGAAGAATTCGGTTACGAAAGAATTGGTTGAAAAAGACGATTTAAAATATGAAACAGCTGTTTCGGTCAGAGAAGACGAATTTCCACACGTTTTTCGATCAGAGAAAAATTCGGTCACAAGAGAATCAGTTGAAGACAATTTCTTATGAAACAGCTGTTACGATCAGAGAGGAATTTTAATTTTAAATTGTTACAATTTTTGGTGGTTCATATTTAAAACCTGTTTTATAAATAACTGTTTATTACTTTTATTAACGTCAAATAGGTTTCATTTTTAAAGTTAAATGCTTCCTGTTAAACAATTTATAATAACTTTTTAATATAATTCATCCATTTCACATTTTTATTTATCTTAAATAGCATTCTTACTTTATTGTTTAATGTTCTATTAAATCATTTTACGATTGCACTTTGTTCTTCATTTTTAGTATGATATAATGTTATATTTTTATTTTTCATTACACTATTAATCTTCTTATTTTTTAATTTTAAACTTTTATCTGTATGTAATAAGTTTGGTGGATTTTGACCAGTCTTAATACTATTGTTGTTTTAAATGCTTTTGGAAAATCAAGACAATTTCTTTTTATTGATTGAACTCAAATATATGCAAAGAAATGGTTCAATTAATAAAATGAAATGGTCTTGGTGTTCCAAAAGCATTTAAAACAATAATAGTATTAAGACTGATCAAAATCCACCAAACTTATTACCTACAGATATATACACACACAATTGTGGAATTTTATCAATTCTGTTTTAAAATCTATTTATTAGAAAATGTATTAAATTTATTTATATATAAATTGATACTTTAGTCAACGAAATTCGAGTTTAAACAATTAAAAAAATAAAAGATTTAGTAGTTGGAAAACCTTATACAATTGAAAATTTCGAAAAAGTTAATTTAATAATTCTTTTTGTGTAGAATTAAAAAGATTCTAAAACGTTTTTACAAAAATCTTTTTTATACGAAATGGATTAAAAATGTTTGAAAATCTTAATAAAAAGTTTTAGTTTAATTTATAACGAAATAAAGAATGAAAAATTTCCTTTGTTTGAATTTAATAAATTATTTTATTTTATTTTGCTGTCTTATTAAAAAGTGAGACAGACAGATATGGAACTGATTATTTAGTTTCGTAAAAAATAATAGCTTTCTGCGAAACTGTGCTGTAATATGTTATTAATTTATTGAAGAATTATTTAAAAGTGTCAAACAAATTTAATTAATTTCTTATTATTTTAATATTAAATCAAATTCTCCCAAAGTGCGCTAGGAACCCCATGTTTATATTTACTTGCATATTAGATAATGTCCGTGATTTGACCCTATCGGATCTCCTGGCTCTATGTATATCTCATTTTCTTTGGAGGTCGGTTCTTAATTATATTTTTGCAAATATTTATTTAATTTAGTGTTGAAAGTAGAATAATACACGAGATATGAACAAAAAACTGTTTGAAACCATTTTGACATTTTAAATTAATTTATTTGCATTTCAACAGGATTCTAAATAAGCACGCTATAGTTAGTGTTTACGTACAAACGACAAAGACGACGTACGGACGGGGATGTAGGAAAATCACTTTAAGGTGTCCTGACGCAATAAAACGTGAAATCAGTCAAATAACAGAAGTGGAGAATTTTTGATGAGTAATTAATTACAAACATTACGCCACAGTACGTGTAGCCATATTGCCTACTCTGCCCCTTGCATCTGTGAAGTAAGCTTCGGATAGTCCAACATCCACAATGTTACCAACTTTATAATTCGAATTATTAATATATTTTCTAATATTTCTTACAAATTTACTTTTTGCAATATCTTCAACAAGTTCGACGGCAAAAAATATCGATTGGTAAATTTCAAAATGATGACTGTTTTCAAACAATTTGTGGTATAACTTCTTACTTAGTCGTCCTTCAAAATAACACTTTGTGAGTTTCAAGATTGAAATCTAATTAAGTCAAAATGTATTATCCATAATCTCTCTCTCTCTCTCTCTCTCTCTCTCTCTCTCTCTCTCTCTCTCTCCCTCTCTCTCTGTCTGTCTCTCTCTCTCTCTCTCTCTCTCTCTCTCTCTCTCTCTCTCTCTCTCTCTCTCTCTCTCTCTCTCTCTCTCTCTCTCTCTCTCTCTCTCTCTCTCTCTCTCTCTCTCTCTCTCTCTCTCTCTCTCTCTCTCTCTCTCTCTCATGTGTATATAATCATATAATCACACAACCTAATAAATGGTGCACAATCTTCCAACTTTCTCATCCATATTCAAACAATTCACGAAAAATGTCATTGATAGTTTTCAAACTACAAGAAGTGAAAATGAACTAAGGGTTCCGTCTATAGAAAAATATTTGTACATTTAAATGCAACCTAAACTTGCATTGCTTGTCCCATAAACGCGTTCTCAAAGTAAATCGTATAAAATTAAATCGAGTTTCAATAACGTGAGTCAAGTTTCGTGTTTTGCCAATTATTCATGATCCATATTTTTTTTTTTTTTAGCTTCCAATGTTGCACGACGGGTTCGGGTAATTAATCTTCGCTTTTTACGAAAATCTGAACGGAAATATCTAAAACAGGAAATCGGACAATGAAACAATCACAAATTCTCAACAACCCATAGAAAATGATCAACAAATAATGTTCATTGTTTAACGACCTCTACGGGGTGAAATTACTGAAGATGGAGCTACGACTCCGAAACGCGTCTTTGTAATTAAGACAAACGCAACGTCACATGACGGAACTAAAAAGGTAATATAAATAATGTATTACTCATTATATCAACAAATAATCTATTAAATTTAAAAAGAAAATTATAATAATTATAAATTTAAAAAAGAATGATGGTGATAAATTACTTTCAACCATAAAAAAAAAGAAAGGAAAAAGAATAAACAAATTTATCTGGTTTCATCATACTTTTATACTTCTGCTAGTCTTGAATTTCTAAATATAACTTTACCACAAATTGTAAGTTTCTTTATTTCTACTGGAAAATGTAACGCCCAGGACAAACCCTGAGTGGACAAAACCACAGTTGTTCTGTCTCTCTGTGACTGTGGTTGTGAACAGACCTATTTTGGTTGGTATTTGTCTGCTGCTGTGTAGGGCCCTACTGCGTTCATGATCTCTTTTGACTTGTGGTTTCCTGATCACATGTGAGTTTCTTTTTAGTGTTTGACCGCTCTGGGTTTGTCCTGAGTGTTTTTTCATTAGGTTTAGTTTCTGAACATAGGCCTAGACGTCATCTAGGTTTGTGTTCTGTCTGCACGTTTTAGTTTGTAAGTTAGGCACTTGATAACGGGAGTTGATTTATACTCTCGAAACGTCGTGTATTGTTTCTTATACACAAATATCCGAACAAACCACAATTATAGTTCGATTTATCGAACACTAATTTTCAACATGGAAGTCGATGACATAGCTTTCACACTGTAAAGTTTTCTCTTTTGTTAATAATGTGTAGGAGAAACGAAAGTGTGTAAACAGCAAAACTATTAATCTGAAGTATAATAAACATCGTCCCCTGTTGGTATAGACTTCGCTTTGTGGTTTGCATGGGTAAGCATTCACTGGTGTGGACAGACATTCGCAAATATAAGCGGCTTTGTCTCCTAGAATTTATTAATAGGGAAGGATTTGTGAATGTGGTAACACCGAAAATTTAATTGAGTGATACGACCACGGTGTCTTTGAAACTCATAATTCTACAAATATTGATGAAACTAGAAACGTTAAAATATAAAGATAAATTTTCATTCTTTCTTGTAAACAGTTCAAGGTAATCACCACTCAAGGTAAGACATGCATGTTTGGACCTGTCGTTACTTATATTAGTTTTCTTTTTTTCTCTCAGTTGTAATCGGAGCAGGAGAGGCACAGTATTGATGAGAAACGAATTGTCATTCAATTTTTGACAAATGAAGGTGTCAGTTTAGTTATGATCGTCTCCCTTAGGGTGTTTCACTGGTGCAAGTCACATATAAAAGTTCGAGTAAGACTTGAAAACCTCAGCCAGTAATCATGTCTGACGTGTAACATTTGTAGAGTGCTCCACAGCCCAAAATATATTACTGTTCAGGAATAATTAGTGAAAACAAAATAAACTTTGACTGCTGTCGTTAAAAACTCGATTTAAATCAAATAGTATTTACGCTCCGGTTAAGGAACAATTGAAGGTAGTTTAGGCTCTATTTAAGTTTATCAAAGATGGTCTCCATTGGTTCATTTTCTTTTTTGACTGACAACCATCGAATCGATATTTTTGGCTACCAATAATTTTTTTGATGTTTTATTTGGAAAGTTTGTGCTCCGTTCATTTAGTTACTTTGTAAAAGAGTAGTGTTAAAGAACCAGAATGCTTTGAACCTTCTCAGTGTACAAAGTGTTAAAGTAAAACAGATATAAAAGACTGAGTGGTGCTGGTTTTAGGAAAATTTAGCATCCTCGTAAAAGGCCTTTATACCAACCCCCGTTGAGTCTTTGATTATTCTCACAAGTTATTTTATTTTATAATGTTGCAATACTTGTAATAACACTGTATTATTTTGTCAAAATTAATATTTAACGAGAAAGAATTTCATTATACAATGATACTACGAATTTATTTTCTACATGACATTCTTCTGATTGCAAACATTGTGACTGACTGTTTGATTGACTGAATGACTGATTTATTGACTGTATGATATTCTTAGTTATAGACTGATTTTGTGATTGACTGAGTGATTAATCATTTGACTGAGTGATATAGTGACTGACTGTTTGATTGACTGACTGATACACTTAGTTACTGACTGATTTTGTGATTGACTGTTTGACCGACTGATATAGTGACCGACTGTTTGAATTATTGATTGAACATCTGATACACTGCGTGACTGACCGATTAATTTCAGGACTGATCTCAAGCACAGACTGACTGAGTGACTGACTGTTTGATTGACTGATATAGTAACTGGCTGTTTGATTGACTGAGTGACTGCCTTATTGACTGAGTGATACTCTTAGTTACCCACTGAATTTCTTATTGAATGAAGGATAAAGTGACTGGCTGTTTGATTGACTGAGTGACTGCCTTATTGACTGAGTGATACTCTTAGTTACCCACTGAATTTCTGATTGACTGAATGATAAAGTGACTGGCTGTTTGATTGACTGAATGACTGACTTATTGACTGAGTGATACTCTTAGTTACCCACTGAATATCTGATTGACTGAATGATAAAGTGACTGGCTGTTTGATTGACTGAATGACTGAGTGATACTCTTAGTTACCAACTGATTTTCTGATTGAATGAATGATAAAGTGACTGGCTGTTTGATTGACTGAATGACTGACTTATTGACTGACTGATACTCTTATTTATCGACTGACTTTGTGTCCAACTGTTTGACTGTTTGATTGTCTGGGTTACTGACTTATTGACTGACTGATACTCTTATTTATCGACTGATTTTGTGTCCAACTGTTTGACTGTTTGATTGTCTGAGTTACTGACTCATTGACTGACTAATACTCTTAGTTATCGACATATTTTGTGATTGACTGTTTGACTGACTGATATAGTGTCACGCTGTTTGATTGAACATATGATACACTGAGTAACTGATCGATTAATTGCGAGACTGGCTTTACACATTGATTGACTGGTTGAGCACATAGCACTGATTTTTTGACAACTGAATAAGTATCTGACTGTCTGAGTGACTGATTAATTGACTCATAAAAGACAGAGTGATTGTCGCACATGAATAGGTTGACTGACTGATTGAGAGATTGACAGTTTAAATTTTATTACTAAGGAAACTTGCAATTGCAAATCTTTCACTTTTCATATATATAAATAGGAAGATCAAAATCACAAATTAGCAGAGTACAAAAAACACCTCCTGCTGCATTTTTTTAAACAAATACTATTTCAGATTTATACATTAAATAACAAAACATTACGCTTTGGGACATAAACTTGTCAGCAGCTGACCTCGTAAACTCGTAAACACTCTAACTACCCCTAAACCTTTCCTACCCCTCTATTGGGGATTATGTCTTGAAGTTTATGACTGGAGCCAGCCCGGCCAGGCTTTGTGTTAGGATATAAACTCCCTCCCTTGCTAGAGGACACACAGAGGTCATTATCTTCATGTTGCAGTGTGCAGATTTCTCTTTTACATAATAAAGTTATCTGATAGGTCAACAAATTGATTTTGGTTTTACGTGGAACTATCTGCCTTGAGTTTTTAAAATGTGCTTTTTGAATGGTGTGATTTTTAGCGCTCTGTTTTATCGGAATTAATGGAAACGAGACAAAAATCGGTTCTACGGTTTACACTATAAAACCGTTACAACGGTTTTAAATTTGGAGGAAGCCAAGAATAAAATTGAAAGTTTTGATTATCTCAAAATTAACTCTCATTGATTTTGATACAATGTAGTCGCAACAAATCTTCCCAAGTTCTAAAGTAACCCATCTTTTTTTTTTTTTTTCCTTCTTGTTGTCATTATCGCCTCATCACCGTATAAAAAAAGGAAGAAATCAACATACAATAAAGACCCCTAGCCCTTGAATACTCTAATAGTGGCAAGGTAAAAAAAGAGTTGGCCAAGGAAGACCTGATACGAATGAGAAAGACCACATGGAAAAAAGTAGATCCAGTTAGATTAGCTTGGGATTGCTAATCCCGTAATCACTGAAGATATCTCCTTAGGGTAATAATCAACCATAAGGAAATATGAACCATAGCTGCTTTATAAAAGTTTTATCTCAAACTCCACTAGTACGATTTTGATAAAAACATGGTTAAGTATAAATATTTTCAACCCAAATTAATACGCCCAACAGCAAGTACGATCCCGTAATTGAAAATTTGATTTAGAAATATACGGAAATTGACCACGACAGCAGATTAGTTTGTTTTGATTATTCACTAACCGTAATATTCCTTTACATACGGTTTTGGTTTAAAATCTTCCACGTTTGCTCAAAATTAAGTTGAAATCGCTTGTGTTGATATTGAGATATTCGTACTTTAACGTGGTTCATTCACGTGAAAAATCACAATACGTAAACATTTATTTTTTTAATTTTCAAACTACTAAAAGTCACTCTGCACCTCAAATTTTTAACACAATTGAACAAGACTTACAGTTACGTGGGACCAAAGCACCATAATTTTTGTTTGTATTGTTGGTAATGCACAGCTGTTATTTTATAATGCTTTTCTAACCTATACAAAAAGTGTTGTAGTTTTATAGATTTTGTGTTACTACGTTATCAAGAGAGTAGTGTTTTTATTGAAAATTCTTTTATAAGGAAGAGGCTACGATTATTCTCGCATGAACTTTCTTTTCCAATCTTTCTTCATGTCGAGTTATGGTTCTGTTAAGGGTGGTACTCAATCTGACCAACCAATGACAGTTTTGAAGGGAAAATTGAGACGAAATCTATCTGGCAGATATTCAGAAACCAAGAAAATCAACCTCACTCAGGAGCTCACTTGTAATGGATACGAGCTTAGCAATACCGAGGTACCGTAGCTGGATATACACTTTTTTTCTAGTCTGGTTACCACCTTCTTACCTAAAGGTTGTAATAAGTTATGTGGGAATGTTCCATTATTATTAGGCGATGCTAGATGATGTTAGATTATATTTTGAACACAAAAACCAAAAGTTGTTTTCAACAAATTTAATAAACGAATTTAATTATAATGAATGCAGAGTGGCGTGACTTTTGAGACACTCTGTATTATAATGTGAAAATATAAAATACGCCAACTTGAGTTTTTTTTTCTTCTGTGAACGTAGAATAACCCTTCATAGTATCACAGGGGGTGAGATGAGAAGGGTGGCTTTGTTGTAGGGAGGGTAGGTTTGTAGGCTTAAACATTACGGCCGGATGCGTGCAAAATGTAAGGAAAGTTATGACACCCTCAAGTCAACAATGAAATCTTGAGTTGTTTTCCTTCAAGTGAACTAGATTTCAACAAATCACTGCAATAAAGTATTTTGAGTTTAACAATACACTTTTTGTTGACCGGGTAAAACGAGATTATGTTTAAAAATGAGATATGGTATTTTCCCTCAGAGATGAGGATGGTTGACAATGAAATTTTGAGTTTTTTTCCTTCTAGTGAACTAGATTTCAACAAATCACTGCAATAAAGTATTTTGAGTTCAACAATACACTTCTTGTAGACCGGGTGAAACGAGATTATTTTAAAAATGAGATTTGGTATTTTCCCTCAGAGGTTTTGAGTTAACAATACACTTCTTGTTGACCGGGTGAAAAGAGATTATTTTTAAAATGAGATTTGGTATTTTCCCTCAGATGTTTTGACTTCAACAATACACTTCTTGTTGACCAGGTAAAACGAGATTATTTTTAAAATGAGATTTGGTATTTTCCCTCAGAGGTTTTGACTTCTTCAATACACTTCTTGTTGACCGGGTAAAACGAGATTCTATTTAAAAATGAGATTTGGTATTTTCCCTCAGAGGTTTTGAGTTAACAATACACTTCTTGTTGACCGGGTAAAACGAGATTCTATTTAAAAATGAGATTTGGTATTTTCCCTCAGAGGTTTTGAGTTAACAATACACTTCTTGTTGACCGGGTAAAACGAGATTCTGTTTAAAAATGAGATTTGGTATTTTCCCTCAGAGGTTTTGAGTTAACAATACACTTCTTGTTGACCGGGTAAAACGAGATTCTGTTTAAAAATGAGATTTGGTATTTTCCCTCAGAGGTTTTGAGTTAACAATACACTTCTTGTTGACCGGGTAAAACGATATTCTGTTTAAAAATGAGATTTGGTATTTTCCTCAGAGATGAGAATGGTTGACAATGAAATTTTGAGTTTTTTTTTCCTTCTAGTAAACTAGATTTCAACAAATCACTGCAATAAAGTATTTTGAGTTCAACAATACACTTCTTTTGACCGAGAAAACTAGATTCTGTTTATAATCTTCTTACCGGTCTTGAGACCCTACCTGAATCTACGCTTTTTTTTTTCAAGTAGTTTAGTGTGTACATTTAACACATCGTACATATTTTTATTTTTTGACCGAACTAACAAACTTGATAGCCTTCTTTCAACCTCTATTTCAGAAAATACGATTTAAGCTTACTGTGAGTTTAACCTTTCTTTAAAAAAAAACAATTGTTTTGTGTAATAATGTGTGTACATTTAACACTACATACATATTTTTTATTTTTTGACCAAACTAACAAACTTGACAGACTTTAAACTTTATTTAAAACTCTATTTCAGAAAATACGATTTAAGCTTACTACAAGTTTAACCTTTCTTTAAAAAAAACAATTATTGTTTTGTGTAATATTGCGTGTACATTTAACACTACGTACATATTTTTTTATTTTTTGACCAAACTAACAAAATTGACAGACTTTAAACTTTATTTAAAACTCTATTTCAGAAAATACGATTTAAGCTTACTGCAAGTTTAACCTTTCTTTAAAAAAAACAATTGTTTTGTGTAATATTGTGTGTACATTTAACACTACGTACATATTTTTTTATTTTTTGACCAAACTAACAAAATTGACAGACTTTAAACTTTATTTAAAACTCTATTTCAGAAAATACGATTTAAGCTTACTACAAGTTTAACCTTTCTTTAAAAAAAACAATTATTGTTTTGTGTAATATTGCGTGTACATTTAACACTACGTACATATTTTTTATTTTTTGACCAAACTAACAAACTTGACAGCCTTTAAACTTTATTTAAAACTCTATTTCAGAAAATACTATTTAAGCTTACTGCAAGTTTAACCTTTCTTTAAAAAAAAAAACACAAATATTTTGTGTAATATTGTGTGTACAATTTAACACATCGTACATATTTTTTACTTTTTGACCGAACTAACAAACTTGACAGCCTTCTTTTAAATTCAATTTAAGAAAATAAGATTTCAACTTCCTGTAAATTTAATTTAAACCTTTCTATAAAAAAAAATAAAAAGATTTTGTGTAATAATGTATGTACATTTAACACATGGTACATATTTTTACTTTTTGACCGAACTTGACAGCCTTCTTTTAAATTCTATTTAAAAAAATACGATTTAAGCTTACTATAAGTTTAATCTTTCTTTAAAAAATAAATATATATTTTTTAATGATGTGTTTAATCTAACAACGTATTTCATATTTTTAACTTTTCTTTGAGTAATGGTTTTTCACCTTTTAATTACTTTCTATTTGGCCTTTAGGGGCTCATCTATAATGATTACGAGCCTTGCAATCCTGAGGGAACCTAAGCTGGATTTATACATTTTTCATGTATTCTTAGGTTAGATCCTTCCAGCCGTATTATCAGCTCTCTCTTGATCAAAACCTGTTGTTTTCCAACTGTTGTGATATTAGATTATTCCAGTTGTATGAGTTTTTATTATAAACTCTATTCTTCTTCTTTTTTAAAGACGATAATGACAGAAAAATTCTATTTACGTTGGTCGCGTTTATTACACAAAAGAAAACAATTTTCTAATATTTTTTTTTTTCAAAAAGCGGTAGCCATGTTTTTTTTAATTATTTATTGAACTGATATTTTTGTGATGAATACCTAGTCTTGTGAGTGGGAAAGTTATTGCATTGTTTTTTACACATTTTATTTCATTTGTACTGAAAAATATAACAGCACCAGGAATTCTTGAATGTCTTGTTTATTTCGTAAGAAACAGATAGGAAAAGCAACCTTCACCCTTATAATATATATGTCTAGGGACAGGACACACGTGTATCTATTACCCGACCTCCGGCGCCATTAAGATCCTTTAGTCCTTTATTAAACTCTCTGTTCCCTCATCAATTTTGTGTTTTTATTCCGCGTTGTACATCAATTAGGGAAATAGTCTTTGTAGAAGTAATTGGCTCCGTATTTACTGTCTTAAATAGAGAAAGTGAGGTTATATGTCAAATAATCGATATTCAGTCGTATCCGTTTTGTTACCCGAGTGATGCATGTTTACGCCTAAAACCAATGGACTGATATTAACCAAACTTAGTAGTATATGGTCATATTTTAGTCATTTCACAGGAGCTGTTTTAATAAATCAAAATTTAAGGGTAGCTAGATGAGTAGTATCATACCATAAGAATGAAAATATAAAATTAGTATTTTCTCAAAATCAGTTACAACGATTTTGATCAAATGAACACGGAGAAAACGTATTGATGGATTTCTCAAAATAGGTAAAACGCACACAATATCGCTATGGGGCTTTTACTATGACGTAATTTGTCAAAATCGGCTCTACAGAAGAATGTAAAGATTTGTGTGATAAATGGGAATACTTATGAAAAACAAAAATTAACCTTATCGCCTTCACTCAAAGCTCGATTTTAACTAAATACAATTGATGCATGGAACGTTTTTATGGCACAAATAATATTTACATTCTAAATTATTTTGTAATGAAGCAAAATGTTCATTAATTAAATACTCAAATAAGAGTTGTAGAAACGATTTAGAAGAGTAAACAAGGTCCTATGTAAACAGATCAAAGGTGATGGAAGGTTCTAGAAAGTCCAAAGTCAACATTGGATAGCTGACCCCCCACCACAAAAACACAGTATAAAAGCAGCCTCGAACAGCTAAAAGAGTCAGTTGGGGTTGAACCACCCTGACTGCCACTCCGGCAGACCTCTCCCCTGTCCTCGACATCCTGTCACCGCAGAGGCGTGTTGAGCCCTCGGTAAATCCGTACCTGTCGCAGAGGCGTGCTGAGCCCTCGACATCCTGTTACCGCAGAGGCGTGTTGAGCCCTCGGTAAATCAGTACCTGTCGCAGAGGCGTGCTGAGCCCTCGACATCCTGTTACCGCAGAGGCGTGTTGAGCCCTCGGTAATTCCGTACCTGTCGCAGAGGCGTGCTGAGCCCTCGACATCCTGTCACCGCAGAGGCGTGTTGAGCCCTCGGTAAATCCGTACCTGTCGCAGAGGCGTGCTGAGCCCTCGACATCCTGTCACCGCAGAGGCGTGTTGAGCCCTCGGTAAATCCGTACCTGTCGCAGAGGCGTGCTGAGCCCTCGACATCCTGTCACCGCAGAGGCGTGTTGAGCCCTCGGTAAATCCGTACCTGTCGCAGAGGCGTGCTGAGCCCTCGACATCCTGTTACCGCAGAGGCGTGTTGAGCCCTCGGTAATTCCGTACCTGTCGCAGAGGCGTGCTGAGCCCTCGACATCCTGTCACCGCAGAGGCGTGTTGAGCCCTCGGTAAATCCGTACCTGTCGCAGAGGCGTGCTGAGCCCTCGACATCCTGTCACCGCAGAGGCGTGTTGAGCCCTCGGTAAATCCGTACCTGTCGCAGAGGCGTACTGAGCCCTCGACATCCTGTCACCGCAGAGGCGTGTTGAGCCCTCGGTAAATCCGTACCTGTCGCAGAGGCGTGCTGAGCCCTCGACATCCTGTCACCGCAGAGGCGTGTTGAGCCCTCGGTAAATCCGTACCTGTCGCAGAGGCGTACTGAGCCCTCGACATCCTGTCACTGCAGAGGCGTGTTGAGCCCTCGGTAAATCCGTACATGTCGCAGAGGCGTGCTGAGCCCTCGACATCCTGTCACCGCAGAGGCGTGGTGAGCTCTCGGTAAATCCGTACCTGTCGCAGAGGCGTGCTGAGCCCTCGACATCCTGTCACCGCAGAGGCTTGTTGAGCCCTCGGTATTTCCGTATCCGTCACAAAGGCGTGTTGAGCCCTTGACATAGGAAGGGGTGTTCCCCTCCTCTACCTCATAAGTAGAAAATATTAAGAAACCTGATTGTTCCAGAGTCAGTGGATCCCAAGACACCACGTCGTAAGGATCAAGGCGAGTCAGTGGATCCCAAGACACCGCGTCGTAATGATCAATGCAAGGCAGTAAATCCCAAGATACCAAGTCAGCAGTATCGAGTGAGAAGACACCCGCAGAACAGCTGTTGCAGTTGTAGATCCAACGATCTACGGATGGATTTTAAAACTAGTGAAGTCAACAAAGTGATCACAGTCGATGGATACAAGTTAAGTGTCAAGTGTATACTGTCCGTTGTAGCTAAGAAATGTTTTCAATAAATTATTCATAGCGATCTATCGTATTATTTTGTTTTAAATAGCGAACCTTGGATAGATACCCTTGAAAAATCTAATTCAGTGAAAGAAACGTTACAATTTAATCTATTGCTTTTGTTTTCTATATGTAAGAGTTTAACATTCAATTTCGGATCAAAATTATGATCCGAGTTCAAAAGGTGGTTGGCAAAGTTAGAGTTTCTAGAGGCATGTTTCCAGCTATTTACATGTGTATGTATAAATAGTTGTCAATACCTGTTAATTACCAGTTTCCCGATGATGCCGCAAGGCGAAATACGACTGTAGCTCATTTATATTATTAAAATATTTTGAAAGTGTAAGCTTTTGCTTTATTTTATCTTTGAATATGGAGTTTCAACAAGAAATATCTGCTGTTACATTAAAATTAAAAAAAAAAATTATTATTATTTAAACTCATTATAAAACTGGCATAGTGTATCAGTGACCTGGAGTGTTTATTGGAATAATGGCTAATATAATTAACTGCCCACTAGCTTACTTAACCACAAGTTCGTCAACTATAACCCACCACGTACCACAACAATAACCTACCAACACAACCTGGTATTATGGTTTATCTTGCAATATGTATTACAAATTGAAACATCAATTAATTTATTTCAAGACTGTAACAATTGCGAGTGCATTCTGTTAGGAAAACCGAGCTATAAGGATCTTAAGGGCGAGGACATTCTGAAGCTCGTATTAGTGGTAGGTTTGGGAGGTGAGCTCTCCTTACGATACCGGTTAAATTCACGCATTGTGATTTACAATATATAAAAGCCCCTCAAGGGCTTACTCGTAAGGTGTATTGAGGTAGCCTAGCTGAATAAACATCCCTCCTTATCCAGTTTTAGGTTAGATCCCACGCTTACATCTTTCCTATCAGGTCTTTTTTAAGTAAATTTTGTTATCAACCGATACTGATGCTATTGTAGTATTCAAGTGCTCTTTTTTAAGGTTGTGAGGCCGTAAGGTTTTTTTACCTTTACTCTCTCTCTCTCTCTCTCTCTCTCTCTCTCTCTCTCTCTCTCTCTCTCTCTCTCTCTCTCTCTCTCTCTCTCTCTCTCTCTCTCTCTCTCTCTCTCTCTCTCTCTCTCTCTCTCTCTCTCTCTCTCTAATACACACATACACATACACACACACACACACACACACACACACACACACACATACACACACACACACACACACACACATACACACACACACACACACATACACACACACACACACACACACACACACACACACACACACACACACACACACACACACACACACACACACACACAACATAGTATGGGATGGAAGGGGAAGAAACCTTCCCTCCCATCACTTGATAAGGAGAGTTGTATGAAAGGACAGATCGACACGTCGAGATATCTAGAAAGAATGGGGCGGGATACCTCGGGTAAACACGGAGATATGTTCTTTAGTTTGTTGTAGATCTATTTACCTTCCGCGTAGTATATAATATGACACATAACGTGCAATATTGAGATTAGGACAGGTCATGCGGTTAACTTATAGGGTCAACCGCACTTCATTTTGAGTAGCCGTGCGTGGATTCTTGACACTCTGTATTTAGCAAATCCTCAAACAAAACAAAAACAATATTCAACCGATCAACTCACGGGGAACGTACAACAGGAAATATTATTAGAAATAATCAGGAAGCTTACAATATTAACAGGATATCTTCACCATAAACACCGTAAAATAGGTTATGCTTTTTCGATTTAGCAATATTCACACAATTTACACATTTACAGACTGATCCAGTAATATATCTGCCGCCGTTTTAGCCAGTTGCCACGCTCACTAAATTCAACTGAACATAGTCAATTACCACACATAACTGAAAACAAATTGATGAGCCAACCATGGTACTTACACAACTCAATATAATGTAATACAAACAGATGGGCTAAATGTAATCCCCAAAAGGCGGTTTCTTGAACTTAGTTGGAAATTCTAAATTATTGATATTTATGGTTTAAAGTTCATATTAAATCAAACAAGGTAAATGGATTAACCATGATAGGCCTAAAAGAGTAAGTTGTTTGTGACTAATAGTGGGTAATCCCGCAAACGGGAAACATATTTGCTTTAGGTAGTTGTTATTTGCGGCATTGTACTCTACTACTAAAGACCTTTAATTTGATGTACAAATCAACCTTTACTTACATTTATGATTTCCTTTTGACTCCTTGAGGACAGTCCCCCATTGGAGGTAAAGAGCCAGTAGTCTAAAAAATAGTTTTATAAAGCCAGGTATTGATTTGCAAAGTTTTCATTACATAACCTCTAACTAGTAAACATTATTAGGTTGTTGTCAACATACCTGACGTTGTAACTAATATGAACTTTAAACCCACGCTATTTTAGCTAGGGTGAACCTTTTGAAGGGGTTTGCAGCATTATGTTCTACTCATAAAGGCATTTAATTCGATGTACAACTCGACCTATACCGTAGAAGATGGAATTAGAATAAGAAAGTCACAGCCCATGTTAAACAGCGTGATACAAAATATCCTTAGCTTGGCTACTGGACAACAGAAAGCGCTAGTAGCATCGGGACAAAAAGGCTTGGCTACTGTATCACAAGCCCTATTGACT
Source organism: Aphrophora alni (assembly GCA_963513935.1). Taxonomy (NCBI): domain Eukaryota; kingdom Metazoa; phylum Arthropoda; class Insecta; order Hemiptera; family Aphrophoridae; genus Aphrophora; species Aphrophora alni. Next base: position 32,663,076 of record OY740776.1, read on the forward strand.
ACTAGCGCTTTCTGCTGTCCAGTAGCCAAACTAAAGATATTTTGTATCACGCTTGAGCCTATACCTGTGACTTTCTTATTCTCATTCCTTCTTCTGCCTATACAGTACTCTCATTTAAGATTTCCTACTTACTCCTTGTGGGTCGTCGCCCTGGGAAGGTAGCGCTCCACTGAATAAATACTAAAATAGGTTTCGGTGTTCATTAACAATGTGCAAAGCTTTGTAGCTCTTCTGTAATGGTTAAAAAATATTAAGCCATCCCGGGACTTATTTAACACGCTTTATAACGGAGTACATGGATTTATTTGTGTGTGCGTCCAGAGAGAGTATAATTGATTTTAATTCTAATAGAAAATTAATTTATTCTTTCGTTCAACAACTACATATCTGTCAAAAGAGAGATATAAACTAGGTTCATGCACGCAAAACTGCGTGTTTAGACTCCGTTTCAGTATTGCCGAATATTTGTTCTAATTTTGAGCAATAGCTTTCTTATTTTTTAATGTAGAAAACATTTTGTTTTTCATTCCGTGAAATTTATGGTTTTACATGACTTACTTTGAGCTATTGAGAAGTTATTCCTGAAAAACTGTAAAACGGCGGCCATTTTGAAATTAACCAAATGATTTTTTTCAGTCAAACTATCCTAAAAGGTATGTTTGTAACAAATTTAAAGAGAATTTGATTTAAAAAGTATCCTCTTGAGAAATTATAAGAAATGATTTTATTGGTAGAGATTTAGCAAATGTTTAATGCCCCGTGAATGCTTTAATTAATTTTTTAATAGAAATGAAAATAAATAGTTTGAAAGCAATAATACACACTTTACCCATCGAAATTTCAAATCCCCCCCCCTAAACTGTGCTACGCTCTACAGCTCAAACTATTGGACGGATTTCCATGAAATTAAGTATTTTGACCATATTTTTGAGGTGCTGTTTTCATTTTTCGATAAATATAAATCAAGGCATATCTATCATAAGAACAAACCGTCCCGATTTTATCAAAATCGGTACTAACTTTATGAAACAAATTATGTTACAGTGTATCCACATGCGCAGATAAATTTATTGGCCGCCATTTTCCCCAAAAAGATGGGGGGGACCCAACGAAGGCCGCGTGGTAAAAATTCGAATTTAAATATATTGGTGCAAGCGATTTCGTTCAAATTCTGGTGAAATGTAAATATCTATAAATGAAATTAACTATCCAAACTGCAACTAACAAATATACAGGTTCCTTTGATCACAAATCACTTAAAAATCATAATTGTAATATAACTTGTAGTTTGTTTCATTAGTTTTGGGTTTTAACTGACTTTGAGATATTCCAACATTATTGACGTCACAAATAGTTCATTTTACATTCTAACTCTACAACCGAATGGGCAGATTGCGATCAGTACATTTTGTCTGAACTTTTTTTTTTTACATATACAGTAGATGAACCAAAAATATATCTTTCAGAATCCGCCTGGCTTAAATGTGTGAATAATTTTCGCCATAATTGGGACTTTTTAAAATTTTTGATAACTGAAAATTTAGGGGTAGCTGGTGTAAGGAAAAACACAAAATTACGAATTTTTCAAAATTGGTTATAACGATTTTGATAATATTTTACTCAAGTATGGCCCCTAAGGACTCAAACAAAACGTATTGGTTGCTATCTTTTTCAAAAATACCATACGTGAATTATATGTAACAAAAAAACAGTCACGGAGTTGTTATAAAAGACGTAATTTCTCAAAATAGGATCTACAGATTTCGATGAAAATTAACAATTCAAATGTGTATGCAAAATTGCAAATTAAAAATATATTACGCCAAAAATTCAATTTAAACTAAGGATCCTTTTAGAACACAAGCGAAACAAGTTTATGCCTTTACGTATATGTTTAGGCCTTTATGTTTAGGCCTAAAATCAATCTTTTTTTCATTGACGGCTTTCATGATTTTGTTTCCACTTTTTGATTGACAACTACCGAAGTGACACTTTGGATAGCTTTGTTTGTTTGTTTTTTTTAGTTTTGGGGACGACTAATTAAGAAAGTTTGTGCAATATTTTTCATTTACAGTACTGATGATTGTTTCCTTATCGACTTAGTTCTGTTTAAATATGATCCATTCTATTAACACCCCTTTGCACAAACACCATTGAACTGCATTATTTGCAGAACGTTGAAGTTAATAGAATATTTCGTTCTGTTAGGTTGGTATGTTGAATAATCGAAATGAGATTGACCGTATCATTAAAATAACATATTCTTGACCTAATTTGTGTTAAAAAGGCATTTCTAACGAATATATTTGTTGTTATTGGTAAATAATGTATTAGTTTTGTAATATTATATATTGTAATTTATAATTAATAGCTATATACCAAACAACATAATTAAAAAAAAAAAAAAATGTCAACATTATTTCAAACATTTTGTAATTTATGTATGTATTTCGTCAGAAATCTATTTTTAAACAAAATCTAAGTTGTAATCAATAACAATCTCTCAACTAAACATTATAGGCCTTACTCGTATTTGTCTAGAACAACATTCCTAACATTTACCGTTGTTTATTTGCTACATAATAAAATAATCTTGCACTTACTTTTCCAGCTAATATTATCACAGCCAGCGCTAATATTTCTCGGCGGACCATGCTAACATTTCACACCAATTTTGCACCCCTAGAACACTCATCTTGCCGTAACCTAAACTTACAGTGAATATGACCCGTTTTCGCGATGTCGGTATTGACACTGTGACCAACATGACGGGGAGAAAACTCCCACCAACACATCTAGTTTCCCATGTTAGTTAATTAGAGGGTGGGGAAAATGAAGGGTGGTTTCTACCCCATTAGGCACAGTTGTGTCAAATTGATTGGTGACAAGTTTGTGATTAGATACTGTTTTTTAAATTTTTTTAATTAGTTTCGGAATTGTGATAGTTTTAAGAATATATTCCAACAAATTTCAGGTAAAATATAAACTAAATGATTTGTTTTTCGTGAATTTTCTGTTAGATTACGATCTCGTTATTGAAATTTTATTTTTCGAAATTAGGAAATTTTTACTTATTCCACCCGAAGAACCTATTTACCGTCATTTTTTCTATTCGTTTTGATTGTGTAAAAGCGAAAAACCGCTCGATCATCATCACCTTTTAAAAAAAGAAAGAAGCATAAAGTAAAGCCTCCTAGCCTTCGAACACTATAATAGCGTCAGGGTCGGAAAAGAAGACAGGTTGATCAAGAGAAACCTGTCATAAAATATGTATATAACACAAGATTATATAAAAAAGATGTAAATCCAGCTAGTTTCCCTCGGAAACGTGAAACTGTAAATCATTCACTGACTTCCAAGTATTATCATCTTCTTCTTTCTCACACTTTCGTACTGCAGAGAAAGTTATATTATAAGGATCGCCACAGATCTTGACCGATGAATCGGCGCTACTAGCCATTCTGAAACAGCTAACCAGCGCCAGCGGTCCGCGCATCAGGCTATATATAATACGGCAAAACGGAGTAATCCAGAGCGGTGAGCGCGTTGTCGTTTACACGTTCCTAGACATCTTGAGAATAATAAAATTACAATGAAACTTATATATGCCTTTTCTGCGTGAATTTCCGCATACAACGGTATAAATATATTTTAGTTTTAAAATTATGTGTAATTTTTAATAATGAAAAATATTAGAAAGTTGAAACAAAATGACATGAAAAAGTCAGTAAGCGAGAACTTTTTTTAATTTTTGTGGTAGAAACAAACTTCCAGCGAGAAAGTTGTAGGAAATTAGTTGATCTTAAAAATGTATTCGAAAATATTTTTGATAGAACTTCTATTTTGTTCAATACTCCGATGTAAATAACCGCTATGTTCAGTTTTACGTGCACCGAAGTATAAAATTTATGAAACCTGATAAAAAATGTTTGTAAATCACCCTCATATACGCCATTGAAATTTGAAGCTGATACGTTTAATAGGTATTTAGTAATAATCGTCTGAAGTTGAGATTAACTCAAAAATTGTGACATTGGAAAACCAATGTTTTTAGGAAAGTACCCGCACTCCTCCCCTCGCCTAACCCAGCGCTTGCAAAACCATCAGCAAAACCATCCGTGGCGACCCTTATAGTAGGCCATGAGGCGAGTGATGATGTCTTGGCGATGCGCAGTGGCAAAGAGAAAGTTTGCGCATGCGTGGCAACAACCCTCTCAGTTGGTTTATGTCTCCTCTCCTCCCTTATGTGTTACCTTGGTGTTTGATTTTCTCCCCACCTCCCAATTCCCCTCCTACGCGTATCGAGAGTTTCATCACTCGCCTCACGGCCTATACTGTGTAGATTTTTCTGATATATGTTTCAAGGTTACCTGAGTATTTTTGAAATTAAGTCTGTCTGTCTGACGTCAGTGCGTCCGATATTATTCAAATTTGGTAATATTTCAGGACTTTTTTCCCTTATTTTTTTTTTTAAACTTAAATTTGAGGTTATGCGCCACAAGAAATAAATACACAAAATTACGATTTTCGTGAAATGCTATCAACAACAATTTGACCAAAGTTTGCTCAAATGACTCAAATAAAACGTAGGCCTATTAGTGACTATCTGTACAAAAATTCCTGTAAGTGACCATCAGTAACTTACATGTTAAAAAGATTGAATTTCTTAAAACTACCTCTACCGACTGAGAAATGGCCAAAATACGTGTGAAATTCTAAATTTAATAGGCATTAGGCAATAAATAGCAAACAACTAAAATGATCCTCGAGATAAAATAAATCCAAGAAATGGGTTATATATTTCTTAAACAACAGAACAAGAAAACTTAAAATTACCTTCATTATGACATTTTATCTCAATTTTTCTGAATTTATAGACCTCTATACCAAATTTCATGTTCCTATATTGATTTTGTGGCCGCTATCGTGCTTACGTACAGACGACAACGACGACGGACGGACGTGATGTCGAAAACCACTTTTTTCCTTCCTGAAACCATGAAACGTGGACATTACTCAAGACGGAAGTTGAAATGGTTTGCGATTACCAACTGCACCCTGTAGTCTACTTTGTAAGTAATATTCACTACAAAAAGGAAGTATGGAGTTATTGTACAACCGTATCCTAATGGTAACGGGCATGGTTTCTATACGTTCTCTAATATCGGTAGTAGAAAGTCACAGGTATAGGCTCTAGCGTGATACAAAATATCCTTAGTTTGGTTACTGTACAGCAGAAAGCGCTAGTAGCATCGGGACAAAAAGGCTTGACTACTGTATCACAAGTCCTGTTGGCTACTAGCGCTTTCTGTTGTCCAGTAACCAAACTAAGGATATTTTGTATCACGCTGTTTAACATGGGCTGTGACTTTCTTATTCTAATTCCTTCTTCTATGGTAGTAGTCCAGCTGTAATGATAGCGCCCTGAGCTCCAGTGATGAATACATTGCAGATCACTAAATCAAAACCAACCAAACCCCACTTTTAGAAATTACAAAACTCATTTATTCCTGACTTGTTGAATCATAAAATTTTAAATCCTGCCTTCTTTGGATTGTAATTCCACAACGATAATGTTAATTAACCTCAATTTTTTTTCAAATTTCAACCAAAACTTGAAATTTGTATTTTCTTAAAAACAGATCTTTTTCAGCCAATAATAACTTAAAAATTAAACATAAGTTTTGAATTATCTATTTTATATTATTTATATGTTCATATTGTGGTGTGTGGTGGATAATCATTTTAAAATCCGAAAAGACTACATTTATTGGAAGTGTTTAATAGAACAATTATTTGTTGTTATATTTGCTGAAAGAAGTACTGTAATCCCTAAACTACAAACTAACACCACAATTAACCTCAGAAAGTTTATTAAACCCTTACGTACATTTCTATAATATAGCTACCATCCTCAGAGGAATTTAAAGCAATACTAATCTATATATATATATATATATATATATATATATATATATATATATATATATATATGTCCTTTACGTACATTTCTATAATAAAGCTACCATCCTCAGAGGAATGTAAAGCAATACTAATCTAAATAAATGTAACAGTGAGGCGGCAAGCATTCGTAGAGTGAAACTTGACCTGGAAGGGTCAAACCCCCCTCCACATTGATCAGACTGGTTTCCCCGCCTACTTAGAAAGTGGGCGGGGTGACGAGCCGCTCAATCCAACTACTGTATTAGTTACAATCCAACTATATTAGAGTAGTTACTACTCTAATATAACTTAGAATTTAAAATTTAAAAATTAAAGGAACACACACACACACATATATATATATATATATATATATATATATATATATATATATATATATATATATATATATATAATATACAATCTATAACTTTTGGATCAAACCCATTAAATTTAGCAATACATTTTATATTATCTAATCCCTATAAAATCGCCTAAACGCAAATTTGGGTACCTCTATGTAATATACAGTTAAAAGTCACCAATTTTAGTCTATTACAGGGGTTAGAACTATATATGTATATCTAACTCAATTTCATAATTTTTCATAAAAAATATCTAAATTTGCCAATCTATTACCAGTTTATATTTCATGAGTAAATTTGATTGAGTTGTACACATAGTTAATTTCATTCAAAAATTCATTCACAGCACATTTATCAAGATCGAATATATCATCAATATATCTTAACCATATTCTTGGAAAATATGGTAATTTATTAAGTAATAACTCTTCAAACCTACTCACCTACTCATGAAAAGTTCAACTACGAAAGGAGACTAACAGTTCCCCATAGATGTGCCTTCAAGATGTTGGTAATATACTTTATTAAAACTAAAATACTGTAATATTGTTACATGTAGATCTGTGTTAATTTTACATTTTCGTTAATTCTACAAGGTTCTACTTAGATAAAAAACCCCTCTAATTTGGCAATGTTTAAGAAATGCTAGGAAAGAATGAATTCACGTCAGAGATAGTAAAATTTCGTTGCTTTGGAGTTTAACATTTTTTATTTTATTCACTGTCGGAGCTGGATTTTGGTTTTGACTGTGGATAGAGGTACTATCGTTTAGGTATCAGAAGTGCTTCGACAATATGCGTAATGAGTAGGAAATGACGTGGTAGGAGTTCGTCCTGGAGGGATCAGCCTTCAGACCACGAACGGGGAAGTCCGTGCTGCCGGGATCAGGCGACAGACCACGGAGGTAACGTTCGTACCGAGGGGATTAGCCTTCAGACCACGAACGGGGAAGTCCGTGCTGCCGGGATCAGGCGACAGACCACGGAGGTAACGTTCGTACCGAGGGGATTAGCCCTCAGACCACGAACGGGGTTACCGTGCTGCCGGGATCAGCAGACAGACCACGGTAGGAGAGACAGTTAAGGAACAATAAAGAAAAGAGGAGAATTTAGGCAACAAGATCAGCGAGAGAGAGAGAGAGAGAGAGAGAGAGAGAGAGAGAAATAGAGGAGTGTTGTAGGTGACTGTGAAACTGAATGATTTTGAAACGAGTGAGGCTCGTATTTATAGGTTGTCTGGGGTGCGCGCGCATATCTCCTAACTATGCATGGCCTTGGTAGGTTCAGTGTTCTCTCTCTCTCTCTCTCTCTCTCTCTCTCTCTCTCTCTCTCTCTCTCTCTCTCTCTCTCTCTCTCTCTCTCTCTCTCTCTCTCTCTCTCTATGCTGTGCGTCATTTATTTTCAAGTTAGACATTAAAATAGAATAAATTATATTAAATATGCACAACAATGTAGCGTAACGATGCAAAGGGGGTAGCGTGTGTAACAAATACTATGCTATGTTTAATAGAAAAGGAATTACATGTTTTATTAAATTTCGAAAACGCCTCAGATAACAACTTTGTAAGAGCGTAACTCGGTGAATTGACCAATGACACAATTGGTCTCATCGATTTACCATATTTATGTATTTTTGGAAGTCAATACAACCTGGGCAAAAGTTGAAATCGTTTATTCTTAGGTGAAACCAAATTACAATTATTTAGCTTCTTTGGTTGAGCTAATGAATTTATTCCAAGAATTTTTTAATACTTTTTAGTAAGATCCATTATTGAACATTTTGGTGATCATCAAAAAAATTCATCCTTATACAGAATAACAACTGTATTACCTTATCCGCCTTTAAGTAAAAACCATCTTTCTCTTTCAGGCCCATAATTATACGTAAATCTTTTTTGATGTGAATCTTTCTTATATTTATTATTATTATAAAAAATAATGAGCTTGACTTGTGAGATAATATTAGATAGAATAAAACTCGAACACAAGATCTCACAAAAATTACTTTTACTTAATCAAACGCGTTTCAACGATAAAGTCGCCATCCTCAGTGAAACATGAGCTACAATAACTAATCTATAATTCTATATAATACTAAAGTTATTGTTTAGTTATTGTAGCTCATGTATCACTGAGGATGGCGATTTTTTCATTGAAACGCGTTTGATTAAGTAAACGTAATTTTTGTGAGACCTTGTGTTTTAGTTTTATTATATCTATTATTACTCTTAAGTATATTGCCGTTAATTTTTAGCCTACATGCATTCCTGATAAAATGTTTATCTAAATCTTTTAAATATTTAATACTGCTTCCAATATTGGTAACGATATCTTCAACAGTATTTTTTATAGGCCTCATAAATGAAAATCTAAGTCCCTTACTTAAAAGATCAGTATATTCCTTATTAAAGGTCCGACTATTCATTTTTAAACAAAGGCGGATCTTTTCTAATATTAACAATCTGTATTATTAGATTGAAGCTTTAACAATTTTTCATTTAAAACTTTAAATTTATTTACCCTTCTTTGCCTATTAATGAAATATATTTTTTATCCAACTAATCCCACAAATTAGGTTCAATTCGATTAGCTTATTTAAAATGTAAACTACATCTATCTAACTCTAATCTATTAAATTTACTAAACAAGTAGTTAATTCTAGGTCTAACCACTTTTTCTTAGCAAATTGGAGGACTCTATTGGTTCGAGTTTTCCAATTTAACTTTTATACAAGACTTGAAATTTAAGAAAACTTTAAGCTTTTTACAATTTTAAAGAAACTTTTATACTTTAATTAAACTAACTTTTAAACTTAACTAACGGAAAATATTTTGCTCTGTAGACGACAAAGTCATATAAAAAATACAATATCCAATGATAAATTGCACATATATAAGAAAGAATAATGTTAGTTCGACTACAAAATTAAGAACAGCATATTGTTAATATAGCCCCGAAGGTATTTTCATTGTTAAAGCTGAAAATGATTTGTTGTTTAATTCTGAAGGGGTTCATTCTAAATTATTCATTATATTCTTTGTTAAAATCAAGTGAAAAGCACGCATTAGGCTTATTTTAATTTTGACTTGTATTTTCGTATTACTACATAAAAATATGGTAGTTGTTTACCTTTTTTCAATATTAGTTATATTTGAGACTCGTATGTTCTCATTTTGTTCCTTTGTTTAAAAAAATTTTAACTCAAAGTTATATTAGAGTAGTTGGATTAAGCGGCACATCGCCCCGCCCACTTTCTAGGTAGGCGGGGAAACCGGTCTGACCAATATGGAGGGGCGAGGAGCGCTCGTAAGATTAACCCTTTCCGTTTAACTGTCACATTTACTGATGGGTCCATTTGTCTGTGCGCGCGGCTTGTTATGGCGCGGCGGGGAAAAGGGGAGTGGTTATTGCTCATTACCAAAAACATGTATCCCGCGCGGCGCGCCGGACGTAGATTATTCACCTGTCTTCAATGTAGCTTCGAGTTGTTTGTAAACATCATATTTCTATATGCCCTACAAATATTGTAAACTGTAATTATGTGTCGCAAAAGGTAGACAAACGTAGTTGGGTGAGCGAGCCCTACTTTTACAGAACGGCTAGTAGCGTCAGAGCCGCGCGTACATGGTCCCATCAGTAGTTTAGTATTGGTTTACATCTTTCTAAGGTTGGTAGCTAGGTTATCGAAACGTGCATAGTAGTTTATTAAACTTTCTAACGTTAATTATGTTAAGGTTTTATTTGTGCTTTTGGGATTACTTCTTTCATATTAAATTTGGAATTTGGTGATAAAAAGTCAAGGAAAAAGAGATATTTAGGTATATACTATTTTCTTGTCTTGATTTTTCGATACAAGTAATAAGAAACTTGATATTTTACAAAATGTAAATATTTGTCCCTTAAATAGGAGGAGGAGGTTACATAAAGGATAACTCTAAAGGTATAAGTTACTTTTAATTTTGATGTCAAAAACTATTTTTTTAAAGAAGAGAAACCTACTACGCTATATTTTGCCAAATTCAATGCTCATTTTTACTATGCTATTTAAACAGATTCAGCTCTAGTTACGCTATATCCTGATAAAGACGTCAAGAAACAAATGAAATTTCAAAATGTCATTTAGTACATACGCTCTCGAGATACTTATCGCCCTTTCCTTATTTCCCTTCCAACCCTTAAGTGATTTGGTAAATGATCCTGTCTATCCATAGGACATCGACCTCGCATCTAACTTGCAAATCTTTCAATCCTTCTCACCACCCTTCACTCTCCCCTTACGCGTGTTAAAAACCTTAATCGATTTTGTTTAAAATTAAGTCACAGCTACGCCGCAAATTGCATGAATGGTAGTTTATAGTTTAATGTGTTGTGGTAGAAAATAATAAAATGTATTTATTATCTTAGGGAATTATTTATCTTGATTTTATTACTTGAGAAATAGAGATACAGAAATTAAAAGGATAAGAAGAACAAGACGAGATAGAGAGATATAGGTTAGGAGAAGCGAGAAAAGAAAGAGAATAGAGAGAAAACGAAGATGTAGAATCAAATAAGAGGGTCAGACAATGAAGAAAGATAACAAGAACATACAAAGATAGATAAAGAAGAAGGAGAGACAAAGAGAAAGAAGAGTCAAACAAGAGGGAGGGCCAAATACAAAAAGAAGAGGAGCATACAAACAAAAATGATAAGTATTATAGAGAAACAAAGAGAAGGGGGAGATAAAAAAGAAGAAGAGACACGACGAGGAGGTAGAATCAAATAAAAGAGATAGATAATGAAATGGGAAAAATAAGAAGTGAGAAACAATGAAGAGAGAAAATCAAATAAGATGGATATTCGAAGTAGAGGGAGAAACAAAGAGAAGGTGGAGACAAATAAGTCGGAGAGGAAAAGAGAATTGAAGGACAATGTAGGGGTTATAGGGCTATACAAAGAATAGGAAGAGTCAAAGTAGAAGACAGAAAAGATAAAAAAAAATAAAGAAGAAGGAGAGACAACGTAAAATGAGAGACAGGTAAAGTAAGAGACAACAAAGTATGAAATAAGAAGAACAGGCATGGAGAAAGAAGTGAAGAAAGAGAAAGGGAAGACAAAAAATTGAGAAACTAAGAGTAGTAACAGAAACAAAGAGGAAAAAAGAAAGAAGATGGACAGACCAAGTAGATTGAAACACAAGGAGAAGAAAGATACAAACTAGAGGGACCTACTAAGAACAGGGAGAGACAAGACGATTCAGAAACAAAGAACAAGAAGAAGGAGTGATAATGGCGGGGACGAGGGAATCATAAAGAAGAGGAATAAATAAAGGTAAAGACGAGTTAGAAGACAGAAAAATAGAAGGAACGAATATGTCTTTTTTTTAGGAAGAAGAAAGACGAAAATAAAAGATAAAGTGGAAAAATAGTAATGAATAATGTTATAATTTGATTAATGAGGTAGTGTTAGAAAATGAAAGAGAAAGAGAGAACAAAGAAAGCGAGAGAAAAATGGAAAGAATAAGAGGTAGAAATGAAGAGGGATCGTTGGAGAGAATAAAGATGGAGAAATAAAAAGGGGGAAATGTGTGAGAGAAAAATACAACGGAGGGAAGAGTGAATATGTATTTTAAGGCGGAAACGAACTAAACAAATCTTGTTTTGGCTTTATTCTTGAAGAATGTGTATTGATGTATTTACATTGACCATTGGTTGATTTCATTTATTCATTGGTTTTATCAAACGTGCTGTCTCTGGTGTCATGCGCAATACACACTTCAAGGCGCCCGCTTGTCCGTCGCCACTGCGCATAGCAGTGATGTAACTGCAGGGACAAACCTCTTACTGTGGGAAATATTGATTTTCCCTGCAACTATCTGAGCACATTTGTGTGCAAGTTTATGAGGGTGGATTGAATACATTTGTCAAAAGATAAAGAATGAAAGAGTAAACGCAAACAATTGTACATTTTTTTAATACATGTGTGAATATTTTTCTTTGTTACATAATCGTAATAGAGAAAAAGTTATGAACACTATAAAACACTGAGTCCCCTACCACAAGTTAGGTACAATAACACAAACACAAATAAAATAAAATAAAATATTTATTTGCCCTATGTTAATATAATTCCCTTATGTACATTTCGGTAACCAAGTTACCATCATCGGAGGGATCTGAAATAATACAATAAAAAGTTGTGACATGATTGGTCAAAAAATTGAGGTCGTGAAACCAAAAAGTGGTTTGTTGAATGAAGTCCGTTTGTCAACTGTATGGCGTTTTTTGTCATTATTATATGCAGTGATCTACAGCCCAAACGCACGGGACGGTTTAAAAAAAATTGATATGTGCATATTTTGGCCACATCTCTTGATTTTTGAGAGGCATTTCTGAGCTGTAATTTATTTTTTTATATTTTTGTTTGTTTTATTATTGATATAGTTTAACCTGGCATATTCCATCATTTGTGTGTATAAAATTAATAGTCTACTAGAAGTTTCAAAAGTATTAAATTTAGTTATCAAAGACGAAAGGAAGTACTTTGGGGGGAGGGGAGGGGAGGGGAGGGTAGGAGTGGATAGGAGTGGGTAGGAGTGGGGAGGAGTGGGGAGGGGGAGGGGTTTTATTTGACTACTCCGTTAGAGTTTAGTTTGAAATATCACACATTTATATTTTAGTCAATGGAAACTAAACCAAATTATAATGTGAAGAAAAATATTTCGTAAGCTTTCTCCCTCTCCTATAGCCAAAACCAAATAAAAACGAAACCTAACCTAACCTAACCTTGTTTTCTTTATAAAATATTGCTTCGCTTGTGTCAGAAACCGTTTATTATGCGGTCAAAATTCATTTTTGTTTTTGAATCTTAATATTTCTTCACTTGGGATTTTGCATACAGGTTAAAGTTATTAATTTTCACATTTCGATTAAATTTCAACGAAATCGGTAAAGCCGAGTTTTATAAAACGACCACGTGACTGATTTTTAAGTTTTTAGCAATAACTCACGACCAAACGTTTTGTGTAGGCCCTTAGAGGCTACATTTGAGCGAAATTGAGAAAATCTTAATTTAGTGTTTTTTCATACTGCAGTTATTCACCAATTTTAAGTTACATAAAAACGGTGGGGGGGGGGAAGTCCCGAAATATGTCAAAAATACATCCACATACCACTGTACACCGACAGACAGACATAATTCTAAAAACTATTCTTTTGAACTCGGAAGACCTCAAAAGGGATATATCCTTAAATAATATCATTTTTTGACTCAAGATAACTTTCTCTGTAACGTGAAATAATAAAATCCCCCCCCCCCCTACTTGTAACTAGTATAGGACTCTGAGAAAGTTAGTGCAATATCCAACACGTTTATTTTTCCTGGATGGGTGTATGTTCTTATCCTTTATTCTTTCTGATCACAAAAGTACAAAGTGGGACGATAATTTTATTTTCTGTTGATTTCTTTTTCGGGAAGTAATCATTAACTTGGATCAAATTCCCAACATTCTTGTTGAGTAATATACATCCGCTCTGCTTTCTTCCAATAAGCATTGTCATCATATCTCGTACATTCTTCGAGGTCATTGTCTTCTGTTCTCTAATTGAAGTTTCTATCTCCGCCGAATGTAAGTAATGCATAACGGCGGGGGGGGGGGGGTACTCCCAGGGACTCATTTAAAGTGAGTACTGGCTTGGGAATCCTTAGATTCCCAACTAGATTTACATCTTTTTTTTTGTATTCTTGGATTAGAACCCTCTCTTTCATATTTCCTATCAGCTCTCTCTTGACCAACTCTTGTTCTTTTCCGGCTCCTGACACTATTAGTATATTCAAGAGGTAGGAGTCTTTGTTTTATACTTTTTCTTCTTCTTATTTTCTAAGGCGGTGATGACTAGGAGATTTTTCGCCTTCAATCAACAACAAATCAATTCGGTGTAAAAATTCAAGTCAGGTAATTAATTCACATTGTCCATCCCATAATACTCTTATTGATAAATCTCTTAAAATTATTTTTTGTTTAAATGAAAATCTCTGTTGTATTAAGACTTTCAGAAATATCTTGTTTTTATTTTTCGTCTTTCACTATAAGGAATAATAAACTCCTGACTGTTACGTCTTTAGATCTTTTGTTATTGAAACGAAAAAACAAAAAAACAAAATTCCCTTGTTGTTCAAAGGTGAAAGGGTCATTATCACCTATTTTTTCCTAAATTATATGGTTTGTGTCAATAATCTACACATTTCACCAAAATCTGAACAAAATCTAAAAAAGCCTAAAAAATTAGGTTTTTTTTTTTATAACAGCTCAATGGAAGATATAGGCCCCTATATACCAAGTGTCCTAAAAGTCCCACCCCCCCTATTATTTTTTTAAATAATGTAAATAGACAGATTTGCTTTGGGGAAAGTTTAGATAATCAAAGGAGGAGTTTTTTTTGAAGTATCAACATTTTCAACCCTTACCCCCAAAATGGGGGTAGTTTATATTATTTATGGGGGTATATTTATGAATATATTTTTTTCATTTGTAACTCAAAATTTGAGCTGTCGCAATACCAAAGTTAAATATTACAATTTACTCAAAATCAGCTTGTAACAATGTTTATTACGTATTTGCTCAAATATAGCCTATAATGGTAAATAAAAGGTATGGGTTGCTGCTGGTCCAAAAATGAGGGTTCAGCAGTTCTTGAAAAATACTATGTGTCCTAAAAATTCCACCCCCTTATTATTTTTTTATTAATGGAAATAGACAGATTTGCTTTGGGGAAAGTTTAGATAACCAAAAGAGGAGTTGCTTGAAGTATCAACATTTTCAACCCTTACCCCCTAAATGGGGTAGTTTAGGGGTAAATAAAGAATTTTAAATAGCAACCCTTATTGAGTGATACCTCATTTTAAAGGCCTTTTAAAAATAAGAATAATGGCGCAAACTAGAGGCCTCTAAGTTCATCCTACCCAACATAGCGACCAATCGAATTGTGAATTTTACGTTAATAATTACACCGGAAATGTTACGAAATGTACAACTAGCTTTTGAGTCCAGAATCTATTTCTGCCAAGAACTAAATGGTAGCCATTCGAGAACTTAATCTGAGCTAAAAAAACAAGGTAAAGGCTCTTACCATCATTTTTGACCAACATAGAGCAGTTTGTAATGTAATAAAAACAACAGAAGTTTGTAGGTTAACATTCACAATTCGATTGGTCGCTATGTTAGATAGGATGAACTTAGAGACCTCTAGTTTACGTTATTATTCTTATTTTTAAAAGGCCTTTAAAATGAGGTATCACTCAATAGGGGTTGCTATTTAAAATTCATTATTTACCCCTAAACTACCCCATTTAGGTGGTAAGGGTTGAAAATGTTGATACTTCAAGCAACTCCTCTTTTGGTTATCTAAACTTTCCCCAAAGCAAATCTGTCTATTTCCATTAATAAAAAAATAATAAGGGGGTGGAATTTTTAGGACACATAGTATTTTTCAAGAACTGCTGAACCCTCATTTTTGGACCAGCAGCAACCCATACCTTTTATTTACCATTAGAGGATATATTGAGCAAATACGTAATAAAAATTGTTACAAGCTGATTTTGAGTAAATTGTAATATTTAATTTTGGTATTACGACAGCTCAAATTTTGAGTTACAAATGAAAAAAATATATTCATATATATAAACAAATATTGAGCTTGACTTGTGAGATAATATTAGACACAGTAAAATTCGAACACAAGATCTACAAAAATTACGTTTACTTAAACGCGTTTAAGTTTAGTTAATGTAGCTCATCCTATAACTAACTGAAGATGGCGACTTTGATGTTGAAACGCGTTTGATTAAGTAAACGTGATTTTTGTGAGATCTTGTAAAATTGAGTTTTATTCTATTTATAAATAAATCTTATTTTATTACCATAAACCAAATTTAATAAACATTGGTTCTCTCCATTGGACTGTAGAGAACTGTACAGATGACAGAGACTTATATAATATACAATATTTGATAGGTTATTTTTTTGTATTTATAAACAATTTTTATTTGTATTAGTAATGATTTGTCCTAGGAATAAATAAATAAACAAATAATAGTAGGTATTTCTTTCATTAATGAAATCATTTAAAGATCAATTTAGTATCAATTTTATAACTAGAAGCAGCACTTGTCAGATATGAAATCTTTACTGTTGTTATCGATAACCTACTGAAATTTTGTTGGATATTAGACATACGTGAAGTACGATTCACGTGTTTAACTGTAAATTTAGTTTATACATTTATTAATTATTACTTCATTTTGTTTAAATCCCCTTCCCCCCGTTTTTATGTCATGGTGCATAAAATATTGTAAAAAATCTAGTTTCGAGAGACAATACCTGTACATTGATTATACAGTATCGCTGAGTGTGGATTATTATAGAAGCGGTGACCATAAACATATTGCAAGTCAGCTGTTTTTCAAATGCCACATGAACATTGGTTGGCCGGGCCGTATTGGGTTATTTCAAACAGGTGGTTGTTTATAAATGGTTGACTGTGTAGTGTAGTACATAACTACCATATGCTAACCTTATTTTGTAAAATGAAGAATTCATTTATTCTTGGTGTGTTGTTTTCTTTAATTGGTATACTTGACATTTGTTCTAGTGAATCTTCACTGCCTTGGTATGAAAATTTACCAGCTGTAGCAATGGATTACAAAGTTCATATTGATCCTGGCAAGGAAGATTGTTATTTTCAACATGTTCACCCTGGAGCTACATTTTACGTTAGTTTTCAGGTTCGTAGATTTATTTGGTCGTTTTTCTTCATCAAGTCATATTAATAATGGATGGTTTTATTTTTTATTATCAAGATCTGACCCTAACCAAACAAACAGGCATAGAGATAAATTTCCATTTTAAATAAATATTCAATTACAAATTAACATACTGACAAGTTATTTCAGTTCATAAACTAAACCTAGGCGTATTGAAATCATTTGGTAGAAATTTGGTAATTTGTTCTTGAATTCAAATCTGTAAAATCATAATTTTTTTGTAAGTTGCCAGGGTGTTAATTTCATTAGTAACCTAGCCTGTAGGAATAAGGAAAGCAAGGATTCCTTGAACAACAAAAACAGGAAACAAAACTTAGATTCAAATAAATTCAGTTATATTTATTATTTACATTTACTACATACTTTATTTTGAAATTGTAATATAATATTTTGTTAAATATGGAGAGAAGTTGTCCAATCGATTTAAGTGTCAAATCTCGGTAATTCTGCTTCAAAATTAGCATTTTTTCAATAAAATAGAATATAATGAACAATGCTAGAGGTTTTTTAATTTCTCACAATTCATTATTTACTTAATAAACTATGAAATTGACAAATTTTAAGATATTCATTCTGGTAGCTATATTAATTCACTCGTGGGGTACATGCATACTTCAATCACTTTTACATGTTGATATTACTACCCTTCTATGATATGAGATTCCGGATGACTAGTTCTCTGAAACCCAGTACTAGTAAGAGAACTATAGGTCAAAATATATGTATATAATGACCTTCCTTAACTTGTAGTTCTTTAACTAGGTGTGGTTAGGTAACCATATATATATATATATATATATATATATATATATATATATATAGTTACCTTCCCTGACTTTTTGAAAATGATTAGTTAATAATAGTTTCACAGTTCATAAAAAAGAACTATTTTTTACATGGTATAATTAAAACATCGATAGATTAAATTAATGATATCATTTTAGAAATAACCTCTAAATGCCTCAAATCAGTCATTTTATATCACTGATTTAGGATAGAAATAATGAATTGTGAAAGATAAAAAGTGGTAAACGTCATTAATAAATATCAAAATGATGGAAAAAATGCTATTTTGAAGTGGAATTATGAGATTTGACACTTTAATTGATTGGACAACTTCTCACCTTATTTGCCAATATTTTAACATGGAATTCATTTTTCTCTAAAAAATTACAAATTAAAAAGTTCCAAATTTACATATCCACAGGATTTATACACATCACAGAAAGTAATTAGGCCTATTTAACTGTGAAATTTCAACATAAATTTTGAAAATTAGAATACTGTAGTAATCTATAGGCCTGGATTACATTGTAACCACTGACAGACAAATGTTACCTAATAACAAGATTCACGTAACATATGATACAAGAGTATTACATGTATTATGTGCTATGAGTCGTTTTTATTTAAATGTATTGCAATAGAATGTTGTTGATATTATTATTATTTAGGCCTACTGGGATGTGTTGTGGTTGTGGTTGAAGACCAAACACATAATTATTAATTGAAAATATTAGGCCTACTTTAAAATAGATAGGCTAGTTTAAAATTTTTCAGTGAAAAAGTTTATTTCCACATTAGCCCATACTACAATTTTAAAATAAGGTATGTAATATAAGAATTAGGCTGGACAAATTTTCTAAGTAATTTGCTAAATAATTGCCCCCTTTGTGTAGATTTCAATGACATAGTCATCATCCTCAGATGGTTACAGCTAACCTGATAGAAACTGAAAATAAACCTAAAGCTAAGTGCCCAGCAGCGCCCCATTCCACTCCTTAAGGCAACTGGCTCAGATGAAGGGATGTAGAAGGGTCAATGCTCTCTGCAACCTTATAGACTACCTGTACAAAATCATTATAAATATAAACTAAACCAACAAATAAATAGATTAATTTACAATTTTACAAAACTGAACTATAATTTAAGAAAATCTCATAAAAATTGTATTGGCTACGTAATATATAATAACAACATTATCAAATTATAACCACTGAAATATAACTTAGAAATTACTCTTAAAATAAATCAAACAAATAAACTTTACAAATTAAAATGATTTAAAATAAACAAATTAAATAAAAATAGAACTTAGAAAATATATTGTTAGATGTAAACTAAAACCAAACGAATAAACTTTAACAAATAATATAATAACATGAAACTTAAATTATGAAAGAAACAAATACATTTTCACAGTAATTGTGTACAAAGAAAGTCAGTTTTTTTTAAACATATTTTACTAACTAATTTCTTAATAATAAAGTAAGTTTTCAACATGGAGCTAATTTTATCACGGAAAAAAAACTTATGCATACAATTGTAAAAAAAAAGCAGAAATTGTGCGGTAGGCTATTTCCTAAGTGGTCACCCATCCAAGTACTAACAGCGCTCGATGTTGCTTGACTTCTGTGACATATAAATACATTGAATTCTGTAGTTTTGATCTTTGCGATTTTTCGGAGAAAACATTAGCTCTGCGTTGAAAACTTATTTTGTTATTAACAAATAAAGTATGTAGAACATATTTAAAAAAATCCAAAAAAAGCAATAACTTTCTTTATAAACAATTACCCATTTTTATACATAATATCAGACTTATCGCCTAACCTGATGTGAAAGTGAGGAAATAGCCCTTATACTACATTTAGTAACATTTAATTATCAGCTTTAAATAATGTCAGTTACCTGAGACAAGATGTGTGTCTTTGTGATTGGCCTGTTTAAAGTGGAAGAGGGTGGTAGCTACTTGGTACTTAGCTTTAGGTTTATTTTTAGTCTCTATGAATGTAGCTGTAAGCCCAACTATCTGAGGATGATGACTATGTCATTGAAATGCATATTGTAAGGGTTAATATAATATATATTTATTTGGGTAATAAGACTGGATTTATTAAATTTTATATCATTTTCATCCCATTTTAGTAACAATGTTCTTAATGTTAATCCCTGTTAAAATAATTATCTACGAAGAACAATATCACAAGTTTGTATTATATAAGAAACTGTGGTAGGTGTGCAATCATGGATGTAGGTTTTCTTTCTGCGTTGGTTAAAAAAAGAGAAGTCATTTAGCTTGACATGCCTTAGATATTAGTAGTGCATCATGATAATATAAAATACTCTAGGTTAAAAGTCATACATACTAGTAGGCCTAGTATTTAGTGTTAACCTAAATGCAGGCCAATTAATTGATCAGATATTAATATTTTAACTGATAACTTAACTCACATTCAGGATTGTTGACATATGACACTAATTTATCTTTATTTTTTAAAATGTCTTAGATTATTACTTATCCTATACTGTAAAATTCTATTAATTTTGTCACTGATTCTTACCTGTCTAGATTTTTAATGACTTCTATCTTCGTAGTTAAAGATAAAGTTTTATGTTTCCGCTTTTCAGTAGACCTAGACCAATGTACCTAGACTTAGACACAATTGCACTTCCTTATGTTACGTTACAAAACGCTAACAAAAACAAACTAACGTATCATATTAATATATAAAACCTACAGCTAATGTAGTGACCGATGGGTTAATGGAGGAGTCGGATTTAAAAAATGCCAGGTTATCTTGAGTTTGGCGTAGGCCTTACTTCAAATTTAATTCAGCCATTTTACTTTATCATAATAAAAAGAAACTAAATATAATTTGTTAGTTCTTCATGCTTCAACTTATCACGTGTAATATTACAGGTGTTAAGAGGAGGCGATGGAATGGCTGGTTTTGCAGTACGACATCCCAACGGGCAAATTGTTCACCCTTACCAATGGAGAGCTCATTCAGATTATCAAGACCAACAGTCTACAGGAGGGTATTACAGTATTTGTATTGATAACCAGTTCTCAAGGTTTGCAGAAAAACTTGTCAACTTATATATAACAGTCATCAGGTAAATCAATTTTGTTGAATAAATAGACCGAACTTAGATAAATTTTAACATAATAGCAGATATTTCTTGTTGAAACTCCATATTCAAGGATAAAATAAAGCAATAAGCTTAAAGTTTCAAAATATTTTAATAATATAAATTAGCTACAATTGTTTTGCCTTGCGGCATCATCGGGCGACTCCCATCATTAGTTGCCCGATGATGCCGCAAGGCAAAACAATTGTAGCTAATTTATATTATTAAAATATTTTGAAACTTTAAGCTTATTGCTTTATTTTATCCTCGAACTTATATAGTTAAGACTAAAATATAAATTTATGATAGGCTGTTTTAAAGAATGGATAACTGTAACAGTTACTATGTCTTAATCCTCACTTGTAGTGACTACGGATGTGGCAATCCTGAGGGACCCTAGCTGGATCTACACCTTTTTACATGTAGTCTTAAGTTAGATCCCTCCCTTTAATCTTTCCTATTAGAAGTCACATATCTAACTCTTGTCTCTTCTGACCTTGACACTATTAGAGTAGCCTATTCGAGAGCTAGGGGGTCTTTATTTAATGTTCCTTCTTTTCACAAGCTGATAATGACTAAGAGGTATGTCGGCTTTAAACAACATGGGGGAAAAAGAATGATACTGGGGGGAAGTATTTATACTAATACTGATAATATAAATTTATATTTTCTACCAAAAACAATTACAATACTATTAGAGTATATATGCTCCTAAAATAAAACGAAACACGGTAATATATTAAACACAAAACAACATTGTGTAACTAATAACTAAACAATAACATTTCTTTTAATTATGTAATGAGTGGAACTAAAATTAAGCGTTATAATGAATGAAGTCACCTTTCTAAATCTTAAGGGCTTTTATTCATTCACGAAAATCCTATTTTTACATATCCTCTCAAATTTTTTCAATTTATCTCTTAGGTACTTTATGCAACACCAAGAACAAGTCTAAGGAATTACACAATAAGATTAAAATTCATATCTTTTATATTGCCAGGAGGGAAATTTAATCTCATCTAACAAAAAATACAAAAAAAAACAATTATAACGATCACTTATTTTACTTAAAGTATTAAGATTTATTTATAAGTTCATTTTAATAAGTCATAGTCCAAAATATAAATGATTTTATTTATTTATTATATTGATTCTCATTCTAAAAATTTCACAACAGTTTTTCGTTTCGTAAGGATGAAAGTTCCTTTCCTCTTTTTATATGAAAGTATTTTATATTCATTATTCATTTTAAAATATAAAACCTAGCTTTATTGCACCTAACCTATCTTGGTCCTAATGAGATGTTGATTTTTATCAATCTGAAAAGTCACATGCTTTCAGTTAATTTTGGAGAAATGTTTAGCATTTCCAAAGCATTGCCGGTGTGAGAGACTCTCTCAGTTAATAAATTGAAAGAAGAAAAAAAATACTTCAGTTACAAATAATGTACACAAAAAGGTAACAGCTTTTTGCATATGTACAAAAACTAAAAAGGGTACAAGAATAATACTTTATATACAAATTATATTTTATGAAAATTATCTTTGGCAAACTAAATAAAACAAGCAGTAGTATTTCTATAATAACACACAGAAAGATAAGGATAAATGGAGGCCTATATCATAATATATCTGGAAAAATATGGAAAAGTCTGAGAATTCCGTAAAATTTTAAATTTAATCTCAACGTGGTTTGCGGAGCAATGCTTGTATAATTTTACCCGGAGTATTTGTGAAATTGCTGAGCACTGCTCACATTTCAGTATTATGTCAGCTAATGATCTCTACTGGCTATATTTGGGACTATTTCAAAAATCTAAAATATACTGAACATGTAGAAAAGATATTTTTTCATTAGTAAAGGTCTGCCTGTACTCGTGCATTTTATTAGTTTGAAATAAATTCTGAAGTCAATTGATTTTTTGCTAATCAGCTGTAAGGTGCTATTTTGCTAAATACAAAAAAGTTTCTGTCTTTTACACAATGTTTTGATAGTATTTTTCTCATGTTTTTATAGTATTGTTGTATTTTGGAAAGATAAAAGTGAATCGTTGCGCTTAAATTGTTTCTAAAGATTGTTATGTCGTTTTGTAGGTCTGTATCTTTTTATAGTTTTTGAAAGATAAGTGAGTGTGGGTTTATTGTCTATGATTGTTTTTGTTTATAATTCTTTTAATAGTTTTTTAGTAAATTTAAAGTATTTTTAATGGTGGAGTCTTATAATGGCCCATGTTATAACTTTTAATGTCTCATGTTGAAGGGTTAAAGATTGTATCAATATTGGTTACTAAACACTGAATAAGTAATAATACAAATGAAATCAAGTTGTAAGTATTTTGTTACTATAGTCCGAGTTCACACAAAAGATTATGAGTCAATTTTTGAGAGCTGAAAAATGTTAACTTAACAATGCTTACTTAGCTGGTAGTAATGAATTGAGTTATTGACGCTTTGTGTCTATGCAGCTTGTGTCTACAACAGCTGGCTGTTCGATTTAGACATACCATTGTTGTTTTTCATAAAGTATTTCAAGCCGCTCACATTGTCAAATTGTGCTTTTTAATTTATTAAATTTACTAGAACTTATAAGGGAAAAATTGATGACAGTTAATGTTAAAAACTTTATGCAAGAAATACTTGATAGAATTCCATTTTAACAAATAAAACACAATTTTTCTTTTGTAAAATTCTATAATCTAGTTTTAAATGACCAAATGGAATTTTTGTCATTTTCTCCTTTACTTCAACCTCTATTTAAGGTTGGTTAATACCTGTGTGAATGACCTGTGGGGTTTTCCCCCCGGGTTTTTGTGCTTTGTTTGTTAAGGGAATTTCCTGCCTTTCTCATCCTTTTATAATAGTTATGGTGTGTATTGTATTTAGTCTTGTAAGAGCCTCGTCAATGCTGTAACTGGCGAAACCATCGTCGGCTAGACCAAATAATTATAGAATTTTACAAAAGTTAAATTGTGTTTTATTTGTTATATATTATATAATATTAAAATCTAGACTTTCTTCAATTCAGACAACTTAGGACTCCAATTATAGAGCTTCTACTCATTTAGTTTTAAATTGTAGTTTATTATAGGAACTTCCTTATAAATTATGATATTGAATCTTTGTTTTTAGGTATGACCAGTGGGATCAGTACAGTAAAGAAATGGCTGAACTGGATGTCAGCGTGGAAAACTTTACTGTAAGTATTGGTGCAAATATTATGGTTAATTATCTAAAATTGGGTCAATAAAAGCTTCATTCCAAGTTTTGCGTTTTTACACACATGCAGACACACATTTGTTTACCAAATTATGGCATTTGCTGAATTATGGCATGATGAGTTACGGGTATCACTGGACCGCTGAGTACTCCACAATCAACATCTTTTATTGGATTTTTCTCTACACGACAACTTAATAGCTTAAAATAAAACCAATAAGAAAATTATAGCATCCGTTGCTTCGTTCAGTCAAATTTAGATCAATCTGTGTATGGTGCTACAACTACTGTGTTACAGCCGAAATCAGTGTTACCCCAACCTTCACCATTTCTGCGCTGTGTCAAGTTGTATTGAGAGCTGCCTAGTTTCACAACAAACTAAATACACTACAATGGATACCTTTTGCATAAAATAATTGTTAAAAGTTAGGTTTGATTAGGTTTATAAAAGAAAATAAACTATTAATTATTTACAGTATGGGGTAAGTACTAAGATGACAGCTATTAACTTGTCTAATAACATAACATATGTTTTTAAAATTACAGTTTATTCAAAGACTAAGTACAACTACTAAACAAATAATAATAACCTATACATTATGAATAGGTTCGAATAAATACCAATATGACGCTTATGAAGTTCTTTGATAATTTAATATATGTTATTTAAATTACTGTTAGTTCTATATTGGCTAAAGGTATTACCCAATTTTCTAATAGTTTATTCAAGAGTTTTAGTAATTAGGTTTCATTTTTAAATGTACTAGAAACACTTAATATAATATCGTCTGAACATGTGAAAGATAGAATGCCACAGTCAAAATTAACTAGCGCGTTTTTGTGCTTACAATAAGTTTATTCTACTTTATTCCCATACATTTTAGTACAAAAAAGAACCCCTAAGGAGTTATTAAACGGTAGTAATAATACTACTGCAGGTAGTAAACGGACATTTTACGAAACTTTTAAACTTGAGAAGAGTTGAGAAAACTAAAAGTGGTACGGTCAATATTTGTTTAGATATTATAAAATATATTTTCTCAGTGTTTTTTGAATATTGAGTTTTTCATTTACCAAATACTTCCTTCTAACAGAGACAACAATTTAAAATCTTAAATTTACGTGTAATTTTTAAAAGAGTTTGGCATTTTTTCTACTTTATTTATTTAAACAGGTAAATAATTTTGGGCTTGATTTGTTTTGAAATTCAATAACTCTTAGTGTAAACATTGTAAAAATATTATACATATAAATTCATTGATAACAGTATTTGAAACATTTTATCTATTTTGGAAACAAAAAGTAATGTTTCAAGTATGGTCAAATTTGAAGATGATTTAAAACAAAGCAATATAATTTTTGATTATCACTTATTCTTTTGTTCGTACAAATGCCTATAATATATCGATATAACATACAAAATAAAGTACTGTATAACAGAAACAAACAACAACGTAAAAGTCATCTTTCCACATAGCTATGGGTTCTTAAGCAAAAATCAGAGAAAAAATTTTTTTTTTTTTACAACAAAAGCATATTATTGACATATTATGAATAAAATGGTCTATAGTAGGTTATAGTTGATGGTTTTAAAATTTTATTATTATTTTTTTGTCCAAGGCTGCAAGTAAACGAAAAAACTTATCAATTAAGGAATAGGCTAGATACACGCCCCTTCTAGGTTTAACGACAATGTAAAGAATATTGATTGACTGAAAAATGTCAGTGAAAATTTATGGTTAATTGATTACAAGCAAGAAGCTCATTATTATCTTCTAATCCTTTCCACCTGTTGTATTGATAAATTCAACTACTATATGTTGTAGGCTATATGTGACAACAAATACTGGTGTATATAGGGTGTGACAATCTAAGAGAATTCGCCTTACAATAAGTTAAATAAAAACAATTCACCCTACAAGTTAAATAAAAACAATTCGCCCTGATAAATAAAAACAATTCTCAAAAACATTAGTGCACCGAAAATCAGAGTAGTGACAAATTGTAAAGGTATGTTTGGTTTTTTATATTTTATTGACGGAGACTAATAAGAGATGGTTTGAACAGCAAGCAAGGGTTCTTTGTGGTGTTAAATAGTGTAACAACAAGAAGGTTTTGTGGTTTGGCTGAAGAGTCCGCAGAACACATTCTCTTAAAGTGTGAGGCGTTAGGACGAGCCAGGCTATACTCTCTAGGCCCTCCGGGGAAGGAGATGGAAACCATCCTAGACAACCCTATAGGTAGCATCTGTTCCTTTATAAGGATGACAGGTATTACTGAGTGGGTGTAGGAAGGAACTTGGGGCTGCAAAAGACCTTTAGGTCGACGCTGGTGAGGCCTCTGACGGAGGCTATCACAACCTCTGACGGAGGCTATTACAGCCCAGTACAAAAAAAAACATGAAACCGATTTCAGTGAATTTCAGACATTTGTAAAATAAGGAAAACATTAATGAGTTTATGTTTCATTCTTAAAAAATAAATCTCATAGAATATATAGTGCTTAAAAAACCCCTACCATAATTACATTATTGCTAGTGAATCTGCAACCATAGTTTGCAATTATACCATAGTGGTTTCATCTAAAAGTTTTAATTTCAACCCAATTAAATTAAATCTTGGCATGGATACCTACATTATGTTTGGATAGGAAATTCTACATTTATTTCAGTGCAACTTTATTTTTTATTTATATAATATACATTTTTAGTACAAATTTATTCATATATACAATGTGTTTTGTTGTTGCCTAAACTGTCACCACTGTCGGACATACTACACCCTGTTACATATTATACACTGGTATTAGGATCACTATTAGAAAAATAAGCCTCAAGTAGAACTGTAAGACCTGCTTTGGAAGTATATCTACTCTCTGAAGACTTTATGGATCCTAAAAAACCAATTGGACCAGAGGCTAATGTATGTTGTAGTCTCGCTGTGACGCTGAGGCTATTCACCTTCTGTGTGAACTGCCTCCACGACTTCTCTTTGCCTTTTTAAATTGTAATTAGTGAGAGCAACATGGATATGGCTTTTCTTACAATAGTTAAAAGTCTTTCTGACATGTGCCCTTTTACGCTGTAGATTGTCATTCAAGGATCTAGTGCTGGTTTGATACATCTTTTGGCGCAGGGGGTAGTTGTCATCGTAACAATTAAAGATTGTATCCTGCAAATAGGATTCAATCTGATCAATTTCGGTAAAACTAGATACCCTACTATTGATTGTCACCATTATGGACAAAAGGTCACTTTTGTAGGATGGCCAGCCAGTCTGTCAGTTTGGAATTGTGGTAATATTAAGTGCTACAATTTTGATCGAGTGTATAACAGATGTATTTATGATCAGAGAGAGAGGGGCTTTTTGAGAAACATGCTATTCTTCAATGACTTTGAAAACACACTCTGTACAAACAGTAATACCAATAACTTTGGCTTTATTTTTTGTAACAAAAGTAGAGTAATTACCAACATTACAAATTTAAAGATTAAGTTATATGAAAATAGACCTAAATACCTTTAGTCATGTTAATCCAGACTACTGGGAATATAAAAAAGAAACCAGTGCAAACTGAATCTGTTATAACAGTGCAACATAATTTTACCAAAATAGTAATTCTATTAAATTTAAATGAGAGTGATCAGAGCTTTAGAATTTTATTATTCGTTCAGGTTCTGTGCATATGTTACAATACAGAGTCAGGGTTTCAATATATCCTCCCCCCCCCAATATGTTTCTAATAGCAATGTCACAAAATTGGCTCTTTTGTTTGTTGTAAAACTATTATGAGTGATCCAAATTTAGAAACAAATGGCAAACAGGAAGTTATTAGAGAAGAAATGCAGACTATTGTGCTAATTTAATATTTATGAAATTAAGATTTTGGTGTAAATAATAAGACATGAAAGGTTTCATCAAAATAGTGGTCAGAAAAAAACAAGTCCTTCACTATTATCCGATTTACAAGTTAAAGAGCATTGACCTCAGGTGGTAGTATCAAATCATAAAAGATGACGTTACACAAATTAGTTTGACATCAACAATTCTGAATAGAAATAGTTTTGTTCTGAAAATAGTTTATAATGTCCGGTATAAGCAAGCCCTAACAAATAAATATATAAAAAAAGTAGGGATTCAAAACTTTAGTAATTTTACAAAATAGATGTATTTTTTCTATTGTATTTTCTGAGGTCAAATTTATTTTGACGAAGTGATTCCAATTATGTTCAGTTCTCACTCAAGATATTAAGAATTGTGTGAATGACGAATTATATTGAATTAGACAAGATATGGAGGTGGCTATTTAAATTTTTGGGTATGGTTGATTTTATGACTTTTCTACAATGTTTAACCTTACTCCTACGGAATATTAAGGTAAATATAATTCAATCTTAAAATAAAAAAATTGTAAGTAGTAAATTTAGACTCTATTAGAGAACAAGATTTTGCATGTGTGCATATGCACAAAGTGTGCTTCGAGTTCTTGTTTGTACAATATTGGACCAGGATAACACCTTAGAAGCATACATATACAGTAGAACCCCTCTTAACCAAATGTATTTGTCGGTGTATGTCTGCTATACCGACGGGTGCCAATGTTGCGGTGTTTTTACGTCGCTGACAATGGGATACCGCTATCGACAAAGTTGTTTGACTCGCTGCCGCAGTGTTTTTACACCGCCGACAATGGGATACTGCTATCAACAAAGTCGTTTGACTCGCCGCCGCTTTGGTGTTTCAATTACAATTTATTTTCGGAAACTCTCATTGAACCAGTACACTACGAAATAGGTCGGTTAATCCGAGGACTGGTTGATCCAAGGCCGGTTAACAGAGGTTTTACTGTACATAAATTGGGCTTCAAGTACATTTTTGTTACAATACTAAAACAAATTCATGATATTTACACAGCCTCACCATACAATGTAACATAAACTGATCCTCTAAATGTAATACCCAAAAGTGGGTTTATTGGGCATTGTAGGAAATGTTAAATTGTACTAGTAAAACAAGGAGTCTTACCCAATATTGTAAGTTTGTTTAAACAATTAGTTACAAACTTGTTTTCTGAGCCTTGTAATTGTGTATATCCACTAGTTTCTTAAAGTCTACTATGCTCTAATGAGCCTGCTAATTATGTTATACATATACATCAATCATAGATGTAAGATATATATTTTTGAAATCTACATGTCCTTTGATCATGTTAGTGTTTTGGCCCTGGTGGGTCTCTAGGCTGTACATATAAAAAGGTGCTCTTAATCGGTATGCTCATTTCAGTGATTCAGCTCTGTTGGATCTCGTAACTATACAAATATCACATTTGCTTATGACATCAGAGTTCGAAACTACTAACTTTGCTATTTGTCATGCATATTTGAAATCTGCAAATTTGTATTTAATTTAATGTGTTATAAGTTAAATAACACACAAGATGTGAATAAAAAAGTTTAAAATAGCCGTTTATTTTGAAATTTTCCATTAAAATTTTCTCAATTTCAATAGGGTTCTGTATGAGCAGACTAGAGTTTCTTATATCAAATTCCATGTATCTATCTTTATTTTTGTGGTTGATGTCCTGTTTACGTACAGACGACAACAAGAAAGACGATGGGCGGACGGCATGTCGAAAATCACTTCTTTGGTTTCCGAGGACATGAAACATAAAGATCAGTTAAAAAACGGATGTCAAATATTATTGCGATTACCAGACTTATATTATACTTTGTATACTGGGTAAGTAACAGGGCCTGGGTGTATGCCAATAGTTATAAACAGGAATGTGCTTTTAATATTCCATTGCATTATTATTCACTAGATATTTTAAACAAACAACAAAGCTATTGGTTTTGGTAATTATACCGTGAGACCTGTGAAATGTCAATAAGAATAAAGACTGTGATCAGACGTCAGTTGTGTTATGGTTGGAGATCTCATTTTGGCCCAAATGGCATAATTTTTTTAAATATACAGATAGCAATTAGAGGCATATACCATACATTTTTAAGATTTATATATCCAATTTGAAACTATACAAACTGCAAGTTTTTATCAAAGAAACAAAATGTTAACATCATTATGTGCTGGGAAGTCCTCTGTGATTTGATTAGACTGGTCAGTAGCCCCAGCTTTCATGAGGATGATTTTTAAATAAAATTGTATTTTCCATACTAGATAATAGACAAAAATGTATCATAAAATCATTTGGAAATGATCATGTAGATACTAAAACTCTGAAACCACGCTTCCAATAAAAGCAACAATTTGATATTTATATAATTGGAATTTTGATTATTATTATAATAATAGAAGGAACAAAGGGTGTAATAATTTTTACGAGTGAATCTATATTCTAATAAAATATAACTTAGTAAAAATATATAATAATAAAACTTTTTTGCATTGTAGAATTGAATGACAGTTTAACTTGTGTACGATTATAAGTGTGTCGGTATAACACACATGTCCCCCCCCCCCCCCAACATTGTAGTGGACTAAATCATAACACTTGAAAGTAACACAAACTTGAAGTCACTAGAGTAAAGGATCTGGACGTTAATGTGACAACTGCATTAGGGTTGGAGGTGAGGGAAGCTACCCTATGTGAATAAACTGCTAGCTGCACCAAACTAGCCGCTTGTAGTGCTCCTGTACAGATGAATTAATGTTTAAACAACTGCAGGAACTCTGAACTGTTCACACACTGGAGAAAAACTCAATTATGGAAACATGGTCTCAAATTCATTTTTAGATAATATTTTTCACAAAACTAAGCTTTAAAAATGATGACAACATGTGGATGTTACCACTATTGGGTTAAATTGCAACAGTGGGTCTTTTACTTGTGCGTGATTCCACTATTTGGTGAATACATGCACATGTCAGCCACAATGGCATGTCAGCCAAATGGAAATTGATGGTTATGTACCTCTAGACATCTCCAGCAATACCCACAAGCTCCATGAAGTTGATTTATTCTGATAAGATTATCTGTCCCTTTGCCAAAGAACCAAATATCTCTGCCTTTTCCCAATTGAGGCATTAACATTCGAAGTTTAGATGTTCTGCAAAGAAGGTCACCACAAAAATACTCAACCTGTGCATGTGTTTTCTCAGGTAGGAGTGCCTTACCATCTTCTTTATATTGCCTAAGGAGATCATTCCTGGTAGAATTCGCTTATAGGGGTTGATGAAGTGAGAGATACTCTTCCATGGCCTCTCATATTCTTTCTAAATCCAAATGCTGGTGACTTACATAATGTTTCAGGTCCTATAAATTTTTCTGTTGATGCTTTGTTAGCCAGAATGTCTGCACATTCATTGCGATTAATTCAACATAACATTGTTAAGTCCTTCTAGCAGTCAGTGATTTTGAAACAATCCCAGACTAACTTTGTATGGACCTCCCCCCTTTTTATGGTACATAGAACAGGAACTAATTAAAATAACATATTTTCTAAAGATTTATTAACTAACATTTTTATACCCGTGTTGGTTTTAAACTGAATAATTTCATCAGTCTTATAATTTGAAATATATTATAATATAACTTGGTCTAATCTAACCTATTTGCAGAGTTTTTGATAAACTTAGGTGTAATGGTAGCGAGAAATAATAAGTTGTTATAACAACCTAGTTAAGTTTGTACTTAGTTATAGTCTTGTTGAATTAAATAGTAAAAAAATATTTAGGCTAAAATTGGAAAGAGGATCCATATAATACAGAAGTACCGTTTTCTCATACATATTCTGTTAAGGCTTTACCATTGGGTACATTTTCATCAACAAGCTATATTCCCAATCTGGTCTGCCTCCTCGGATTCAAGCTCTTTTTCTATCCTTTGTTTTAGAGATTTTCTAAATATGTTCAGATGTGCTTTCGACATGTGTTTTTGAAGTGCATTAATACGAGTCAGAATTTTTAGAGGGAAATGACAAATATTTTTTGTTCATTTTTACTTTGAAATTGTATTGAAGAAAGTTAGTACATTATTGAAGCATTGTTTTTTCATTGATGTTATTAAATGAAGAAATAATATTTTACTTCCATTTGATGAACAAATAAGCTTTTAAGCTAGGCTTAGTGGTGTTATGTTATTATTTAGTATAACAAATTTTAATATTGGCAAGAAATACTCATTAAATACAATTTTTCTAAAAGATAACTAACTACACCAACTTATTAATTTATAAGTATCAATCATGCATGACTAATTTTGTTCTAGCTCAATGAGTGGAACGTCTTTGATTTTTATTACAACGTAAAGTTAGCAGTGCCATAAATGTTATCTATTGTTATCAATTAGCATAAAAAATAGTTTGGTATTTCATTTAAATGGTTTAGTACTTAATTATTTTTTAAATTTCTACAAATAAGACAATATTATATGAAAATAAAGTAACAAAAATAATATTTCTTCTACAAATAATTTATAAAAATTGTAAACAAAAACTGGATGCATTATTGCTTTCTACTTTTTTGTATTCACTCATTTGAAATTTAGAGGAGTTGTACTTTACCTGTAAATGAAACTTCTTTCTTTGGACAAATGTTTTTAATGCAATTAAACATTTTTTGTAAGTACTCTAGGATATTTGGCTGTTTTTAATTTAGGAAAAATTATATACACAAGTTGTGTGTCATCTGTAATTTAGTTTATTTTATGTATGTAGGTGTATATTATATAGTTACAGTATATTTGAATTGATGTTTTAAATAGAAATGTTATTAAACAAACATCATTTAGGGTTAGTGGTAGTCACTTATCTTAAAGATAAGAAGTAGTCTTTTGTCCATTGTTTTAAATTAAAAAGATTATTATTCAATTAAGTTTTGATTAGGAGTAAAAAGTAGGAATTATAAGACTATAAACTTAAAAATAATCTTATTTGTTATCTAATTATAAAAATAGATTTTGGCCACTTTTGCTGCTGAGAACATGAGATCTTCAATAATCCTCCACATACGAATAATTTGGTACCATGTGTGTATGTATGGTGCATGTTTGCATGCCTGTGTTTCAATAGCAATGAAAAAAAGAAGAACCAAATCTTAATTTTTGTTTTTTAAAATGTTTATTTTATCTAAATAATAATACTTAGGTTAATATGTGTATAAGGAATGAAACAGAGTACATGTTTTGTTAATCGTTGGGTGCGTTTGGAAGTGTTATACATATATATATATATATATATATATATATATATATATATAGGGTGGGGCAATGAAGTATCCCTACTTTCGAGATGGCGTTGTGATAGGAGGGGACATTTTGGTGAAGTGGGGGTAGGTTCTAATGACCCTATAACCATGGAAGTTTCCGTTTGTGCCACCATTAGTTGTTATCATGGCTCGGTCGAATGAGCAACACGCTTTGCCATCAAGACATTTATCTGAAAACCAATCTATAGTTGTTATTTATGACAGTGTGCGCTTCATACTCGTTATGGAATGCCCCTTCGAAATACTGTTCCTGATCAAAAATCCATTATGTTATGGACGGAGAACTTACGTGCATGTAGTAGTTGTGTGCAAAAGTGATTTGGGGCTCAAAGGACCATCCGAACTCCAGAAAACATTGACTGTGTCAGAAAATCGATTTTGCAGTCCGCTAAGCGTTCTGCTCGCAAACATGCATCCACCCTGGTGCTTTCAAATCGTACTGTGCGACGAATTCTCCATGAAGACATTCACTTCCATCCATATAAGATGATCATCACTCAAAAACTCTTACAACAGGACTGGCAAAATCGACTACAGGCATGTGAAACTTTGATTCAAAACTTGCCTCAAGATGGACGTGTTTTGTTTAGTGATGAAGCGCACGTCCATATTTATGGAAGTGTAAACAAGCAGAATATGCATTATTGGAGTAGTGAAAACCCTAGGTTAATTTAGGAGAGGCCTCTACACAGTGACAAAATGACAGTTTGGTGTGCAATCAGCAGTGAAGGCATCATTGGGCCTTATTTCTTTGAGGAGAACAATCACGCTGTTACCATCAATTCCGTGCGGTATGTAAACATGATCCAACAATTTTTTAAACCACAACTTCAAGAGATTAATTTGGTACTAGTGTGATTCCAGCAGGAGGTGCCACGGCCTATACTACTAGATATTCGATGGGTTCTAATGTTTTGATCTTTCGGTACGGTGAGATTCCATGGCCCGCGCGCTTGCCAGATTTAATGCCGTGTGACTACTTTTTATGAGGCTACCTCAAGAATAAGGTTTTTTAACATCAATCCAGTATCCTAGAAGCCTTGAAGGTTGCAATACGCCTTGAAGTTGGCTGCATTGTTCAACAGATACTTCACAGAGTTAAGCAGAACTTCAGAAACCGGCTATAGCAGTGTATTGACAATGAGTCACATCACTTGAATGATATGTTGTTTAAAACAAAGTAAAATTAACTTCCAGGTGTACCCTTCTGATGCCACAATAAAGTTTTGTTCTAACATTTTTTTGTTATTTTTTAATTTACCTTCAAAATTAGGGATATTTCACTACCCCAAGCTATATATATAAGTTTCTGGTGCTTTGACAGCTGTATATGACCAAATGAGGCAGGTGTCCATGCCTCATGTTTGTGTTCTATATAATATATAGCCAAAATTCTTAGCGTGACAATATATACATACTTCTTCCTCTGTTGCAAGATACTGTAGTATCGGTTGGTGAGATTTGCTACCTCATCGGATTTACCGATATTGTAGACACGAAGTAATAAATTCCCAAGAACCAAACTAGGCTAAAACAATAATGATTATTGAAATTCAACATAATGAACTGTTGAGTGCTGATTAATTAGGTCTATAAATAAACACAGTGAAAACTAAACAAGT
Source organism: Aphrophora alni (assembly GCA_963513935.1). Taxonomy (NCBI): domain Eukaryota; kingdom Metazoa; phylum Arthropoda; class Insecta; order Hemiptera; family Aphrophoridae; genus Aphrophora; species Aphrophora alni. The sequence goes on from OY740776.1 coordinate 32,698,162, forward strand.
AGAAAGAGTGCTAATCATCATGGAAAAGAACTAGTTATAAAGGACAGAACAGCTTTTAGTTTTTAGTAGTTATCGATGCAAGCTTAATTATTTGAGGTTATTAGAGTTCTTGTGATTAGGGCTACATTTTATAATACCGATATACTTTCGTTCTATTTTGGGTGGTTTGAGAAAATTTTTGTATTCAATAGTCGCCTCATGAAAAAGGGATTTTTTTGATGAGAAAATAAAGTTTATTATATCTATAACCAAAATTATTGTGACCAAGAAACTGCTCATTTCATTCTGTTATCGATATCATTTTATTTAAGCTTGTAAATTATAAATAATAGCTTCACCATATGGTTAACTCTTTGAGATATTCTTTTTGGTGATGTTTATATTGTCAATGCATTTATCTTCGCAAAAATAATGGCCTGTATTGGAAGTCTAGTGGTAAATAACCTAAGAGTAAAGTTTAAAAACAAATAACTTGTGGCTATAATTAAATTGTTTGGAATAGAGCCGGTTGGGTTTGAGATATTACATATTATTTTAAGTAATATTTCTCGTATTCAAAAGATAAACATTTTCAATTAAATATTATTTATTTGCTAGAGATTAGGATTTGATAATTTCCAGATATCCTCCATTACTACTCGTTTCACAAAGGAGATAAAAATATTACTTATGTTTAAAAAATCGATTTTATAACCCTAAAATGTTCTTTAACTATTATCTCTAACAGACATAAATTTTTAAGTTGTCAAATGTTTGTTTTCACAGAACTTCAAAGTTGAATATAGAATCCAGCTATGAATCTCATAGTCGATTTTCTTAATTTATTGGGTTGGCCAGTTGATATAGAGAAATGTGGCAACGTTGCTGGCTGCTACATAGTCTGATATTGCAAAAATATAAATATTAGGCAGCTGGATAGCATACGACAGATAATACATATACACGGTGTGCCAAATAGCTAGAAATCTTGTAGCCGTCAAAAAGCACTATTATTGCAAGATTTACTACAATAACTTTAGTATTTAAAAGAGCTTCTGGCAAGGTTTCAAACAAGTTATAGAATAAGTATATAACACTAAATCAATATATACTTTAAGATTTCAGGTGGCAGTCAAATAGGTAGTGTATATATGTATGTACGTGTGTGTTTGTGTGTAGAAAAGAGTGTTAGAGAGGTGTTTGGGTATAACATTTCTCTTTTAATAAGTTTTAGTAACACCATTATAGTTTGTGGTGTTCATTTTTCCTTATATAAAAATCTTCACGTTTGAATAATAATCGTTTAAAATAGCTCGTCGTTTTTGAGACATTCAAGCTATGAATTCGATGTCAATGGTCTATTAGATCTTTTTGATGTATACATTCTTAATTGGCTTGTTTTTAAGGCAACTGTAATGAATATATTTTATCCTTTATTTTATGGGGAGAAAGTAATGTAAGAAAGTAATTTTAGAAAGTATTGTAGTTTAATTGTCACTCTTAATTCACGACGCAAAGGTGCTTTGTAGCTTTGTGCAGAGATTATACATTTGATTGTGAAACTTGGCGTTTGATAGTTGCTTGGGTGTCTGGATCATGGCTTTATGGAAATACTGTATAAAAATTCAAAAGTATATAGTTTGGAAAGTTTTATTTTTAAATATAGAGAATGTAATTTATTTTGTTTGTTTGTTTTTAGTCGACAATTCAACAAGTAGAACGTAACATAAATGAAATGCTACAATACCAGAACTACATGCGAGCTACAGAAACTCGAGATTTCAACTTGATCTCCGACAACAACTCCTATGTATTCAATTGGTCCATCGCTCAGATCATAGTAATTGCTGCAACTACTATACTTCAAGTACACTTTGTAAGGAAGCTTTTTGACGTTAAATCATCACGACCTCGAGCATAGTCGAACGAAGGTGAAGAGACTGGACAGGATTCACAGCAGGGTAACAAGTTTATTGATGTGTTCTAATAACATGAGTTATTGATTATTACATTTTTATAAGAATGTATATAGTAGAAAAGTGGATTTTCGGAGTTATCTGGAAGTAAATTTAAAACAAAATAAAAAATTCAAAATCTTTTCATAGGTACTTCTTTGTAATGAGGATTCGAAATCGGTCATTTGTCACCATCTTCAGATAATACTCTTTCACCCTTTGTTTAATAGTTGACAAAATTAAATAAGTTTCGAATTCTTTTTAAATAAATTTTTTTAGAAAAAAGTATATTAACTTCTATAATGTGTTTTGCACTGTTTATAAGCAAAATCTCATTTTGTAAACAGTTAATATGAAGTACAGTATAGTATCTATTGTCCAAACTAATTGTGATCTAGATTAGTGGGACTCATTGATTTGTTTTGATTGACTTATATTCTTTAATACCATGGGAGATGTAGGTCTACAACAAACAACTTCCTCCTTATTCGATTCTTGGGCATCTGCTTTACATTATTTTTGATCTTCCTCGCTTCCTGCTTCCTTGAAGGTTTCATGGTAGAGCTTAGCAACTTATATTGTTACTAGGCTTTCACAGGATATAGTCCAACTACTAAACTTCCTTTTCTTGATTATTTCATCAATTGGAGTTGGATTTTATATCCTCCATAATTCTTCGTTTGAAATTTGTTCTGGCAAAGCATGATCAGTATACATAGTTTTAGAAGTATGGTGTAACATAACATAATGTTACGTCACAATGGTGAATACAACAGGGCAAATCAAAGATCAGTATTAAATTAAAATTTGATTGACCAACTTAATACTGTTTATTGTTGAGGCATTATTTATAATATTGACAAATAAATCTATTCTTTCTTGTAGGAAATTTATGTATTTGACCGTTATTCTAATTAAACAAAAAAAAAAAAAAAAATTCATTTTTCCAAGATGAGGAGATAGAAACTTTTTAACTCCATTTTGAATTTTAGCAGATTTGTATTCTACGAATAAAAGAATCCTGTAGCAAAACTAGTTTCCCACAATTTCTTCCAGGTAGAACCAATATAAGGTATAATTTCCTCTCTCCGATAGGATCAACATATCTTATTTAAAATTTCTTTACGGAGATGTTAACAAATTATCATATATTATAAGCATGAGGGTATATAGCTAAGAGTTTTAAATTTAAATATGCTATACTCAAAAAGTATTCATGGAAAACAATATATACTTAGAAATTATATTTAAAAAAGTAGGTTATATTTTATAATTAATTAATTAGGAATTTAAAATAATTAGTATATATAATTTTGTATGTGTTTTCATGATTTTTCTGTGTTAATTAATGATTTATTATCGAAGCAAATTGTTAATTTTATTGTATGAACTGATTGTATGTATATATATGGGAAATTATTAACCTTTTGAATGTTATGGTAAAATAGTGAAATTTGAGATTTACATTAAAAACATATTGTTTTTCTTAATGGTAAATTTTCCTCTAGCTCTGTAGGTAATAAGAGTCCTACAAAAATAAATAAAACTAATTTTGGACCATTGTTTATATTTTTACAAAATATTGAATATTGAATGTAAAATATTACAAATAATAATAAAATGAAACCTTAAAAGAAAACTTTAAAACTATTTGAAAATGATTGAGTCCAATGGCTTTAAACTAGTTTAGTTTGGTATTCTTCAAAACAATTTTCTGGGCAGTGAAAGTTTGTTTTAGCAGATCTTGCACATGTAGGATGTCCCATGGTGGAGGTCTTTTTTGACATTAAACCACCATCTTCATTTTCAGATTCAATCTCACTTATGTTTTATAAAATAATGTTCTGTACCTTCTACTCATACCATCATCATTATATGCACTTAGAAGTGCCATATCTCTGAGAACAAATTGTCAAAGTCGGGATCGTCACTATTAACCATAATGAAATAGTAAGATACAGATATAAGAATAAAGTTTAAATCACTAAGCAAAGTTTTTATAATCAAACAAGAGATACTAAGAAGCTGTGAAACAGTGCAGCGATCATGTATACATGTTTGCTATAAACAAATGCGTATTTGGCTGACTCCCACTGTCTGAAATGGGAACTGCTTTTAACACCTTGTAAATGTAGGTGATGCTAAGCACTCAATACAGGTTAACCGCCATTGCAATAAGCTATTACCACCAATACTTGCAAAACATATCGGAGGCTTACACAAACAACAAATCTTGCCAGCACTTTGTCGGTTATTTCATAAACCAATTTTGACACAATAAGGCAATGTGTTTTTACGTGGTATCCGAGCAACACCTATGCATGAAATTATGTCAATAACATTCAAAAGGTTAATTATTTAAAACAAATTTTACCAAATTACATTCTCAGTAGTAAATATAATACTCTGAACTTGGGAACGGATTAGGTTTTAAAAAGGTGGAGAAACTAAAATGATAGAGCATAATTATAAAATTTGTTTTGATTATTAGTGGTAATTATCTAACAAATATGATATAGCACAATTTACAACTTACAGTAGTTTAATTAAGTTAAAATTCTTACAGTGTATATATCATTCTTTGCTATATTTTCATGAACAAAAATTGTCAATAAAAGATGAATGTGTAAAGAAAATTCTACATTACATTATAGTACTAGTTAATATTATGAAATTTTATATTATAGTAATCTTTCAAAATATTACTCTTCATTTTGTTTTTTATCTCATTTTTATAGTTTCTAAATTCACCGTAAGCTTAGGAAAAAAATAAAATAAAAAAAAAAAATTGGTGGGCACATGATTTCTGTGCTAGTTGCAGTAGTAATGTTGTATGAATGTCCACTTTTCTTTCTTGTATATACACAGGTGAGAGATAGATTAGTTTGGGTAAGGTTTTATATCATAACTTGAAATAACACATCCTAAATCTCTGCTCATTCATTTAGGTAACTTCACTGATGAGACATATCCAGTAGCGAGGCAAAACCCCAGACAATGTTATTGATTGGGTTTATAGGCCTTGCATCAATGTTTAATATTCCTATTGGATACATTCCTTTCTTTAAACACACAACACAATATCTTTGGTTGGAGTGATCTCTCTCATAATTGGGAATTTTTGGGGATAGTGTTTTTTCCAAGAGTCTAATATTTTTGTTTGTGTAAACTATATAATTTTATAAAACCATCAAATTATGAGAAAAATTAATAATAATAAAATACGTATGTTTCTTATCTTTGATTTACCTTACATTCACAGAATATGTTTTGCTCATGAAATGAGAGGTTTTGATAATTTGGTTGATTTCACTTGATCAATATAAACTCTATTCTGCTGAAATGCTCTTGTGATGATAAGCGTTAATACGAACGTTATGTAAAATTCAACAGTGAAGACATAAAATAATACTCTCAAATTGAATCCAAAGTATTATTATAAAAACAGTATTATGAAAATAATATTTGAAATCATACAGAGTACAATATTGAGAATAATATAATGGTTGAAGCAATTGTAACAGGTACAATGTCAGTACACAAAATGTTTAAACTTTGTGAGAGTGAATAAAGTGTGCGAGTTGACATCAGCAAATCTTTGAATGTGCTTGGTTGTATCTGCTCTATTTCTTAAATTAGACAGTGGAACATATTTAATAATACGAATAATAATAGAAGTGTGTTTATTCAATACAAATTATTTTACATAAATGAAAAGTAATGAATACAAACATAATTAAAAAATGCAAAATATAAAACAAAAATGAACAAATTAAAATGTAATCTTTTTATAACCACATCAATGGTATGACCAGGTTATCTGTCAGGTTGGTAATCTACATAAAAACAATCTAATCTGAAACAAAATTCAAAGATTATCTTTAAAAATTGTTTAACTTATCAATTACCAAAACTGACTGAAAGTCTATCAAATTTATCTTTAATAATTAAATTCAAAATTAAATGTTTGTCTATATTTTAATGCACTTCTTAAAAAATTTAGTAAATTAAACCAATTTTCCCAATCCAAAATATTTAACACTTTCTCCTTCGAAGACACTACTTCCAGAATATTTCTCTTTAATTTGACTTAATATTAAACATTTACCATCAAAAGTTTCCTCCCCCCTAGAATTACACAGAGATCATCAACTTTTACTCTACTCCGTGCCTAATGAAGTACTATGGCACCCCTTGTTTTGAAACTAATAAAACTCATATATTTATTATTTATATAACAACTATTATCCAGAGAAAAATTGAGTTGACTGTAAATATTAGGAAAGTGGGATATTTTTACTCTCTCTATCCATGAGTTTTAACCTCTTCTAGTCTCGCCATCAGCTGATTTTACTCCTCCAAACCTCTCTTTACACGCTGTGAAACATATCTTTAAATAGATAAGAAAATATGAATGTTTCCTTTTTTTATAAACTACAGTAGAATATGGATAATTCGAACGTCTTTAATTCGAGTGATTACAATGTCTGAGTAAACCACACGTTCAGTACGAGACATTATCATTTTCTGTCAAGTTAAGGGAATTGTGTGAGTTTCGCCTTGGCGGTACATTGAAGGGCAAACCAATGTAAGTGAGGCGGTTTTTCATTCTCTAAACGTACTTGAGGATTTTGTAAACCTTAAATGAATTAATTTTTTAAGGCAATCGGACACTTCACAATACTTCGTCAAACTTTAATTTATTGTATAGATATGTGTATTAACTTTTTGTATAGTGTGTATAATAAAATAGCTTCATTAACTTTTGATTTGTGAAAATAAAGCTTATATAATAAACATATACACTTTAATTACTATTTCAAGCATTTTGAGAACCAAAAAGTTGTACCTTTTATAATTAGAATTTTTCCATTATTCTCTTCAGCTTTGAATTATCCAAGTTCTACTGTACTATGATTATTTATTGACTCTACTACAAAATTAAAATTTATAAGAGTTTGAAATTTTGGAAAATCTGAAAATATAAGTTTGTTTCTAAAAAAGTGAAAACATCCACATTTCCTTTAAAATGATGTGTACAAATAAATTTGAGACACAAAATAATATGAACGAAGTTTAATATTTGTATGGCGATAAATCCAGTATGGTGGAAATGGAGTATAATCTAGACTTGTTTTTACTCTATTTGTATTAATTTATAACTTATATTCTGCTAAGAATTTTTATAAAATTTTGAGTTCTATTGTTATTTAATAAATTTTGTAGTTTTACTAAAAATGTTTTGAAATAGTTATGCAGAAGTAATTTTTATTTTGTTTTATTTTTAAAGATCTGATAATTTGAATTGATGATATTAAAATTCTGTTCGATAGATTATTGATATTAAAATGTTCTAGTCTTTAAGTTTTTAACTATAACAGCTAACAGCACACACCATACTGTTCCTCTCTGATACGTATATCAGTGTATATCTGAAGAACAGTGAAGCATTAATGGAATAAGCAATGGTTAAAATAGCAGATACCCATATACATCAGGGTTGTGCATCAATTATTAATCCTGAGCGATCCATTGGTTACCTTGATCAGTGGTTCTGGTATGACCCCAAATGACAGAAGATCTTCCATGTGGTGTCCATTGCTATATAAATATTCGCTTGGTATGTTTATAAGCAGGAAGGATGTTCAACAACGAAAGGAAATGCATATAGAAGTCATTTGGTATGTAGTGGCGCTTGACCTTCATCGGGTAAACAGGTTCCCGACACTTTTTAGTGGTGGGGGAAGCGAGTGAGTTGGTGTTCCGCCGTCCTTTCGTCAGTGCGTTTCTAGACAGTGTATTACGAAGAACCTCCCCATCCGAAGCCCTCCCTCCAAGCGCCACCACATAACAAATGAGCTATAATTGCTTCATAGAATGTATAGTTGTATTATATTGATTTATTTTAATATATTATATATGGAACTAAAATAAGTCTTCCATAATTTTAATCCTAAAATAATTTTAGTGTAATTGTGTAGTTTGTGTGTAAATCAGCAATTTTTGTTTAAAATTACTGAAAGTGTGATGCTTGTTTTTATGTTGTACTGTTGATATGCTGTGTTCTGTCTGTATTGTGTATTGAAAATTAGTATTTATATTTTAATCGGCCAAGAATAATAAAAAATTTGATTTAGAATTAGAGATTTATGGCCAATCTGTGTTACGTTATTTTGAAATAACAGTATTATTTATTTTGGTGAAAAGTGTGTGTGTTTGTATAAAACTGATTTTACAGTTTAATGTCATATGTATTTATACTATTGAAAGAATGGTAATTCTTATGAGCACTAAAATATTTTTAAAGTCTCTTAAAATATATACAATAATATTTTGTCAGCTTAATGATTTCTAAGGTATTTAGTCTTTCAAATTTGAACCTGATTTAACATTGAAAGTACATAAATTAATGGCATAAAATTGAATATATGGGATATTTAGACTGTATACCACCTGTTTATTTTATATTAAATACGTTTTGTATTGAATTAAATTAAGTTATTTGGTTTTAGCATGTCAAAATTCCTATAATTGTTGTTCTAACATTCTCAAACAAAGTTTGCTACCAATTGTAGCTTCCTAAGTTTCTCATTTATTCATTTTCTACATTCTATTACTATCTTATTCTCTTAAATGTTGATTTAAGAGATTCCACAAAAAAAGGAAGTCTTGTATTTGATGCAATGAACGCACATTTAGACAAATAGATTGTCTTCTGTGTCAATCATTTTCTACCAATCTAGTTCATAAATAAAGTAGTTATTTTGGGCGCCATTTTGTTTTGGATGGTTGAAATTAAATTTCCTTTGTCATATTGTACAACCAACATAAAATTCCTTTCCCACCCAATATAAGACATTGCACAACATTTCTAGAGTATAAATCAACTCCCATTTTCAAGTGTATTTAATCTTAGTTATGGGTTCCTTTCTCAGGTTTCAGAGATTCCTGAAAACAGAATTCAAATATCTCAAATATAAAATAAGAGGGGTGGTAGTTTCTTTTCAGCCACCTTGTAAATAAATGATGACATGTCCAATAAAACTATATCAATAATATCAAAATAATGCTATTGTTTCTGTTGAATTGGATCCTACCTCACAACTAATTATGACAAGTTAAATTAAATATTTTATTTTTCAAAATGATTAAAAAAAACTCAAATACAAGATCTCACAAGAATTATGTTTATTTAATCAAACACGTTTCAACGACAAAGTCGCCATCCTCAATGATACATGAGCTACAATGACAAAATTATAACTAACTTAAACGCGTTTGATTAAATAAAAGTAATTTTTGTGAGATCTTGTTTGAGTTTTTTTTTCATCTAATATTATCTCGCAAGTCAAGTTCAATATTTATTTATATTTCAAAATGACTGATTTATTATTAATTAGGACTGATTTATGTCATTTGTTAAAAACATAAATATCAATGTACTGTAAAGATGATGGAAATTGTTAGGTTTAGTTATTCATTATGAAAAAAAAAACTATGTTCTAGCCTTTTGACTTTTCCTTAAGCAAAGTATTAGATTATAAATGTTGCAGTCAATTTTTAACCTAGTTAAGATACATGGGTGCTCATATGTTGGCAACACTTGAAATAAGTATTTGGTCATACTTGTACAACAATGTTTAATTATTTTTACAATTTTAATTTTAATACTAGATTATCAAAAATTGTAAAAAAATAAATAATGTGATCTGGGAAACGAATTAACATTGTGGATGTTCAAACTGACGGCCATCTTGATTGCACAATCTTACAATCATTCTTGAACACTTATGATGACAAAGATTTTTGTCGCTGTTGATTTCATGAACTGAGTTAGAGATGAGTTGTTTATTATGCTTTGTTCTGACAAAACACTTTCTCCTTGACAAACCTTTAGAAGAAAAATTCATGTTTGTCAAATCAGATCAGAATGGGACCACGACGACTAATACGTTTACTGGGAAACTCCCAATCCAGTCATTTTCGGACAGAAGTGATATAGTGGGGTGGGGCACCATCTTGTTTTGAAAATTAACATTGTCACAGTGCTGTTTTATGTGACGGATAACAATGTTCTCCAACATATTTTTGAACGCATTACTATGATTTGCGGCAATATTTTTGTAGTGATTGGATGCTTCAATGAGTCCAGGTTTTTGACTTCAGGAAGTGGAAGAGCATTTAATTAACAATTTCAAATGTGACATATGGTCATTTGATTCATTATTGTAATGGGTATGACAAGACAAGAAAAATGACATGAAGAAAATTTTTGTTTGGACTATTGTAACTAAAATGGTGTCCATTATGGTGATTTTATTAAGATACCAAACAAGGATAAAAAATGTTCTAATGGATTGCTTTGGAGATTTAATGTGAGATAAAGAGAGTAACTATATTAACAAAACATTTCATGAAAATTGTAATATCTTAATACAATCATGTTTTTGGCTGCCATATTGATTTGGAAGGTGAACAAAATTTAATTTTCACTTTATAAAATGAATATTACATAACCGTACATCCTATTTCAAAATGTTGAATCGCCCCCACCTCTTAGGGGACAAATGCCCAAAATTAGGACTTGAAGTAGCCCCTCTTACTTAAGAAAATTTTCATATAACAATTATGTTAAGGTACGGAGCTACAATTTACCTTTTTAGCTATTGTAATAAAATCACGGTAATAGTCACCAATTAGTTACAGTAGTCTAACAAACATTTGTTTCATATAATTGTTCTTAGTTTATTAAACCCTTTATGATATATTACATAACCATGTTCCGTTTGAAATTTCTGAATTACCCCATGTGCTCTTATTCTTTGAAGTTGACAGAAAAACACAGGCAAATAGAAGCATTCCTTCATTATGTAGAAGATTGCCACAAGAGCGTGTTTAGTATATTAATTAATAACAGAATTGAAGGTAGGTTTATTCTCAACCTTTCTGTATACTGCATCATGATTATTCTAAAACTACCTCATCTTAATATTTTGCTCTATGGAATTTACAAAGACTCCTGAATGAGTTCCCCCCCCCTCCCTGAATGAGCACTTCATTGAATAAGTCTAGCATATATTCAGAAATGTATATATATGTGTACTGTATATTTATTATTTATACAATGATATTTTATTTCGCATACGAGTATATATTTTTTTTTGTATTGTTTAAGAGTTGTGTTTCGGGATACATTGTACAGTTCATTTTTGTAACATGTAAGGGACTTTTTTTGTAAAGTATGAAAATGGTGAAAATGTTTTTTATTGAAAATTATAGCTTTGTTAAAAATAAAGAAGATGTTAAAAAGAATAATGTTTTTTTCCTCTATTGTGTTCCTAGATAAGGTACAGTTTTTGTTATAGCATCTCTACTATAGGATATGCCAACAGGAGAATCATGTTTTGTATGCATGTGAATGTGTTTATTTTCTGCACCCCTTTTCCTGAATTATTTGTTGTTTTTATTTTAGGTCAGTCAGACTGTTAAAATTTGGACAGTGTTGTGTTAAGTTGTACTAAAAACATTTTACTTTTTATTTAGTACTTTTTGTATTTTTAGTTTAGTGACAGTTTATTCTTTTTTTAAATTTTATACTTTGGAAAGAAGAGGGGAATATTGATGTACTGTATATATTTTTTTCTTTCCCCTTGTTAAAAAACGAAAATCTTCTTGGTCATCATCGCCTTATAATAAAAAGGAAGAAAAGATCATAGAATAAAGACTCCAAGCCCTTGAATACTCTAATAATTTCAGTGTTGGTAAATAACTAAAGAGATTTGATAGGAAGATGAAGGAGAGGGATTTAACCCAAGACTATATGAATTATATTTACCTTCTTGTTTAAAAGTGAAAAATCTCGGTCGTCATCACGGTATAAACAAAGAAGAAAAGTGTAAAATAAAGTTTCCTAGCCTTCGAATATCTTAATTCCATCAGGGTCAGAAGGGAACAAGAATTGGTCAAGAGAGACCTGATAGGATAGATGAAAGAGAGGAATCTAAACCAAGACTACATGATAAAAGTTGTAGATTGAGATAGGGTCCTTCACCATTGCCATACCCATGTTCGCCATAGGCATCCTGAGCATAGTGATATTTTTCCAGTCAGGGTTTTAAAAATATTAATTATACACAACCATACTATTATAAATTTTCTATTAAATGATACTGAATTAAAAAAAAAAAAATCATTTCTCAATGTTTAAAATCGATGTCTTACATGTAATTAATACTACTAAGAAAATATTTAAATTTCCATTGAAGTGTTGTTTTATTGGTTTAAGTAGATTAGTTTTTTAACAGAATAATACTTCTTAATTCTTCCTGCCCACACTCAGCGCTAGTGTCATGGATGATTTGATGTCTGTTTGTGAGAATGTCTGCCAGACCACTCCTATAGACCATTCTGTTCAATGTCTCTTGCCTGGCTAGCCACTGCCACTGGAGTAAGACAACGTTTATTCTGTCTTGTTGCAGGCTGCTTATAATGGTGAATCACAAAAAAAGCGATGAAGCGTTAGCTTTGTCGTGATGTGACCCGTTTCTTACTCTTGCTGCCACAGCACGATGTACTTCTCTTTATGTGTCTGGGGTTGGTTGAAAGATGAACAAAGTCCATCCATTAGTTTATCCTCTCCTCTAGCAGCACTACCGAAGCCGCTCTTTTTCAATAATATAGTGAATACTGCTGTGGTAAGGTTGATGACATCACCACTGTACTCTTTGCTATCCCATCTGCAACTTCATTCCCCAATAACTGTGGGAATTCGTTGGAAAACAATTTGATTGTTTTTGGAATAAATAGTTTGTTGCAATCATCGCGATAAAAGGGCCCATCTAAAGGAGTGCACATGCCAATGTGATTTTCCTTAAAGAAATGATATAAAAAAAAAAAAATTAAACAAATTAACACAACACTTGTCTGAAAAAAAATTCATACATACACCTTCTCGAAACAAAAACTGTTGAATTTCAATTTTAAATTGAAATGGTAATATTTTCTTTAATAAGCAAAAACTATGTTTATTTTATTTTAGTTGTAAGATTTTAAAAGTAAGTGACTTTTGCTATACAATTATTTTTGTACCACAGTAAATTTGTAATTTGTGGATATTTTTACCAAATCTTTAACTGATGCTATTAGAGTATTCCAAGGCCAGGGAGTTTTATTTTTCTGTGCTAATGTTATTATTTTTGTATACGGCGATGATGTCTGAGAAGTTTTTTGCCTTTATTTTTTAAACATAAAGAAAATACTATAACGCAAAATTTAAAGGTAACCGCCATAGAACAAAAATACAAATTTCCTTTTTCCTCAAAATCTGCTCTAACGATTTTGATAAAATTATGCTCAATATTTCAGTACCCAAACGGAACTTATGGTAATCCAAAATGACAGTCTGTTCTAAATGGCTGTTCTAAATTGCATAGTTTTTTTTTTTAAATTGGATGAATTGATTTCATTAAAATTTTAGTGAAATGTGAAGTTTAACGATGTAAACTCGTATGTAAAACAATTTCAACAAAACTGGCTAAAACCAAATAATATATTCACCCTATTATTAAATGTTTGATTTTAATGAAATGTATGCTAATTATGTGTTTATAGCACAAGAGAGGCAAGTGCATGACCTATTTACAATATGTGTATATTTATTCAAAGTTGGTGTTCATGATTTATATTCATTTTTGTCTGACAACTACTGAACTAACGTTTTGGGTGAATTAGTTTTGGAGATGGCTGAGTGAAAAAGTATGTGCAATACAACCAGAATAAACAAGCGTGTTTACAAGAGAAACACAATTATTCATGCATCGATAAAATATACTTGCAAAACCGTATATTTTCTGATTGGTTTAATAACATTAGTTATAGAAACAAAAGTTGTTCAATGTTTCCTTGAATTTATTCAAAAAAACTACGCTCATAACAATATAAATAAAATATAACAAGTGTGTTTTCTCTAATGATGTTACATGATTCTCTGAAGAAAATAATATTTTTCTCAAATACTGATTTTCAAATTAAAGTGTGTTCTGAAGCAGTAAGAGTAATTTTATTTTATTTACAATGGTGAATATTATTCATTTTGAACATAATTCATAAATTTGGTGACTTCAAAATTCGTTTTATGGCATTCAGAAATAAATTATTAGGCCTACTTGTTATTATTATATGTGATAACCTCGGAAAAGAAGGATGGAAGGCACGACAAATTTTTTATTTTATCGTTATTTCTTAAAGTTGTATCAAATATAATGCTTGGATTTGTCTTGGCTAAAACATATGCTTTTATACATTAAAGTAACCATCACTTGTTAATACTTTCTGACAGAGGAACGACAATTGTGTTGGGAAAGTTAAAACTCAATTTCTGAAAACTTAAGTCCAATTACTACAGCTCTCACAGTTTTCTTGTTCTTCGCAAAGTAATCAAATACTTTCCAACTACTGTACATGCAGTGTCTGTATTTTATTTTGTAGGTGTCCACGTGTGACTCCGGACCTGAGCTACATCTATCACAGATAATTTAATTTACTTACTCTGCCTTATCATTGAATCTTCTGTTCATTTCCCACCATTACGTTTATTTTGCTTGCTTTTATTTTCATAATACTTTACTATAGATATTTCATCTCTAAAAAATATTCTGTACCTGATATACAATTTAGAAAAAGGAAGTAATAATTTCCTTATATAGGATGTGATGGCCTGTCTTGTATGTATTGATGGCATACTTACAATATATATTATATAGTATATCTGTCTTTCCGTCTCTGGCAGAGGGATTCGAAGTTATAAACTTTAATGTAGAATAGGTGATCCATAGAATGATTATTTTTCAGGGTAAATCAGTAATGGTCTGGAGGTAATATGTGATTTTAATTAAAAAACAGGTGGTCTGAATAAACCATCATTTTTAGTGCGAGATGGATGTCTTAGAGAATGGTTAGAGTTTGGTCCAAATCATTTGAAGGATGCGTAAAAACAGAGGGTTTTAAAATATTTATGGAAATGTATTTTAAAGAGACACTATATGTATTTATTTTTATTTGTTGTCTTTGAGTTATAATTAGTGTGTATATTTCACCCCCCCCCCCCTAAAAAGAAAAATGAGTCATGTAAGAATTGTTTTAACGATTGATTTTTAAGAAACAAATAATAGTAATAATTTAACTGTTCTGAGTTTTATTTATATTATGGTGTTATATTTTGAACAGTACTAAAATTTATTTGTAGAAAATTTGTGCACTTCCAGTCTTTAACAGTAAATAAACCAATACCAGTGTATTGAAGCAAGGAAAAAGATAAATATAAAGCAGATGACTTAAATGGACGTCTATTAAATGTAATTAATTTCAAGCAAATGATGTCATTGTTATATCGACGGAATGTGTTCTGACCTTGTTATGTATTGACCTTTCATTCCCGCATGTTGTAAATCTTGTTAATGAATAAGTAATCGAAGCCTTAGACCCTCCATTTCCATAAGTATTCAGGTGAAGATAAACTTTACAGATAACTGGAGTAACTAATTGGTAAATATAAAATTTTGTGATTAAGACCTATTGTTAATTTTCTCTAAACCCACGGTCTCTTCCTTCAGTTACGGAGTCATTGGAGAAATCTTTAAAATAACAAAAAGAATAATATATGATTACACTTCCCAGAGTGTAATTATGTCAATGTTAAGACATCATAAATCAAATGCCAAGAAGTAGATCAATTGTAGGCGGAAATCTAAACTGTAAAATCTTCCAGTAAATTGGATATATTGCAATTATCAAACCTTTGATTCATAAAATAAATTGAATTTACAATATTAAATAATAAGATTTAAGAACTATTAACATTTTAAACTAAGATATGAATTAGGGAATCTTGGAAAAAAGTTAAATCAGGGTTTTCTTTTAACTTTATATAACATATTTTTTAACACTCACCTTTATATGAACAAAAATAGGCAGTGTTAAGGTGAAAACTGTTGCTGATAAAATTAAGAGAAAAGGAAATTTCAGAAACAGATTTCTCCAAGATGACAATATCGAAATGCTTCGTATGTTAAACTATATTGTAAAAATCTGCTGCAAAAGGACGAGGATTTCCTACATTAATTTGTGAGTTAAAAAATCTCATATGTTCTGAGTGTGTATTTTTCTGAATTCCATCAATGAATGGTAAAACAAAATATACAGTTATTATTTACATGAAATGTATATTAATAGAAAAGCTGTCAAAAAGATTAGTTTGTGACATAACTTGATTAAAAAAAAAAGATGTTGATTACATAGATGAAAAGGTTAATGTAAGATTTATGTGTCATATACAAAGAGCTGTAGTTTACATGATTGTGAAGAAATACATTTCAACTCTTTAAACAGATGTTGAATGATAGCTGTAATTACCTAAAGTCAGTGTCAAAACAATATGTTATCGGTGTAGTGGCAACATTGATTGATCTGTCAAAATGTTTTCAATATTTATACAATTCCAGTGATGTACTGCAAAAACTGACATAAAAATATGTTTGGTTCCTGTTCAATTGGTTTTGAATAAAATATTCCATTCTATTTCAGGAATAAAATTATTTCATTGTTATAGTAACTGGTGATTATGTTCTAGGAAAAATAGCAGTCGAAGGCAAACTAATACTTAAAAGCTATTATTATAATCAATTTCAAAAACTATCTAACGAAACTTTTTATCTTCAAAAACCTAATGAAATTTAATGTCATTATATTTGAGGAGTTATTTTGTTCTGATATATTATAAATAAAGAAATTAATATTAATTAATATTGCATTTGATTTTTATATATTAAGGGAAGGTGAATATATTGAGCAGTGGGTGAATGTGCCCACCATTATATTTGTTACAGCCAAAGTAATTAATCCAGCTATTATATATAATATCCAGACAATATGTATAATAGCTAGCGAATTTGGTCAAAGTGATTAATGAGGGTTTATTTATCACTTTATCCAGCCATTATACATACTATCTTACTGAAGTCGGAGAATGTCATAATACTGTGTTAATCAGTTTATCCAGCTGTTATGTATAAAACGGTTGGGTCTGGGATAAGTAATAAAACGGAGCGATATGTTTAATATCTTAACAACTCAAAATATTCAAACAAAGTTTGTAGGAGAATTATTACTCGACTAACTTATGTTAGCTATTATTCATAATGTCGCGTCGTACTGATTAATATTTTAATATAATTACTACTTTAGCCAAATCACACTGAATAATGACTGGTTAGAGAAATTAATTAATCACTTTAGCTAGTGAATGTAGTCATTATTTATAATATCCAGACATAACTGATTTATCACAAAGACTGTAACATATTGATAACTTTTCTGAATGCAATAGCGGTGTCCAACAAAGTTCAGAACTGCTGACTTCAACACCTATGAAAGAGAAGTGAGAGGAAGTTCAAATTGACGAAGTTTGAAAAGGAAGATCAGTTCGATGGAAAAAAAAAGATATAGAATTCAAAAAGGCAGCCAGAATGTTAAATATGGAAACAGTGGAAATTAAAAGGGTTCAGCAGGCAAAAAAACTTGATTCTAAAAACAAATCCGTGAAAAGAAGAAAGAGAACTTTGGTTAAGGACAAGACATTGGAGGAGTCTGAAGTACAACAAAAAGCTCTCTGTCATGATGATAATCTTGACATAATTTATTTAATAGACCCAAATCTAGACAACAAATCATCAGCCGGCATCTGTTCCATGTGTGGGGACATAGGGAAAGACCGTAAACTTTGCTACAGGTTCATCTACTGTTCATCCTGGAGCCATGCAGAATGGAATCTGCAGAAAACTACATGTGTGACTTTTTAATAATTTAAATTCTAGAACTTTTAACTTTAAAACTCTATTTTTAAACTAAAAAATAATCAAAATTGCCATTGTTTGTTTTCAGTTTTAGTTACCGTTTAGGTGCTATATGTGACATATGTATTACTACTTCTAAATTTATTGTATAATTTTTTTCTAGCCAACACTAACTTTTTATTACTAACTTAAAGTTGCACTTTCCACGCACAGTTTCTCTACCCCAAGCGTACGCTTACCCCAAAGGTTGCGGAACTGTAAAACTTATGGTTAGAACTAAAAAAAAAAATCAGAAATCACTAAGAAACTAGACTAAATAAGCTACAGTTATATATATTTATTTACAAATTTACTCTTAAAATATCAGAGTTGGAGCGGTTTTCGCTGAAGTGGACACAGTTCCTTACCTTCCCCTATACTTAATTTAAATAAAAACGATAAAATTGTAAGAAGTGGCTTTTATTTGTTTCATTAATTTTACTAAAATAACTAAAACATTGTGGTTTACAGTTATTTGATAATGATAATGAAATTTGGTACATAATTAAAACGTTATTTTAAATTGAATTATTTATTAAAAACTTTTTACAAATGTCAAAGTTGTTGGTGGTTTTAGATGAATACTGTCGGATGACGCAACCCACGAGAGTAGGCCTACACTACGTGAGATGTAGTCTGAGCTGTGATCTTTAGTTGCGTCAGGGTACTGAGTCTATTAGAATGTTGAAGGAAAATATGGTTTTGTTGGTTGTGATTTAAACTAGCGTTTCACAGTGTTATACAAACACATTTTAAAAGTGGACAAAACATGTGTCACCTCAAGTCGGCATACAAAATATAACACACCAGATAAATAAAGGAAGAAATTACAGTCCATGATTTTTTGACTTATATCTAATAAGCGAATGCTAAATGAATTGCATTTCACAGAAAGAGAACCTGCTTAAGCTTAACTCTTTACTTAAACTGTTGAAATATATACATTTCACCTGTGAGTCAATAAAGTTCTCTACAATATTTTTTTCTGTGGTTACAAAACTAAATAATGGAAATAATGTAGTACACACTGTCTTAATCCAGGATATGCACACAAAACCCGATTTTACAATAAATAAAGTTAAGTTTAATAAAAGAAAAAGCGTTTAAAACAATAACTTGATATTATATAAATTTTATCACAAATAACACTTAAAAGGTAACTAAAACTTAAAACAAACAATGGTAATTTTGAGTTTAAAAAATAGAGCTTTAAAGTTAAAATTTCTAGAATAAAAGTTAAGTATAATAAAAGAAAAAGTTTGTTATTAGCTGGCCTGATGATGCTGCCTATGGCAGCGAAACATGTAGTAATTAATATAATATAGGGAACTACTATCGACTTCAAATAAGGTATGTTAATTAAAGAAAAAGTGTTTAAAACAACAACTTAATATTATATATATAAAAATTAAGCCTACTTTACACAGGTCTATTCTATAACTCCTGTTCCCCCTTTCTTAATCGCTCCCTCTTTACTTGTCTAAACTCTTTTCCTCTTCCCCTTATCTTCGTGGGTCGAGAAGCAATGACGTCATTGATTTTAAGTAAAATCCCACCATTAGGAAAGTAAATAAGCGTAGGTTGCAGGAGATTGTGGACAGTGGGATAAAATAACAGAAGAAACTGTGTAAGGTTCTATCACTCTGACTGACATCTGAAAGTAAACAGAACATTTAATTGGGAGATTGTTGTTTTAAAATATAATGAGTAATAAATTATTTTTATTACCTTTATAGTTCCGTCATGTGACTTTGTGTTTGTCTTATTACAAAGACGCGTTTCGGAGTCGTAGCTCCATCTTCAGTAATTTCAGGCGTCTTTGTAATAAGACAAACACAAAGTCACATGGCGGAACTATAAAGGTAATAAAATTAATTTATTACTCATTATATTATATAAAGTGACTTGGACACCAAACAATGAACATTAAGTTTTAAAATAACTAAACACCTAATAACGGAAACATATTGTATTTGAAGATATTTGTTTAAATTTATAAACGATATATCAGAAATTATTCTGAGCTTTTTGAAAACTGAAGCTGAAATGTTTTATCAATTATGTATTTTATTATATTATACATTTTGGTCTCAGACTTCTTTCACATGACACACAATTTTCAGAACATTGTAGGTTAAATGGATAAAACCAGTATGTTTTTGTGAGTTCAATGCCCTAACGTTCGTCCTATTCAACTCTCTAGTTGAGATATTTAAAGACCATTTTATAATGTAATTTAGTGTAGGTTATTTTTAAATAACATTAGGTATTATTTCTTCCGGGTGAAAATAAAATATACATATATTTATTAGAGAAAAATTAATGGCGTAAATATTTCACAAATTGTATCGCTCATACAGTATAACAAACACACAGAACACAATTCTCACAAAAAATACGCCTAAGTATCAGACGCGTTTCAACGACAAGGTCGTCCTCTTCAGTGATACACGAGCTACATCAATCAAACTATAACACATCGCTCATGCTTCCTCAGGATTAAATAAAAACGAATCAAAAGTAATGGTTACTAGAAATATCAATTCGATAGTTGTCAGTCAAGAAGTGAAAATGGTTCATTGACGACGTTTGAAAAAAATATTTATATATTTAAATGGAACGTAAATTGAGCTACACTTGTGTCATAAACCTGTCTTCAGTGTGTATCTAATTTCATTCTCAATGAGCTTTTAATGACAGTTCAGGTATATTTTTGTTTATTGGCAATTATTAGTGAAAGGTAATAATTTTTTTTCCACACGTGGTTGTGTCAATAATTTTCAAACAACTAAAATTTTATCGATATCGGCAGAACCAGTTTTGAGAAATTGCGAATTTTATAATAGCCGATGTTTTCGTTGAAGATAACTTACAACCTGATTTTTAGAAAGACGCAGACCTGTTAATTTTGTTTGGGTCCTTAGAGGCAAATCTGAGCCAATATTGATAAAACTTTTATTTTCTGCTTCATTATTTACATCGACTATTCCCAAAATATTATCAAGAGAATGAAACAAAATGTGTCCGCATACCAAATTTGGTTAATAGAGGTCCACATGCTTTGAGTGTAGATGATTATACCTCCAACAACCCTGCTACAAACTCCGGTTGTTTTTATTACATTACAAATTGATCTATGTTGGTAAAATGATGGTAAGAGCCTTACCTTGTTTTTTAGCTCAGATTAAGTTCTCGAAATGGCTACCATTTACTTCTTGACAGAAATAGATTCTGGACTCAAAAGCATGTTGTACATTTCGTAACATTTCCGGTGCAATTATTACAAATCCTACACAACAATAAAAATACAATACTACACGATAGTTTATTAACTATTAAACCTACAGCGGTCTGAAATTGCTTCTGATCGGTTCACTTGCAAGATGTCTTCTTAATAATGGATTTGTATTGTATATAGCATATTGTGTATATAACTTTTTCTCCGATTGTTATTGTAATTTGTATTAAACACATTATATCTCAGTAAAAAGATTTACTATTATTAACAAATTCTACGGTCAATTTACTTTTATCCAAACAGTCCCTAAGTAAAGCTTTTAATATTCATTACAGCTTAAAACTTGCCTTCTAAATTGTCTAAATAAAAAGTCGCAGTCACAATGTAAACAAAAGTTCGTATTAAATGTTCTAATATCTAGGTCGAGTTTGGTATCATTTTCCATAACATTTTTATTAGATTTCAAATATACTTTTAAACATGTTAAATTATTATTCTGTTAAGAAAGTGTACCTTTGAATAAACACAGCCGGTAGGTGACTCATCGCCTAGGCAGCGGAGAGCTCAGGCGGACACGGCGAGGGATTATAGGGGTAGCCTCAGGTAGTCTCTGTCCACCCGCCAACCTGAACTTGACAAAGTATAGCTATTCATGGGCGTCATCACCAGTTCATTATTGGGGGGGACATATGCGGGGGGTCTGGTGGTATGGAAATTTTTTAAAATTAAACTTCTCAAAACATCCTTTTTATGCATTTATTTTAATATTTTGTCAGCAAATGAAGTACACTAAAACAATAAATCTAATTATTATAACTTTTTTAAGCTGAGCGGAGAAACAAAACTTCTGCGCAATGAGTCAGATCAGATTCAAGACGAGACGACGATACTCCACACCGACAAACTAACTACCAACATACTGGGCTTTATTGCATACAACTATTCAAAATTAATTCTATTTGCGTTTGTAACAGAAATGTAATGTTAAAAACCCTAGTAAAGAAAAAGCCCGATGTTTACCTTTTAAGGTTTTAAGTAAATCATTCGTTTTTAGCAAAAATATTTTTACATCTCAAATATTGGAGGGGACGCGCCCCCCTCCCCCGGCGATGACGCCCATGTAGCTATTTATGCTACAGGTGTGAAAACACAATTTCTCACAAATAAGTTTATTAAATCAAACTTGTTTCAACGTGTTACATTTATAAATTAAATTTTGATCATTGTAGCTTATGTATACTGATGATGGCGACAGTGTCGTTGAAACTCGTTTGTTTTAATGAAGTATTTGTGAGACATGTTGTTAAAGTTTTATTTTATTTTAAAACATCTCACAAGTGATGCTCAAATGTGTAAAGTGTATTAGACACAAACAGTTTATAAAGATTGTATTATTTAAAGACATTAGGTGATCTTCAACTTAGTAATATAGAAACATAGTTACAAGCTTTTATTATTTCCTTCGGTTTCTCGTTTTATTTTCCACACCAGTCTCGTAGGTCCAGGGAGTGTCTTAATTACATTTGTTTTTAAATTAGTTTTTCCTCTTCATCCCTGTTCTGAGACTTGAGTGGTACAAACAATGAAGTGGCTACATTTATTAACAAAGTTTATAGTGCAAGTTGTAAAACTTCATTATTTGAATTAAACCTTTATGATTATAATTAATTAATTTCCTTACCTTGTTGTAGTCAAATGAATTCGTTATTCATGTGAAAAACTACAGCACTTTTCTCATGCTCGTCTTCACCAGGCCGATGGTATATAATTTATTTAATTATAATATAATCAGCAATTTAATAAGTGTAGAAATGTATAAGATGCATATAATCTATTTTAATGTAACAGATATTGCTTGTGGAAACACTATATTCAAGGATTAAATAAAGCAATAAAGATAAAGTTTCAAAATTATTTTAATAATATAAATGAGCTACAATTGTTTCGGCGCATAAAAACAATTGAAATAAGTATAAATGAGCTACATAGAAACAATTGTAGCTCTTTTATATTATTAAAATAATTTTGAAACTTTAGCTTCATTGTTTTATTTAATCCTTCCATATAATTTTGTAAAGATTATTACTTTATGGATAATTAATTCCTTTGACAAGATGTTTATTTTAATTTAACTATTTCTAAATAACATTAGTGTTTGGAATATGAATTACTTAATTTTAATTATTACAATGATAGCATTTGCTATATTTAATTTGTAAAATTGGGGAATTGAATTTCATTAAATTCTATTGAAAAACTAAAACTATAAAAACATTTTTTCTTAATAAATAAAATAATAAAATTACACATTACAATACATTATTTTGAAATTCTGTAATATTTCCATAAATTATAATATTTATAATTTAGTCCAACTTATATGACACTTTGGTGTGGAATTATACTAGAATAAAGTTACAGTGTAAATGTACGCCAATGGATTTGCATATTCTATGTATTGAGGTAAATTTAATTCACTTTATGTTAACATTACATCAACTCTGAACAATCAAGCATCCTTTCTGTATAACTTTCTAATCATTTCATACAAGGAAAATTGCATTTGTCTACAGTTGTTGACAAAGTGGCCTTTTGTTCATTTAAATTAGTTTGC
This sequence comes from Aphrophora alni, assembly GCA_963513935.1. Taxonomy (NCBI): domain Eukaryota; kingdom Metazoa; phylum Arthropoda; class Insecta; order Hemiptera; family Aphrophoridae; genus Aphrophora; species Aphrophora alni. The sequence goes on from OY740776.1 coordinate 32,721,835, forward strand.
AAAACAGCTGATTTCTCAACAGTTTCACTTTGCCCACTATTTTGCACACTATTTTGCTCACTCCGAATGGCAACCGAACAAAACGAAATTTAGGTTAAGTTTATTTGAATTGAAAAGGAAGTAATTATTCATGAAGATGATTGACAGTGTATGTACACGGATAGTATTTTTCGTTTGCCGAGTTTTGAAGTTGGCAATCCCGTTTCCAAATAACAATACACCTAAGTTATTTGTAATATTCATAAATAACCTCAGTTTTGACGTGAGAACTTCTACTCAGTGTTTTTTATTTGTCACAAAATAACAACTGTAGACAAATAATTATAATGTGCAATTCGTGAGCAAAGTGTCTTTTTTAAACTCGGTAAAATTGACGCACTCGACAAGCCTCGTGCGTCAACTTTTTTCTCTCGTTTAAAAAAGTGCCACTTTGCTCACTAGTTGCACAAATAACTATTACCCACTGTTTTAAAGTAATTAATAAACAAAATTGTAGTATACATTTTGGTTGCTAGTCTACAACATTATGTGGTTAAAGTGAATTTTTGAAATGGGATGAAAAATAAACAAACTTATCGACCTAACAACAAAAAACTCTTGAGTTATGATTAAAACTTCAGCACAGTAAAATCATAAACAACGAAATGAAAAATGATTTTGAGCTTATTTTCATAGCTTTGCAGATTTACTATTAAAAATATTGAACCAATCTCAGAGTAGTGTGTAATTTAACATTTACTTTGAACTATTATTTTAATCTCCCTTATCAATTCATTCTGACTAAAATATGAAACTCTGCTCCAGTTCTTATGTACAGATTTAACTTTAGTTTCAATTCTACAATGTACTAGTGATAGAAAAAAAAAACACTCGAACACAAGATCTCACAAAAATTATGTTTAATAATCAAACACGTTTCAACGACAAAGTCACCATCCACAGTGATACATGAGCTACGATAACAAAACTATAACTAAACTTATTTGTTATATTTATTAATTGTTTATTTTGTGAGATCTTGTGTTAGATTTTTTTTCTATCTAATATTATCTCACAAGTCAAGCTCAACTTTATTGTCATTATATTTATTTATAATGTACTGGTGGATAATATCAGAGCAACACTTTCTGTATTTTGTTGCAGTCACTTCATGTTGTATCTTGTTTCTAGGAGGTGATTTGTATTCCGGTATGAAACATTGTGTTGTTATTGTACAATTCTCACAATAATCAAAACATCTACAGAGGGTTGCAACACCACCACAGTACTGTCATGACGTCACCAGATGTTGTGTAAACTTATCTTATTTCACAGTTATACGACAGGAAAGAGTGTCTTTAACCTATACATTGCTGTGTATGACTTCAATAAATACATCCACCTCTGAAACGTTAATAGTTTTGAACGGTTTCTGTAATAAAGATGTTTTTTTATGTATCAACCTGATAATTTGTAACAGGTATGCGTCCTGTAACAGACAAGATAATGTTAGCTGGACAAGCTATGTGGAACATTTTGAAACACAATGACTACGACCAATGACTACATAAATACTATAAGACACGACATAGGATAGGGAAATAGTCAACGCTTTACGGGTGCTGTTCGTCACAAGTTTGACACACAGCTATCAGAAAGCGCTAGCAGCAGGTGGTTGACTGTACGCATCCCACTTGGTTGAGACTGTACAACTGTTGACCTCTCTCTCACAAACCTTCTCACTTACTTCCGTCAGCATAGTCAGTGTTGTCAGTTCGTGCGCTGAGATAAGCGATTCTCGACCTTCCCTCGCATCTCTGGTCCCATATGTGGCATCAGTGCGTTTTCTCTTACCCGCCTGAAACATTGTTTGACCGTAGAGCCACCTAGCGCCAATCACATCAACTTCAGATTGGTTACATCAACGCCACCTAGCGGGTATTGGTCAACTCAAGAATAAGCGTAGAATATTTAACATGGCCATGTCGTGTCTTATAGTATTTATGTAGTCATTGCTACGACGCATGAAATCCGCAGTCGATTCTGATTCTGAGTAACGTCGAAATCTGATGCGCACATTCCTAATTTTCTCTTTTGATGACCAGTAACCACAACACTATGATTAGGTCAGGGAAGGTAAGGTTAGGTTGGGTTAGGGTAGATTAGGTTAGGTTAGGTAAAGTTGGATTATCGTTTGTACTGTAATTTATAATCCCGACTCGCTCGTAGACAGATTTTAATACAATTTGGTATGTTGGAATATTTTTTCCATATCTAATTTTCGCTTTTTTGTCTTCATTATTTTGATTCCTGATTGTTCAGTTGTGGCTGTTAAAAGGACAAAACACGATATTATAATTTTCATTAATTGTAACTATTTAATAAGTTTTGTGCCGAAATAACATATCAAGATAAGATTCAATTCCATTTAAAACAAGAAGTTAATTTTCGTCAATACTGAAGTATTGAATAAGTTTCTTAATTTATCTCATAAATATTTTGTAGACTTCCCCTGAAATAAAAATTATTTTATAATAGGTAAAACTATTTGTATCTTACACTTTACATTTACCAGTTTTACCGTAAGGCGGGGAATTTTGAAGCTTAGCAGTTTTCAAACCTGTATTTACAGACACTTTTAATTTATTTTCTTATAACTGGTGACCAAAATAAGCTGTCGCTTGTATATTACCATAGAAGAAGGAATTAGAATAAGAAAGTCACAGACCATGTTAAACAGCGTGATACATAATATACTTAGTTTGGCTACTGGACAACAGAAAGCGCTAATAGCATTGGGACAAAAAGGCTTGGCTACTGTAACACAAGTCCTGTTGGCTACTAGCGCTTTCTGTTGTCCAGTAGCCAAACTAAGGATATTTTGTATCACACTAGAGCCTATACCTGTGACTTTCTTATTCTAATTCCTTCTTCTATAATATTACACAGGTTGCTAAAAAGTGCTCCTTTCCCCCACTGTTCCTACAATTTTTGATAAATATATTTTGGCATTAAATGAAACTTGCAGTAAATTTTGAATAATTGTTAACACGAATAAATTTTTTTCTTAGCCGAGTTCAGTTCCATATATTTTTCTTTTATATCTGTCTCCTGTCACTGTTATTTGACATTTAGACTATTAAAGCACTGAGAAAGGCATATTTAATGTTTTTTAAACACGATACTGATAACACTTATTTGTTGATATTCATTATAGCATCTACAAATAATTTTGAAGTAATTAGCTTTCTAGGTGTTGTAAGATTTATGTTTACATGTAACTTGACTAATGTACAAAACTGGAAGTGGATAATGAAAAATAGGTGGTGCTATTTAGATAAACACGGACTTCATAAATATAATAAAACTGAATATAATTGTTTAGTTTAGTAGAATACAAAATAGTTTTGGTAGAATTTAAGAAAAAAGTGAAATTTCAGGAAGATATTTTGAATAGATGGAGATAGAAGAGACAAAATTCAAAATAGAGATTCATCAACTGAACTGAGCGTTGAAAAATAATGTATAAATCTATTATAACAAAATCTAAAAAGTGGTACGAGGGTTTAGGTATAGGCCTAGCATTAACAGGTATCATCTATATGCCAAAAATTGTAAATATATACTGACTCTAAATAAACTTCTGAAGGATATTTCCTAAAACCAACATGTCAGAATCATCCGAAATAAAATAATCCAACAGAATCAAATTTGTCATTCACTTAACCTCAAACATTTTCCTTACGGAATTGGGAAACATTTGGAGAGCAATACTACTGCATACAAATACCTTGATGTGTAGAAATGCTTCTGAATCTGATTTTGGCGACAGTTTCCCACACAAATCGCATTGTAAATGGCACAATGTTTACGAATATCCATCCAAATATTCTTTGTATTTCAGAGATAAGATAGAACGATAAAATAGAAGAATGTAAATTTAATACTGAACTTGACAGAGCAAATATCGAGGGTTATGAGTTGTTATCGTATTTCTTACAAGAAAGGTTTTATTTGATAGATGATCCTGGTTGGTGTAGTTCACAAATGTTTGCAGGATTTAGAACACAAATATAGTTGTATAAAATGTTTTCAATAGGGCCTAAACTTGCTATGCTTGCACCATATATGCGTCTCAGCTTAAGTATTAATTAAAACGACTGCATTGTTCCGCCTTTCGCAGCTTCGTTATCACACGTTTGTTGACGCGTTTCGGATATACTCCATTATCAAAACTTAATACTGATCATCCTGCGCTTGGATTCGTTATATTTAAGAACTAGCCCCTCCCACTCTTCACCCCTCCTTTCAGAAACACGTTAAATGGGTTAAGATAAGCCAATAGGAAAAAAGGGTAATTATATAGCAGAGTAGCCTCACTTCAAAATCAATTTTTATGGGTTTTATTCGTCAAATAAATGTTGGAAAAATATTTTATTATGGAAAATAAGTGTCGGAAAGATGATTACATAATATAATTACACAAGTTGTTTTTTCGTGAAAAAATTAACTCTGTGTTATTTTTCATACTCATGACATTCACTTGAATAAACGTACGGAAGGTTTGGCCAGGTGGTTTTATATATATATGCAACCTGGCCAAACCTTTCGTGACATATAATAATACAGCCCTACATATTTACAGCAAAGAAAACATTATTTATTCTTATGAAGTAAGGTATGTAGTAGAGGATAAAAAATAAAACAAGTAAAATACGGCGCCACCTTAACCTCCTAAGACCCAGAGGTGAACTAGTTTATAGGCCTAATAGCCTGATGTACTTTTAAAAGTACAAATCATAGAAACCCAGAGTAATTATTTGTCTTTAGTTTTATCGGCCTGATGTCCTTTTAAAAGTACAAGAAAACTTGTATTTTTAATCTCCTTGGAAACTCCGAGTGAAATACATTTAAATTCAATAAATTCCTCTTCTACTGAATTTGCAGCAGAATTTGACTCTGATTAAGATTTTCTTGTGTAATAATATTAATTAATCATCTTTCCGACACTTTTTTTCGATAGTAAAATATTTTTCCAACATTTATTTGACGAATAAAACCTTTAAAAATTGATTTTGAAGTGAGGCTACTCTGCTATATAATTACCGAAAAAAGGAAGGGTGAAATTTGTGAAGTGCGATTTACTTAAAATAACGAGTCGAAGCGTAGGATGATCAGTACTCTAAAGTGTTTTGATAATGGAGTATATCCGAAACGCGTCAACGAAAGTGAGATTAACGAAGCTGGAAGAGGCGGAACAATGTAGTCGTTTTAATTAGAACATTCCTAGCTGAGATAAAATGATAAATGATAAATATTTTAAAATCTTAATTGTTTAAACTCAATTTTAATGACACTTGATAATGTTCATTTAGTAGTATTCCATTTATTTTTGAACCGTAATATTATATTTACTTACAATTTCGCGCCCAAATTTGGGTAGTTAATCTTCTCACATCACCAAGATTTGATAAACTCGATAGAGCTAATTTTGAGAATCAATGTCTTTATATAACAGTCGCATGATGGATATTTTATTGGCGTTTAAAGATAGTTCACAAACCGTTATGTTTGCAGAAATTGTAAAATATAAGTTTTGTTTGGGTCCTTAGATGTGACAGTTGGGTAAAATTTGATAAAAATCGTTAGATATGATTTTAAGAAATTCGTAATTATAACCTGTTTTTCCCTATGACAGACATCTCTAGGTAGTATATGTTTCACTTAAAATAATTATTTAATCAATAATATAAGCTTGGTAAAATAATGTATAAGCGTTAAAATAAATAAATTAACAAAAAGTGAGTCAAAATGTATATATCATGTAAAAATTACTTTTGTAAATAATGTACAAAATATGTAATAATGTACATGTATTATTTACATGTAAATAATATGAAAATACTTCATTATGTTAGAGTAAGCACGCAATTGTATATTAGATTATAACAAAACTCTAAACCTAATGGATTTATCAACAATTATATACTTAAATGTTTAGCGGGTTGTATAGAAAACATGGCTCAGTTCTTCATAGCTGAAATCTGAACGTTTTTAATAATAACCAATTTAGTAGATTCTAGTGAGTTAGATAAATATAGATGTTTAAGGTTAATAAAATTTATTTCATTTCATACTTTAGTTATAAAATATTTGTCTTATTTCTGGAATATAAATCTATTGAAACTCTGTAATAATAAGCGAAAATATTCAACTTCTATTGTTGTCTAATGTAAAATCTCTCTCTCTCTCTCTCTCTCTCTCTCTCTCTCTCTCTCTCTCTCTCTCTCTCCTCTCCCTCTCTCTCTCTCTCTCTCTCTCTCTCTCTCTCTCTCTCTCTCTCTCTCTCTCTCTCTCTCTCTCTCTCTTTCTCTCACTCTCTCTCTCTTTCTCTCACTCTCTCTCTCTCTCTCTCTCTCTCTCTCTCTCTCTCTCTCTAACTATATATATATATATATATATATAATTTAGTACGGCAATAAAAATATATATATATTATAAAGTCAAAACCCACTGACTGATTACGAAATCTCTGGATCCATGAAGCTTAGAGCTATTAATATTTAACATGGTTTGGGATAGGTCTGTAGATGCGTACTACATTAGGGTTTTGAAAATGTTCCACTCCAAGGGGGTTTTTAACCCCTAAAGCATATCTCTGGACCCAAAAAGCCTAGAGCTATGAATTTTTTTAACATGGTTTGAGGTAGGTCTGTAGACGCATTACTAAGAAAGGGTTTTGAAAATGTTCCACTCCAAGGGTATTTTTTACCCCTAACACAAGTATCATATCTTATTATTTATGGATCGATTTTTTGATCAAAATTGTGCATAATTTATTTCCATTGCACCACCATTAGGGTTGTGCTAAAAACAAATGTCTTTACAAAAGTGTCTCAACTATCCCCAAATGAAACTGGGGTCATCAGCTATTATGATTATATTTTTTAATTAGCTGTTCTGACAATGGTGTCGTCTGTTAGCAGTCATAGAATAAATATTTTGTCAAACAAAAAGTTTTAACAGTCAAACATGCTTAAAATGTGTAAATTTGTACAGTGCTACCCAACAAATATGTTAAACAAGTATTCTATGGAACAGAATACAATTTTTACAGTGAGAGGTTAACTAAAAAGCTGTACTTTGCCATGAAAGTAGCCCAACTTGTAAGCTGTACATTGGTATTCATTTCAAATTGAATTTCAATCTCAACAGTCGAAACCATTCGTACCCACAGGAATGGAAGTATACAGACTAAAAGTAATCGAATGGATATAAACACAACCGAAAGCAGTCGATTGTTGCATTACTTACTTATATTGTTTGGAATAATTTGGATATTCTATTGGAATAAATATTTATGAAGCTTGAACTCTAGTACTTCATAATAAAAATTACCCACAATTTTAATTATGGAGTTTTATATATTACATTAGGGGGACAAAGTTGATCGCGTCCGCAGCAAACCTCAAGCTGTACGTGTCCCCTAGGTGGTGCTAAATGATCAACAGCGATGGATGGCTAGAGCTTCTCAAAATAAGCCAAGAAAGGATCTGACAAATTCACTCTGTGCGGAAGTGTTGAAATTATAAACAAGGACCAACTTCTGGTCTGCAGTGGGCTGGACGAGCAAAGACAGAAGAGGATGGATCTGCCTGGGCTATATTGGGAAGCAAGACTGAAGATGGCGTGAGCCAAATCAGGCCATTAGAATACAACAACAACAACAATATATAAAAAGACCCCTAGCGCTTCTCTTCTACCCTTATTTATGATTTTTATTTTCAAATGCTTTATTCCGATCCTCTTCCTTCATTGGCTTATTTTAAATCTTTTACGTTACTTTAGAATGATCCAATTCCTTTCATTGGTCCTTTTCAAATAATTTCGGTTGGAGGCATTGAACTTTTGAATGGTTTGACTCCTTGAGGTCCGCGACTGACGTTAGGATCGTTTTTCTAGCTGTCAACCCTTTCAGCTATTCACAATTTATGGCCTGCCGAGCACTGACCTTTTGGGAGCCCTCTATTTCGTTATATTACATTAAGCTCTAGAGAGACTTAATTATATTTCAAACTTTATATAATAACATAGTGAGATTTTATAAAATATTTCTGCTGTGAAAGTTACCTTTACTTCTAATAAAACATTAATTTATTATTATATATCTCTGTGAGTGGTTTTACAGTTAACTGTCTGTCTATCAATATGTGTTACATAGCACGCCTAAGTTTGATTTCTCTGGTAACAGATAAATTTCAAATTTAATGAAGCCACTTCAACAGTCGCCACTTATAAGAAACACTTTATTAATTGACTGCAAACGAATTCCGAATGAATACTTTGGTTAAAACAAACATGTCAAGAATTATTTGTAAATATAAACAAACAGAATCAAATTGTTCCTTTACTTAAGCCTTCTGAAATCGACAAACATTTAGAGGTCGCATACAAATCCCTTGATGGTTACAAATGCTTCAGTGTTCAACGAGAGCGGCAGTTTTACATACAAATCGCACTGTAAATGGCAAAGCTTCCTCTTTAGGAATGTCTGTTGAAATGTTCCATTTATTTCAGAGATATAATATAACGAACAAATTAATGAGAATACATACTTGACTTGACCTGTCAAATAACGATCTTTATGAGTTGTTATCACATTTTTTAAGGAGTTTATCCTGCAGGATTTATTTTTGAAGATGATCCTGGACGCGGTATTTAATGTTTGCAAGAAACGTCGAGACCAAAAATATAGTTATTAAGGATATATATATATCTCATAACTCTAACGAAAACTATGTATAAAATATTACTCAACACAAAAAAAAAAAATAAAAATACAGAATACAAAAATAAAGTACAAGAAATACTATCCCTCGAATCCTATAATAACGTCAGACTGGGAAGAAAACAAGAGGTGATGGATAAGATGGAAAAGCGGGATATAACCCAAGATTATACTTTCGCTAGATATTTTGGGATTGTCCCCTTTATATTCACTATGAACATTTATTTTACATACAAGATTGCCCATATCCATGGTATGGTTTTATTCTAAAATTTTAGAGGTACTAGTGCTGCCATCTTACTGCCTACTTCAGGTAACTTCGAGGACAGCTTACCTTATTGCATGTTACCACTCTTACACTAGCTCATTCTGAAGTTGAACCCACAAAATCACAACTATTCAACCCACATTCTGAGCCTCATACTGCCATCATACAATTCAGAATATATATATATTCAAATATATGTATATAAATTTAAGCTTTAACTTTTAACCTGAGGGGAACCTGATCAACCTTTATATCATAAATAGTTTAAAAAACTCTCACAGCTTTATTTTTTACAATTTTAATCAATAATTGTGATAGTATTATAAAAATGAGAAGGGTAATTCTTCAATCTCAGATCTTGTATATACTTCACTGTCAATAGTGTTAAGCTCAAAAATTAAATTTAAAAAAAAATGTACCTTAAAAAAGTAATTAAGATGAAAATATCACAATTTGCAAGCCTGAATTTCCCTCCAATGACATGTAATAAGTGTACAAGTAATTGGTCTTCATCTCTTCAAATATAATGATTTCTGCGTTATTGATAAAAAAGCCACGAGGGTGATTTAAAGTAGGGAATTTTACAAAAATGGCTTTATAAATCTCATACAAAATGTTATAAAAGAGACAAACCCTCTTGGATTATTGCAAGTAAATACTTTAAATGTCACGTGTCATAAAACTATGTTATTCTTTTAAAAAGTGAGAATTAAAATTAAGTTAAAGTAGGCTGTGTCCGGTGTGTAGTCTAAGAATTTATTACCACCGAAAAAGTACACAAAACAATTTTTCTAAGATTGATAATACTGCTTAGAGTAAATCTATGATATTAATTCCTTAAGATGGAAGATGGCAACCAACACATGACAAAATATGTATACAATTATAACAAAATAAAACATACTGAAATTATAAAACCATTACAAAAATTATATGAACGAGGTCATATTTTCTTGTCTTGCGACGTTCAATCACGTGCTACTCCCTAGCGGCAAAGCACAAAACTTTATCGAATTCTTGGATTTATAACTTTTGTTCACAATGGACGGGGTTAGATTAGGTTAGGTTAGTTTAGTTTATGTTAGGTTGGGTTAGGTTAGGGCGTAATTTAGTGTTTTTTATTTGTTTTAAACCTGATAATGAATATTCAAATACAGTGAAATGTAATATTTGGAAAAAGTTATATTTAAAAGTTCAATATTTATAATTGTTTTACATAGGCATAGCCTTTGAGGGTTTCATTTGGTAGAAAGACATAAAGGTATTATTCTTTTTTTTTGAATTTGTAACTAAATATAAAGAACAATGATATTATTATAATTATTTTTATTATTATATATATGTTCAATTTAATTTTCTATTGTTTATATGCATTTATTTTTTTCTATAGAAGTAGTCTATAAATATGAAAATGTAATTGTTTGTTTTTTCTGTGTAAGCTACCAACTGAAATTAAATAAATAAAAAAAAAAAAAAAAAAAAAACATATACAATAATAGGCATGAAAATACTTTACTAATTTTTATTATTTGCTGAAGCCATCATTATAACGTAGATTTGGTGAAAGTGTTCTACATTAATTGAGAAATAAATAAATTTATGTTTAGTTTCTAATTACGAAGTGAGGAAAGGATTGTAATGGTAATAAAATTGTGATAGATTTCGCAGTTTTAGTTACTAACCTATAAAAAAAATGTGTTATTCGTTTTTATATAAAAAAAAATCGTTTTTAATTTCAATACCACTTCAAGTAGTGCAATCATTATTTCTAGTCCAACTGAAATCCTACCCCAGGGAGTAAAAAAGATAAAAACGTAAATCGTGTTCTCCCTGAGCATAAGGGTAAATTAAATACAGTAACTGGAAGTAATTAAATAAAAAGGGGGGTACCGGCAGTTTGAGGAATAATTATAAAGGAACACAACTTCAAGTTACAGATGGTAATATTGGGCAGGATCAGTTTTCACTACAACGATATATAACAGACTTGTCATTTGTAGTCTGAGAAATTCATTCCCAGAGACAATAAGTAAAAACAATACAATAAATAATGTCTTGCTTGAAGCTACCTCGAGCGGAAGGAAGTGAAAATTTCCTGTCTGCCAGAAGTAAAAACATAGCGGTGTCGAGGTGGGAAATGACAAATGTACGACAAGTTTTTTGAGTGTTTCCTTCTGTGCTTTAAATTCCTGAGACAAAATACTTGGGTTACAAGTTAGTTCCGTTGTAAATACTTAATAACCACACATTTAAGGTGGGTTTCCATGTTGTAAACTGTGGTAAAATCTGGTCTTGACATTTATTTGGTAAAACTGTCTCGTAACAACAACAAAGTTCCATCAAAGTTGCCTCTTGTCCGCTGGAATTTCATGCGTTGAAATACAAAACTTTCTGATACAGACGCTTAATTGAAATAAGGCGAAAATTCAATGATTAATTCACCACTAAAGAATGTACACTTAATTGCTTAAAATCAAAATAAATGAGTGCATAATGAGTTACATAAGTAAACAAATTGTTTGTAACTGCATATCAAACATAGAAGTAGTCTATAAATATGAAAATGTAATTGTTTGTTTTTTCTGTGTAAGCTACCAACTGAAATTAAATAAATAAAAAAAAAAAAAAAAAAAAACATATACAATAATAGGCATGAAAATACTTTACTAATTTTTATTATTTGCTGAAGCCATCATTATAACGTAGATTTGGTGAAAGTGTTCTACATTAATTGAGAAATAAATAAATTTATGTTTAGTTTCTAATTACGAAGTGAGGAAAGGATTGTAATGGTAATAAAATTGTGATAGATTTCGCAGTTTTAGTTACTAACCTATAAAAAAAATGTGTTATTCGTTTTTATATAAAAAAAAATCGTTTTTAATTTCAATACCACTTCAAGTAGTGCAATCATTATTTCTAGTCCAACTGAAATCCTACCCCAGGGAGTAAAAAAGATAAAAACGTAAATCGTGTTCTCCCTGAGCATAAGGGTAAATTAAATACAGTAACTGGAAGTAATTAAATAAAAAGGGGGGTACCGGCAGTTTGAGGAATAATTATAAAGGAACACAACTTCAAGTTACAGATGGTAATATTGGGCAGGATCAGTTTTCACTACAACGATATATAACAGACTTGTCATTTGTAGTCTGAGAAATTCATTCCCAGAGACAATAAGTAAAAACAATACAATAAATAATGTCTTGCTTGAAGCTACCTCGAGCGGAAGGAAGTGAAAATTTCCTGTCTGCCAGAAGTAAAAACATAGCGGTGTCGAGGTGGGAAATGACAAATGTACGACAAGTTTTTTGAGTGTTTCCTTCTGTGCTTTAAATTCCTGAGACAAAATACTTGGGTTACAAGTTAGTTCCGTTGTAAATACTTAATAACCACACATTTAAGGTGGGTTTCCATGTTGTAAACTGTGGTAAAATCTGGTCTTGACATTTATTTGGTAAAACTGTCTCGTAACAACAACAAAGTTCCATCAAAGTTGCCTCTTGTCCGCTGGAATTTCATGCGTTGAAATACAAAACTTTCTGATACAGACGCTTAATTGAAATAAGGCGAAAATTCAATGATTAATTCACCACTAAAGAATGTACACTTAATTGCTTAAAATCAAAATAAATGAGTGCATAATGAGTTACATAAGTAAACAAATTGTTTGTAACTGCATATCAAACATACATACCAATATACACATAAGCAAAGACAAAAACACTAACATACAGACAAATAAGAACACAAACATTCAAACAAACATACCCATAAGTATACATACAAACATACATTGTAACGAAATAGAGGGCTCCCAAAAGGTCAGTGCTCGCAGGCCATAAATTGTGCACAAACACACGTACAAACATATACATTAAACATACACATAATAATTCTCACAAACACATACACACAAGTGTATACAAAACATACATAAAATATACACATCAACATAAAAACAAATATACATTACCCCACATATTTAAAAAATACAAAACCATCATACACACAAATATTCACGCATCTATACACAAACATACATACAAATATGCACACAATATAGACACTATCATAGACACATACATACACAAAAACATACACACCAACATAGACATAAACATGCATAAAATATATACACACAATACACACTGTCATAGCTACAAACATATACACAAATGTACATAGAAACCTACATTTTAAGAGAGCTGTATAAAGAATAAACATAGTTTTCTCTAGAACTAAAATTTAAAATAATCTTTGTCTGTCAATTTTGTAAGATAGACATCATTGTAATTTAGATTACTAAATAAGACAAAACATTGTAAATGTGAAACATTTTTTAGTCTATTTTAGCAATGTATTAATAACTTTATACTATTCAGTCTCTTCTTTGTACTTATTTTAATGTATAAGACTAGAATACCTCTCATAAAAAGCGATATTGATTTTAGGAATCGATTCTGGTAGAACCCGTTATTAAAAATAAAAGTAAATTAATCTACAAAAATAAAGAATTTCCCAAGTGTAACATGGTGTGCGCACATAAATCCAAGTGGTAAAATCTTATAAACCATACATTCAAACATACACAATCATACACACAAACATGCAGACAAAAATATACATATTCATAGACACAATCATACAAAGAAATGTACATACAAATATACATAAAAACATACACACGAAAATATACATAGTCATACACAGAAACATACACTCAATCATACAGACAAGTATACATAAAAAAATATACATATTCATACATAGAAACATACACTCAATCATACAGACAAGTATACATAATAAAATATACATATTCATACATAGAAACATACACTCAATCATACAGACAAGTATACATAAAAAAATATACATATTCATACATAGAAACATACACTCAATCATACAGACAAGTATACATAAAAAAATATACATATTCATACATAGAAACATACACTCAATCATACAGACAAGTACACATAAAAAAATATACATATTCATACATAGAAACATACACTCAATCACACAGACAAGTATACATAAAAAAATATACATATTCATACACAGAATCATACACTCAATCATACAGACAAGTATACATAAAAAAATATACATATTCATACACAGAAACATACACTCAATCATACAAACAAGTATACATAAAAAATATACATATTCATACACAGAAACATACACTCAATCATACAGACAAGTATACATAAAAAATATACATATTCATACATAGAAACATACACTCAATCATACAGACAAGTACACATAAAAAAATATACATATTCATACATAGAAACATACACTCAATCATACAGACAAGTATACATAAAAAAATATACATATTCATACACAGAAACATACACTCAATCATACAGACAAGTATACATAAAAAAATATACATATTCATACACAGAAACATACACTCAATCATACAAACAAGTATACATAAAAAAATATACATATTCATACACAGAAACATACACTCAATCATACAGACAAGTATACATAAAAAAATATACATATTCATACAAAGAAACATACACTCAATCATACAGACAAGTATACATAAAAAAATATACATATTCATACACAGAAACATACACTCAATCATACAGACAAGTATACATAAAAAATATACATATTCATACACAGAAACATACACTCAATCATACAAACAAGTATACATAAAAAAATATACATATTCATACACAGAAACATACACTTAATCATACAGACAAGTATACATAAAAAAATATACATATTCATACATAGAAACATACACTCAATCATACAAACAAGTATACATAAAAAAATATACATATTCATACACAGAAACATACACTCAATCATACAGACAAGTATACATAAAAAAATATACATATTCATACACAGAAACATACACTCAATCATACAGACAAGTATACATAAAAAAATATACATATTCATACACAGAAACATACACTCAATCATACAGACAAGTATACATAAAAAAATATACATATTCATACAAAGAAACATACACTCAATCATACAGACAAGTATACATAAAAAAATATACATATTCATACACAGAAACATACACTCAATCATACAGACAAGTATACATAAAAAATATACATATTCATACACAGAAACATACACTCAATCATACAGACAAGTATACATAAAAAAATATACATATTCATACACAGAAACATACACTCAATCATACAGACAAGTATACATAAAAAAATATACATATTCATACACAGAAACATACACTCAATCATACAGACAAGTATACATAAAAAAATATACATATTCATACACAGAAACATACACTCAATCATACAGACAAGTATACATAAAAAAATATACATATTCATACACAGAAACATACACTCAATCATACAGACAAGTATACATAAAAAAATATAAATATTCATACATAGCAACATACACTCAATCATACAGACAAGTATACATAAAAAAATATACATATTCATACACAGAAACATACACTCAATCATACAAACAAGTATACATAAAAAAATATACATATTCATACACAGAAACATACACTCAATCATACAGACAAGTATACATAAAAAAATATACATATTCATACATAGAAACATACACTCAATCATACAGACAAGTATACATAAAAAAATATACATATTCATACACAGAAACATACACTCAATCATACAGACAAGTATACATAAAAAAATATACATATTCATACACAGAAACATACACTCAATCATACAAACAAGTATACATAAAAAAATATACATATTCATACACAGAAACATACACTCAATCATACAGACAAGTATACATAAAAAAATATACATATTCATACATAGAAACATACACTCAATCATACAGACAAGTATACATAAAAAAATATACATATTCATACACAGAAACATACACTCAATCATACAGACAAGTATACATAAAAAAATATACATATTCATACACAGAAACATACACTCAATCATACAGACAAGTATACATAAAAAAATATACATATTCATACACAGAAACATACACTCAATCATACAGACAAGTATACATAAAAAAATATACATATTCATACAGAGAAACATACACTCAATCCTACAGACAAGTATACATAAAAAATATACATATTCATACACAGAAACATACACTCAATCATACAGACAAGTATACATAAAAAAATATACATATTCATACACAGAAACATACACTCAATCATACAAACAAGTATACATAAAAAAATATACATATTCATACACAGAAACATACACTCAATCATACAGACAAGTATACATAAAAAATATACATATTCATACACAGAAACATACACTCAATCATACAGACAAGTATACATAAAAAAATATACATATTCATACACAGAAACATACACTCAATCATACAGACAAGTATACATAAAAAAATATACATATTCATACACAGAAACATACACTCAATTATACAGACAAGTATACATAAAAAAATATACATATTCATACACAGAAACATACACTCAATCATACAGACAAGTATACATAAAAAAATATACATATTCATACACAGAAACATACACTCAATCATACAGACAAGTATACATAAAAAAATATATATATTCATACACAGAAACATACACTCAATCATACAGACAAGTATACATAAAAAAATATATATATTCATACACAGAAACATACACTCAATCATACAAACAAGTATACATAAAAAATATACATATTCATACACAGAAACATACACTCAATCATACAAACAAGTATACATAAAAAAATATACATATTCATACACAGAAACATACACTCAATCATACAGACAAGTATACATAAAAAAATATACATATTCATACACAGAAACATACACTCAATCATACAGACAAGTATACATAAAAAAATATACATATTCATACATAGAAACATACACTCAATCATACAAACAAGTATACATAAAAAAATATACATATTCATACACAGAAACATACACTCAATCATACAGACAAGTATACATAAAAAAATATACATATTCATACATAGAAACATACACTCAATCATACAAACAAGTATACATAAAAAAATATACATATTCATACACAGAAACATACACTCAATCATACAGACAAGTATACATACAAATATACATACAAACAAACATAAAAGTATACACATTCATACACAGAAACATACAAAGAATTATACACACAGACACTTACATAACCATATACAAACATACACAACAAAATAGACATAAATACGAATGCAAACTTACACATAAATATACACAAAATCATACACAAAAACATAAACACAATCATACATACATACAGACAAAATACCAAAAGGTAAAATTAAAGGATGATCTCCCTTCACTCAGGTAAATACTAAAAACGACATTTATATGTATTTGTTTCTGTACCTTCTAAGTCGTATCGATAAGGCATTTGCAACTCAATGCCATCCTGATACTTTATTAGTTCTTAAATATATGTTTCACCTTGGGTACTTATTTATATACCTTTCTTATATTTTAAGGTGGTGGATTAGCTTTCTATTTACCATTCCATGTTTTATATAAATTGGTAATGTAGTATAACATTTGCATCGCTGTGATGGCCATGAATGGTAAATCACAACCAGAATGCAAGCAGCAAGTCACACATAAAGCATTTAACTCCTATTATTTACCCCTATGAGTGATGTCCCTGTGTACAGTAGCTGTGGTATTATTGTGGCAGTACCTGTGCACTGTATCTCTTAGTCTTTGAATATTGTCACGAACGAATCAGCCAGTAGCTCATTGGGTTTAGAACTATTTGTTGAATGGACTAAAACCTTCAACACGTTCTACTATTCACTTGTTCTAATAACTTCTAATTATCCTCCTATTTAGACATACAGTTACATTTCTGTTAAGTTTGTGCAGGGTTTATCAAATGTCAGCAAATATTTCATTGTCAGGTACACGTGTACAGCAACTAAATGTTTCCTTACAATTTGGTTTTGTCAGGTGACTGAGAGTGATGCTGGGTTCGGTTGTGTGAAAAGGTTTTGTGGGAATATCATTTTCATGAGATGATAAAGGATGGACGGCTACAATGGAGGACAATGTATATCTCTCGGACACAATTGTAGATGTCATTAATCTGTGGCTACTTCTTCAGGCTTGCCATTCTTAATGTTCACTAGTAGATTTTGAGTGCTCTGAGTGCCTCTACAACAAAAGACTTTTATTTGAAAGAAGTGGGTTTTTATTTAATTAAATAAGTGTATATAAGTTTCCAAATATTTATAAATATGTTTATGCTCAACAACAAAAGGATGAGTAGTTGAAAAACGAGTTGTACTATTAGCCCATTTATATATCCGATAATTAAAATTAAATTTTGAAGAATTCATGTTATGAAATTTACTTACAAATTCTTTAGTTATGTACTTCAACATATTTCTTTCAGACCTACAATATTTTCACCAAATAAATTTGTAATAAACAATCTTAAATCATCAATACACTTTCATTGAATCTAAGGAAATCATGTAAATGTTTACTTACTGTACTGCTGTCAGAACAATCCTCAATTGTTACACAATAATTACTTAAATTTATAAAACTGTTTACAAAAACGTCTTTAATTTTTTGAAAATAATAAACCAACAAAATAGTTTGTTGTTGAGCATAAACAAATCTATAAATATTTGGAACCTTATAATGATTTTCAATTTAAAAAAGATAATGTATTTACTGGATTTAGACATTATAATTTTTTAAATAATAATTGGACTTTAAATGTAGTGTTATGGTGGAATAGTATCATTAATAAGTAAAAAGCAACAAGAGGATTTATGAACATTAGTCCTCATCCCTTGGAAGTCTTAATACAGTCAATAAAATTTTAAATTTAACACCGAATCAAATTATTTCAACGTATTTTTACATAAAAATAGATTAGTCTAAAATTAGTTGAACAATAAATATTACTTATTTAATGCAAAACTTAACATTCTTACTTTTTACCTAGACCTTACATTAAGTTTTATATTAGACTTCTGACCTTTAGAGACTTACTAAAGTGAATACTCTCTTGGCAAAGCAGAGGAATATCCTTGAGTTAATTCCCTCGTAAGTCCTTTTCTGTCTCTCTTGACCAACTGTTGTTCTGCAGACGCCATTAAAGTATTGAGGTGTGTATTTTATAGTCTTCGCTTAATTTTTTAAGGCGATGATGACCTTCATACAACCTAGTGTTCACCTTTAAACAACAAGGAATCTTTTGACGTTTGATATGTATATATAAATGTCAAATCAAGGTTGCAATATATTTTAATCCTTTCTTTAAATTAAAAAAAGTAATCTTAAGTGTTATTTGTGATTTTGCTCATAACAGTATGGAGAAAGTTTCGTGATATGGTAAAAAAAGAAAATTAAAAATACATTCAAGGAATTATTCCAGAAAGATGTCAGAAATTTTTTAGCTAAAAAAAAAATTAACTTTAATGTAATAGCAGATATTTCTTGTTGCAACTCCATATTCAAGGATAAATAAAGCAAAAGCTTAAAGTTTCAAATATTTTAATATTTTAATATTTGCCCGAAGATGCCGCAAGGCGAAACAATTGTAGCTCATTCATACTATTAAAATATTTGAAACTTTAAGCTTTTGCTTTATTTATCCTTGAAAAAAAAATTGTTCAAAACTTAATCTGAAGTTAAACAAATGGAACTATTATTTTTGCCCAAATTTGTGCCTCAATCTATATAATTAGTAATTTACTTTTTGACCCAATTAAATGATTCCTTAAAAATAATGTATTTATTAAAAACTACTATTTTTGTGTAATAGGTAACAGTTTAAAATTTTTGTGAAAGACTTTTCTAAGAACTTTACTACAAATTTCAACTTTGTTGTTTGTTGTTTATCTTCAACATATTTGTATGACTCCCTACATAAAATGCCATTATCCAGGGAAGTTCCACCTAATGATTTGGTGGCAAACTGTGTTTTCATTGTCTAAACTGTCACAAACATGCATTAAAAGAGAGTTCTCCGTACGAAAGGTTTTACAAAATCATACGCCATTACGATGTATTTCATTATTATCAGCCTTTTGCAAACTTTGTATGAACCAATCTCCCACAGTATGTGGGGTAACTTCCCCAGACAGTAAAATATAAACTTTTAATTTCTGTCAAACATTTGCTTGTCCTGACAAATTGCGTCCTGTACAAACAGATCCTTTCAAATTAGGGGACAAATAAAGGCTGCCATATAGGGTGACACCATACAACCTTTATGTTGCTTAATTATTCTGAAGTTACATTTTCATTTGTTTTTCCATAATTTAAATTTGTGAAATACATATATTTTTTCTTACTTCTAACAAACAATAATCCTGTCTCATCTAATATATCTTTCAAGTTCAGGAAAATTAACTTAAAAAAACAATCAAAAAACAACCTGATTCTTAAAATTTGCAGTCAAATAACGCAAAAATTTAAGTCTAATTAAAAAATATTAATTTAAAAGCACATTTTTACAAATAGAAAGTCCTACAATTTGGGTTTTTTCTTGTTCTTATACGATTTAAATTGGCGATTTACACCCATTTGATGTTTTGCGTATGTAAACATTGTTATTGTTAGGATTGTCACTTTATATGAAAATATTTTAAAAACTTCGAATAAATTAAAGTTAAGGAATATTATTATTACACCATTTCTGGCAGACAGATGTAGCTTTCCTTTGCCCTTTTACTTTTGCTGTACTTTAAAAATTGAGAAGTTATGCACAATTAAAAATAAGATTTGTTAAAAAAAAATAAAAAAATCTGTTATTTATTTACATTCTCTAAAAAGTAAATATAAATTCTATTAAAAGAAATTACAAGGTAAATAATTTGTAGTAAATTAATTATCTACAATTTGGTATCTTTTACATTTTCATGCGATTAACTTGTTTTAAAAATTCTACAAATTCAATTTTCTTGTTACTTTGCTGTTAGATAACATTAAAATTACAGTCTTTTAAAAAATATATCAATAGAGAGAAATGTTAATACGTTTTAATTTTTAATTCTTTAAAAATTTTATTTTATTTGGATAGAATGAGAACTATAAGACTAAAAAGAAAAAAAAAAGAAGTTTTTAAGAGAACAAGGCTAACGAGTTTAAAGTGGATATTTAATATTTATTTATTGATTTTAACGCTTATACATTTTTTTACCAAAGTTAGCACTGGGTGGAAAAATATACCACCCAGACTGGGAATTGAACCCAAGGCCTTTGGATTTACACGCCAATGCTCTACCAACTGAGCTATCCTTGATCGCTTCCCATCATAGGGCGTACACTTCTCACTTGAATTTGTTTTTGCTCTAACTTTTGAGTTGAAATATTTTTCACTTGAAATAAGATATAATTAATAATACTACAAAAAATTAATATAATTAAATACATACGTAAAGGCTGCAAGCCGAGTATAGAGATTAGTTTCAATGTCGTTTGTAACGAGGTACTCGATCTGTTATGAAGTCTACGCCCTTTACTGTGAACTGACTAAGGATAGCTCAGTTGGTAGAGCATTGGCGTGTAAAACCAAAGGTCTTAGGTTCAATTCCCAGTCTATGTCGTATATATTTTTTTTAAAATCATCATTTAAAATTTTTTGATATTTTAAAATAGACATAAAATGGTTAATTTGAGTCATATTGAGAAGTATAAACAAACAAATTAAAGCTAGTTTTTTAAAGTACAAAAAGTACTCTTTGTACTTTTAAATTAAACTCAGAATTTTTGAGTAATTTACGATAAATCCTCTTTTCATCCCCACCCCTGTGAGTATATAAAACCATAGAGGAATAGACGTTTATTTTTAAAGTATATGTACTGTTCTACTGTAACTATAAGGGTTCTTGCATTGGACCTTATACTATCTTATATATTAAATAGTAATATAATTATATTACCTGTTATCCGGCAGTGACTTATTTGTTCGTCTTCCTTAGACGCGTTTCGGGATCTTGATCCCATCATCAGTATTATTCACAGAATTCGTCATATTGTAATAATAAAACCAAAAACATAATTTCACACACAAGATGAATAAATATAACAAATATAGTAAAATTTAGATGATAACCTTTAAAATAGATGTGCACTGTTAAGGAGATCGCGGTTAATGTAAAAGGGATTTCCGACAAAACTATAAACCTTTTCAGTTTTAAAATGAAAAACGTGTATTTTTAATTTTACATTCCGCCTCTAACTCTTCGTACAATAATTACTTTTAAATTTTATTTGAAACTCATGTTTCAACAAATATTTTCCTTGTTGCATCTCGACAGGTAAACAGATAGCTGCTGAAGAATTTGAGTAGGTCAGTTTTGGCTGAAATCTTGTTATAGTTAAGTCTATTACACAAGTATATTTTATTTAATTTTAGCTTTTAATATTTGGTTTTGAAACATCTATTGCTTTAGTTTAGGTTATTAAAAACAAATAATATAGTCTATGATTTATTTGTTTGTTTTCCTCAAAAAACATTGTTTAAACATTCCCATTTAAATGATTAGAATACAGGTAAGTATGGAAACGTCTTTAAAATGCGCAAAAAATGGAGACAAAAACGAATGCGGGTTTACGGAGTTTAAAAATATATATTTTTTTGTAGGTTTGAAATTTTGGTCCGCCATTTTGAATCCGGCATATTGAAACTAACTTTATTTTATAATAAATAGGAAGGTGGACATGTGATACATGATTTTTATGTAAGTTTTTACAATAAAATGAAGGTAAGACCCGTTTTCTGAAATATGACTTTTAAGTTATAAAAATCAAAGTTGCAATTGCGGGAAAAAATCACGTTACCAATAAAACGGGGTAAAATGCGTCATCGCAACTTTCTATTGTGTTTTACCTCAGGGGCTCACTCCT
Organism: Aphrophora alni; assembly: GCA_963513935.1. Taxonomy (NCBI): domain Eukaryota; kingdom Metazoa; phylum Arthropoda; class Insecta; order Hemiptera; family Aphrophoridae; genus Aphrophora; species Aphrophora alni. The sequence goes on from OY740776.1 coordinate 32,744,826, forward strand.
GGTGAGTTCGGGTTTGGCGAACCCGGGGTTCCCGAGCTGGATCTCATCCCACTTCATCTTGTCTTGGGTGGGATCCCTTCTCTTTCTTCTTTCCTATTGGGTACTAGGCCTCTTTTCCGACCCCGATGCTGTTAGGTTTCCGAAGGCTAGGGTTCTCTAATCTACACTTGTTCCACTATTCGAATCTCTATTCCGCCTTAAAAGCAAAACAATCTCAGCAATGGATCAAACACGTACGGAAGTATTTACCCATGCGGTACACCAGACACTCTGGTTAATCCATCCTCTTCGGAGGTCAGTCCCAAGGATTCTGGGGGGGGGGGACCAACTATTGCTCGTAGATAATCCTTTTTTAACAAGTAAGAAGGTAATAAGATCTCCAGGAACTAGTGGTTCAAATGGATTTTCTTTTGAATCAGAAAATAAGGAGCTTACAGGAAGATTGGGTGAACTAGAGCTCTTGGTTGAACAGTTACGGAAAGCTGTTTCTGATCTTCAATCTGAAAATGAAATACTAAAAACAGTGCGAGATAACGCAGTACAAGAACAGTCTCAGGAAGGTGAAAGTGTACTACACCCCGAGACACAATATCATACAGATGAAGAGGAATTGGCTCAGGAGACTGATTGGATCCTTAAAAAAGAAGACCAAATAAAAATAGGATAGCGGAAACATCTCCGGAACTGTCAAAAAATACTGACAAGAACACCTCTAATAATGTCAGTAGAGACTGCGCTACTTTAGGACAAGATTGGAGTGGGGGAAGGTGGGGTGTGTGGTGGGGTAACCACGTGACCTAAGCCCCTCCATTGCCCCTCCCCATGCCCCTCCCCTTGCCCCTCCCCTACGGCCCATGCCCCTCCGCCCCATTCCCCCTCACCATGCCCACCATTTGCCATTTTATGACGCCTATTTGTGACGTAATTTGGAGACGCCATTTTGTTGCTCTTTTCTCTGCTACCGTTGTTGTTGTCACACACCTTTCCGTGTCTCCCCTCCCCATACTCCCTCCCATCCGCCATTTTTGTATTTGTGACGTAATTTGGAGACGCCATTATGTTGCTCTTTTCTCCGTTGTTGTCTTCACACACGTGACGTCAAACACTTAAAATTTTTTTTCCTAGTGGGATTCGAACCTGTGAAGTTCGGATTTGAAGGCAGACACACTACCGACTGAGCTATCTTGCATAGTATTACTCGTTGTATATTTATTGCAGTATATAAGTCGCCTGTTTCTGAAATTTGTTACCGACAACGCCGTCGTTTACATTTTAGGGAACCAAAGTGCACCACCACATTGGCTTGATTATTACGTATATTAGAAGCCGCCTGTTGTTGAATTTCATCGGTATCGTTTACATTTTAGGGAACCAGAGTGCACCACCATATTGGTTTGATTATTACGTATATTAGAAGCCACCTGTTGTCGAATTTCATCGGTATCGTTTACATTTTGAGAGTGCACCACATAGCTTTGATATCCACCATGAATGGGGAGGACATGCACTTAGTTATCTTAAACACAAACGATAGAGGTCGGGTACGTACTCCGTACCGTACGGCGTACCGAGTTTTTCGCGCGCGCGCGCAACCTTAACCTAGAGGTACGAGCTAGACTAGGGTGTTTTAGGGTTTGAAAAAAATCACGTTAGCAATAAAATAGGGTAAAATGCACCTTCGAAACTTTTCTATTGCGTTTTTCCTGCAGAATACATCCAATAACGAATCATAAAACAATTTCGAATCAACTTAATTTTACAGGCGAAATTAGTTATACGCTACATTGTTGTAACGTAATATACAAACAGCAGATGTAAACTAAGTAGAAGGAAAGTACTTTGAAAATGTATTGTAGATTGGTATGCTTTCAAAATTTATTGTATTAGTAGTGTAGGATCGAAAACATTTATTTAAATTTTGTAATAATTAAAGTGAACCATGACAGTTGACATTTAATATGTAGTTGTTTTGTTAATTTGTCGTTATTGTCATTTATTATCATCATAATACTGTTAAAACTTCGTTATTGGATGTACTGTATTCTACAAGAAAAATATAGTAGAAAAGTTTCGTTGGCGCATTTTAACCTGCTTTAGTGCTACGTGATTTTCCGTCATTGAAATTTTGAATGCTTTTAACTCGAAAACGTTTGCATTTATCGAAAAACAGTTTTCACCATTGTTTGTCTTGACAAATTTTACAAAAAACCCACCTTCCTATTTATAAAATAAGTTCGTTTCAATTTGGCGGATCTAATATAGCGGGAAAAAAATTCAAACCTACAAAAAGTATAATTTTTCAACTTTGAGATTCGTATTTTGTTTCTGCCTATCAACTTCTCAGTAATGCAATGTAAAGCTGTTTTCATACCTAGAAATCACCCCGAATATTAGTTAACAACGAAATCATATTTTTGGTGACGATTAGTTTTGATTCTTTTTTATTTGATTTTGGAGATAGACGTGAGTTGCGAGATTTTAGTCTTTAAAAAACTTTATTGTTCAATTTATTTATACATTAGAATATAACAAAACTAAAGTAGGAGTTTTAAAACAATTCTATTGTTTAAATACAATATATGTATAAAATTAAGTTCAAATTGTACCGAAATGTTTGTTCAATGACAACGTCCATGGTTTCGTCCCAACTTGCACTGACAACTTTTGAAATGACTAATTTGGTGACTAATGTTTTTAGTTGCTTTTGATAACGGATGAGTTAAAATGTTTGTACAATGTTTGTGCCGGTTTATTTGTATACCATATTTCAGAAAACTCACACCATTTGTATACAGTTAAGGGAAACATTGCTGAAATGATAAAAATTACGATAGGAAATAACAATATTTTGTCTCTCAACTGATTTAAATGGAACTAGATTTTATAAACTTTAACACATTATTAGATTTCCTATATTTCAAAAATTGTGTAACTTTTGAATATAATTATTATAAATATAATTGAAGTTTTTAATATATGAATGATTCCGAAGGTATGCAATTAAAAAAAAAAGTTTTGCTATTGGATTTAATGAATAAAAAAAGTCAAATAACAATACTAAAACTTCGCAATAATTGTTTCGTCACTCAAGTCTCGCATATGGTATGAAAAGGAAGAATTAATATACAGCAAGTGTAACAAAGATACTTCTTGTATTTTAAGGTTGAGCAGTGGAAAATAAAAATGAAACTGAGAATTAATTAAATGGTGGGTTATCGGACACTTATATAGATTACCCTATAGCTTATAATTAAAATGGGTCAGAAGTTGCCATAATCACGATTGAAATCTAACTTTTAAGAATTTATAATTTGGAAAATACAATATGATTTATAACATATATTAGGTATGAAATTAATTCTGACTGTGTAGCTACATTGCCTCGTTGTAAGTTATTTTGATAGTATACAAATTTATGTTACACCACAGGAAAATATATGACTCAATATTTGGAAGGCGATGAAAACTTTAACTTGAACGTAAGATTAAATCAGAAGATTTTACAAGTCGGATTTACCATAAAACTGAACTTGATTCCATTAGAGTAACTTGTTTTATGTAAGGTTTGTAGAGTAAAGTAAGTCCCAGTGGACAATATTTGGAAGGCCATGAAAACACTACGTGCCCTGTGATGAAATATTATGATAGGGGAGGGAATAGATTTGTTTTACTTTTACAGGGAAAGAAGGATTTAGGGCTAAGCGAAGATGGGAAATAAAATATGAGTTGGATTTTGGATACGATATTGAGAGTTGTGTTTATTTATTATGATAGTGAATATTAAAAAAATTAACATAAATAATAATACTTTTAGACATGTGATAAATCATTTAAAGGATTCAATAAAACAAGATAAGTGACACGGAAAATTGTTTTTTTGTACCAATGTAACTAAAATAATGGGAGTTAAAGTGTTTGTATTGATACCTAATCCAACTCAGAGGTTCTGTTATGAACGGCCCTCAAAATTTGTCTGGGTTCTTAGTTTCAATTAATTGTCAAATCAGTGGTTCAGTATTTTATTAACTTTTTATCATTGACATTAAGCTTACGTCTACTTCCCTAATACATCAATACAATATTTTAATGCAACACAATAATAAGAATCTAATTGAAACATTAACCCAAAATAATATTCAAACGAAGTATTTATTACACAATATAATTACTCAAAATAATTACTCAAATCAATTACTCAAATTAATTACTCAAATTAATTACTCAAATCAATTACTCAAAGCTCAAAAGTATTCCAACTATTATTATAATTTAAATGAAAGAAATTATAAATCTTGTAACTGGTCACTTTACATACAAATATAGAAATGCTTGCTTACTGTCTGTTGAGTAGAATTCCTGAGCCAAATTCCTGCACCACGGCAATCGACCTGCCGGTATCATCAAGATGGAAAGGACCCCTCCCAAATCATCCTGACCGCTTATATACCTTTAGGAGTCTCTGTTGTCCTAGTTCAGTTGCAAGACAAGCATTTCAACATTTTTTTAACTGTTTCACAATAGAGCTTTGTGAATATGAGTTCTTCCTAATATACCCTAATATTAACATATTCCTAACAGTTTACTGACGTAGAAAATGATTATGACCATCTTGAAATAGCAGGATCTAGAGATGCCTTTGTCTAGAGTTAGATTTATGTCTTTCATATCTATTCTCTCTTGATCAGTTCTTGTTCTCTTTGGACCATGAATTGTTCTCTTTGTTCTCTTGGGGTTTCTTTTCTTATACCGTATCTTCTATATATTTCTTAAGGCGAGATTGTTTTTTGCCTTTAAATATTAAAATAAAATAGATAAAATTGAAATTGCATGTCTCCACTGTTAGGAATTAAGATAGATTTAGTTAGAAGATAGATAAATAAAAATTAAAATTAAAGTCAGAATGGAGACCAACTGTTGTAAAAGACAAAATTTGAACAATAATTATGATGAAATGCTTACCTCACAAAGGCAGTCAATGTTAAACAAGAGGGGGGCTATATAAGCTCTTGGACAAAAGGCGACGTGGTAATCGTAACCAATGGCTGTGTACTATAGATCTCACTCGTTGATGTAAGATGTACTGCTGGTTGATGGTATATGTCCTTACTTATCGTGAACTGCTAATCAATGGCTGTGTTGTATAGATCTCACGAGATACTGGTTGATGTAAGATGTACTGCTGGTTGATGGTATATGTCCTCACTTATCGTAAACTGCTAATCAATGGCTGTGTAGTATAGATCTCACTCGTTGATGTAAAATGTACTGCTGGTTGATGGTATATGTCCTGACTTATCGTGAACTGCTAGTCAATGGCTGTGTTGTATAGATCACTGGTTGATGTAAGATGTACTGCTGGTTGATGGTGTATGTCCTGACTTATCGTGTACTGCTAATCAACGACTGTGTTATATAGATCTCACGAGATACTGGTTGATGTAAGATGTACTGCTGGATGATGGTATATGTTCTGACTTATCGTGTACTGCTAATCAACGACTGTGTTATATAGATCTCACTAGATACTGGTTGATGTAAGATGTACTGCTGGTTGATGGTATATGTCCTGACCTATCGTGTACTGCTAATCAACGACTGTGTTATATAGATCTCACAATATACTGGTTGATGTAAGATGTACTGCTGGTTGATGGTATATGTCCTGACTTATCGTATACAGCTAATCAACGACTGTGTTATATAGATCTCACAATATACTGGTTGATGTAAGATGTACTGCTGGTTGATGGTATATGTTCTGACTTATCGTATAGAGCTAATCAACGACTGTGTTATATAGATCTCACAATATACTGGTTGATGTAAGATGTACTGCTGGTTGATGGTATATGTTCTGACTTATCGTATACAGCTAATCAACGACTGTGTTATATAGATCTCACGAGATACTGGTTGATGTAAGATGTACTGCTGGTTGATGGTATATGTTCTGACTTATCGTATACAGCTAATCAACGACTGTGTTATATAGATCTCACAATATACTGGTTGATGTAAGATGTACTGCTGGTTGATGGTATATGTTCTGACTTATCGTATACAGCTAATCAACGACTGTGTTATATAGATCTCACAATATACTGGTTGATGTAAGATGTACTGCTGGTTGATGGTATATGTTCTGACTTATCGTATACAGCTAATCAACGACTGTGTTATATAGATCTCACAATATACTGGTTGATGTAAGATGTACTGCTGGTTGATGGTATATGTTCTGACTTATCGTATACAGCTAATCAACGACTGTGTTATATAGATCTCACAATATACTGGTTGATGTAAGATGTACTGCTGGTTGATGGTATATGTTCTGACTTATCGTATACAGCTAATCAACGACTGTGTTATATAGATCTCACAATATACTGGTTGATGTAAGATGTACTGCTGGTTGATGGTATATGTTCTGACTTATCGTATACAGCTAATCAACGACTGTGTTATATAGATCTCACGAGATACTGGTTGATGTAAGATGTACTGCTGGTTGATGGTATATGTTCTGACTTATCGTATACAGCTAATCAACGACTGTGTTATATAGATCTCACAATATACTGGTTGATGTAAGATGTACTGCTGGTTGATGGTATATGTTCTGACTTATCGTATACAGCTAATCAACGACTGTGTTATATAGATCTCACAATATACTGGTTGATGTAAGATGTACTGCTGGTTGATGGTATATGTTCTGACTTATCGTATACAGCTAATCAACGACTGTGTTATATAGATCTCACAATATACTGGTTGATGTAAGATGTACTGCTGGTTGATGGTATATGTTCTGACTTATCGTATACAGCTAATCAACGACTGTGTTATATAGATCTCACAATATACTGGTTGATGTAAGATGTACTGCTGGTTGATGGTATATGTTCTGACTTATCGTATACAGCTAATCAACGACTGTGTTATATAGATCTCACGAGATACTGGTTGATGTAAGATGTACTGCTGGTTGATGGTATATGTTCTGACTTATCGTATACAGCTAATCAACGACTGTGTTATATAGATCTCACAATATACTGGTTGATGTAAGATGTACTGCTGGTTGATGGTATATGTTCTGACTTATCGTATACAGCTAATCAACGACTGTGTTATATAGATCTCACAATATACTGGTTGATGTAAGATGTACTGCTGGTTGATGGTATATGTTCTGACTTATCGTATACAGCTAATCAACGACTGTGTTATATAGATCTCACGAGATACTGGTTGATGTAAGATGTACTGCTGGTTGATGGTATATGTTCTGACTTATCGTATACAGCTAATCAACGACTGTGTTATATAGATCTCACAATATACTGGTTGATGTAAGATGTACTGCTGGTTGATGGTATATGTTCTGACTTATCGTATACAGCTAATCAACGACTGTGTTATATAGATCTCACAATATACTGGTTGATGTAAGATGTACTGCTGGTTGATGGTATATGTTCTGACTTATCGTATACAGCTAATCAACGACTGTGTTATATAGATCTCACAATATACTGGTTGATGTAAGATGTACTGCTGGTTGATGGTATATGTTCTGACTTATCGTATACAGCTAATCAACGACTGTGTTATATAGATCTCACAATATACTGGTTGATGTAAGATGTACTGCTGGTTGATGGTATATGTTCTGACTTATCGTATACAGCTAATCAACGACTGTGTTATATAGATCTCACAATATACTGGTTGATGTAAGATGTACTGCTGGTTGATGGTATATGTTCTGACTTATCGTGTACAGCTAATCAACGACTGTGTTATATAGATCTCACGAGATACTGGTTGATGTAAGATGTACTGCTGGTTGATGGTATATGTTCTGACTTATCGTATACAGCTAATCAACGACTGTGTTATATAGATCTCACAATATACTGGTTGATGTAAGATGTACTGCTGGTTGATGGTATATGTTCTGACTTATCGTATACAGCTAATCAACGACTGTGTTATATAGATCTCACAATATACTGGTTGATGTAAGATGTACTGCTGGTTGATGGTATATGTTCTGACTTATCGTATACAGCTAATCAACGACTGTGTTATATAGATCTCACAATATACTGGTTGATGTAAGATGTACTGCTGGTTGATGGTATATGTTCTGACTTATCGTATACAGCTAATCAACGACTGTGTTATATAGATCTCACAATATACTGGTTGATGTAAGATGTACTGCTGGTTGATGGTATATGTTCTGACTTATCGTATACAGCTAATCAACGACTGTGTTATATAGATCTCACGAGATACTGGTTGATGTAAGATGTACTGCTGGTTGATGGTATATGTTCTGACTTATCGTATACAGCTAATCAACGACTGTGTTATATAGATCTCACAATATACTGGTTGATGTAAGATGTACTGCTGGTTGATGGTATATGTTCTGACTTATCGTATACAGCTAATCAACGACTGTGTTATATAGATCTCACAATATACTGGTTGATGTAAGATGTACTGCTGGTTGATGGTATATGTTCTGACTTATCGTATACAGCTAATCAACGACTGTGTTATATAGATCTCACAATATACTGGTTGATGTAAGATGTACTGCTGGTTGATGGTATATGTTCTGACTTATCGTATACAGCTAATCAACGACTGTGTTATATAGATCTCACAATATACTGGTTGATGTAAGATGTACTGCTGGTTGATGGTATATGTTCTGACTTATCGTATACAGCTAATCAACGACTGTGTTATATAGATCTCACAATATACTGGTTGATGTAAGATGTACTGCTGGTTGATGGTATATGTTCTGACTTATCGTATACAGCTAATCAACGACTGTGTTATATAGATCTCACAATATACTGGTTGATGTAAGATGTACTGCTGGTTGATGGTATATGTTCTGACTTATCGTATACAGCTAATCAACGACTGTGTTATATAGATCTCACAATATACTGGTTGATGTAAGATGTACTGCTGGTTGATGGTATATGTTCTGACTTATCGTATACAGCTAATCAACGACTGTGTTATATAGATCTCACGAGATACTGGTTGATGTAAGATGTACTGCTGGTTGATGGTATATGTTCTGACTTATCGTATACAGCTAATCAACGACTGTGTTATATAGATCTCACAATATACTGGTTGATGTAAGATGTACTGCTGGTTGATGGTATATGTTCTGACTTATCGTATACAGCTAATCAACGACTGTGTTATATAGATCTCACAATATACTGGTTGATGTAAGATGTACTGCTGGTTGATGGTATATGTTCTGACTTATCGTATACAGCTAATCAACGACTGTGTTATATAGATCTCACAATATACTGGTTGATGTAAGATGTACTGCTGGTTGATGGTATATGTTCTGACTTATCGTATACAGCTAATCAACGACTGTGTTATATAGATCTCACAATATACTGGTTGATGTAAGATGTACTGCTGGTTGATGGTATATGTTCTGACTTATCGTATACAGCTAATCAACGACTGTGTTATATAGATCTCACAATATACTGGTTGATGTAAGATGTACTGCTGGTTGATGGTATATGTTCTGACTTATCGTATACAGCTAATCAACGACTGTGTTATATAGATCTCACAATATACTGGTTGATGTAAGATGTACTGCTGGTTGATGGTATATGTTCTGACTTATCGTATACAGCTAATCAACGACTGTGTTATATAGATCTCACAATATACTGGTTGATGTAAGATGTACTGCTGGTTGATGGTATATGTTCTGACTTATCGTATACAGCTAATCAACGACTGTGTTATATAGATCTCACGAGATACTGGTTGATGTAAGATGTACTGCTGGTTGATGGTATATGTTCTGACTTATCGTATACAGCTAATCAACGACTGTGTTATATAGATCTCACAATATACTGGTTGATGTAAGATGTACTGCTGGTTGATGGTATATGTTCTGACTTATCGTATACAGCTAATCAACGACTGTGTTATATAGATCTCACAATATACTGGTTGATGTAAGATGTACTGCTGGTTGATGGTATATGTTCTGACTTATCGTATACAGCTAATCAACGACTGTGTTATATAGATCTCACAATATACTGGTTGATGTAAGATGTACTGCTGGTTGATGGTATATGTTCTGACTTATCGTATACAGCTAATCAACGACTGTGTTATATAGATCTCACAATATACTGGTTGATGTAAGATGTACTGCTGGTTGATGGTATATGTTCTGACTTATCGTATACAGCTAATCAACGACTGTGTTATATAGATCTCACAATATACTGGTTGATGTAAGATGTACTGCTGGTTGATGGTATATGTTCTGACTTATCGTATACAGCTAATCAACGACTGTGTTATATATATCTCACAATATACTGGTTGATGTAAGATGTACTGCTGGTTGATGGTATATGTCCTGACTTATCGTATACAGCTAATCAACGACAGTGTTATATAGATCTCACGAGATACTGGTTGATGTAAGATGTACTGCTGGTTGATGGTATATGTTCTGACTTATCGTGTACAGCTAATCAACGACTGTGTTATATAGATCTCACAATATACTGGTTGATGTAAGATGTACTGCTGGTTGATGGTATATGTTCTGACTTATCGTATACAGCTAATCAACGACAGTGTTATATAGATCTCACAATATACTGGTTGATGTAAGATGTACTGCTGGTTGATGGTATATGTTCTGACTTATCGTATACAGCTAATCAACGACTGTGTTATATAGATCTCACGAGATACTGGTTGATGTAAGATGTACTGCTGGTTGATGGTATATGTTCTGACTTATCGTGTACAGCTAATCAACGACTGTGTTATATAGATCTCACGAGATACTGGTTGATGTAAGATGTACTGCTGGTTGATGGTATATGTCCTGACTTATCGTGTACAGCTAATCAACGACTGTGTTATATAGATCTCACGAGATACTGGTTGATGTAAGATGTACTGCTGGTTGATGGTATATGTTCTGACTTATCGTGTACAGCTAATCAACGACTGTGTTATATAGATCTCACGAGATACTGGTTGATGTAAGATGTACTGCTGGTTGATGGTATATGTCCTGACTTATCGTGTACAGCTAATCAACGACTGTGTTATATAGATCATTTGATCGGAATGACAGTTGATTGTTCAACATATTGTTTGGCTGATTTAAAATTCTTGGAATATTCTAAATTCTTTCATAGCATTCATTAACTGGTCTTCTTACATATGTGAAGAGGTATGAAATTGGACTGAACATTTGAATATGAATGTTTTTCACACATTAGGTTTTTTATAAGTTGCTCTTCTGTATTTATTCTTTAAAGCGTTCTTTAAACACTTAGTTGTATGTGCGATGTAAATACTATCACAGCTTATATGGAAAAAAAAATTTCTGTTCTTCGGAATATATTGTTTGGTTTCATTATTATTTCTGTCTTACTAAGTAATATAATAATTAATTATTTTTATTAACTTTGGAATGTTTCACATTATTATAGCTGCAGGTCTTACTCGTGATTTTATAATTAAACTTATTTAATTCTCATTTAAATGTTTGCGTTAATGATTTACAAGTTCAAGTGTTTACTCTTTTTTAAATAGTATTGGAGGGAGAATTTATCCTAACAATACTTGTGTCGTCAAATATTTTAACAACATTAGACGGTGTAATTTAAGGTTAGTGATTTAATGTATACAAAGACGTTGATTAGATCATAATTTCAATAATTTTACATTCTTTATACTTTGATCCAATTTAAACAATTTGAAGGATTTTGCACGTTTTCACCTCTGCTCTTTACACAACACTCTAAGGTAAATACTTTACAGTTAAACTTTCACGTATTTCCCTAATATTCCCACGGGATATCTGTGGTTAAGTCAGAGATGAACGTTATTCGATATAAAGCTTCAAGTGTTATTGTTGCTCTTCCTTTATTTACAAAAATTTTATTATTTTCAATTCTTGTTATAAATAGTTCAGAAACACTGTTACTGACATAGAGGTTGTATGCTTACATTAGCAATTAGGGGTCTATTATTCAACTGTTATTGAAGTTTCTTCACAAAATGTTGTTAATTTCTTGCTAATTAAATTATCTATCTCGCGAAAATGTTACAGTCTACACCAAACTGCTGCTGTCGTCAATATGTAATGTTTTTAGTCTATTTTTAATGTTTTTACAATTCCTGCATTGTTTCAGACAATTTGTGCAGTAGATAGGTAGAAAAATAAATGTGATATCTAAATGTAGTATATTTTGAGTCATCAGTTGCTTGAATTTAAGCTATTTTTATATTTTATTTGATACGTTGCGACATAATTAATTAACTAAAATTGCTCTTCATGAAATTTTAATGAAACGTAATTTAAAAAAAAAAATTCCCTTCTCATTGGTTTACTCAAAACTGTTGCTTAATTTGTATTATATTAAGTGTAAATTCATTTTGGGATCAGTAAAATTTTGAAATAACGTGCGAAGTAAAGTAGAATAGAATAACATGTGACGATTTAATTAATTAATTAAGTAACTTACAAAAGTCGCCAAATGAATAAAAATTTTTTTTTTTCACAATTTACACTTTATTTGTGCAAAACAAAATACAAAACGACGTTTCACTGACCAATTCATCATCTTCAATAGTTACATGAACACAAACACTTCTGGTACTGAACTATGACTGACAAGGCCAAAGTCTCAAACAAGAGGAAGCATTTTGGCCACGCCCCCAAGTTCAATACCATTACAATATATTCAATGATACAATGTCTAAGCTTAATGTAAAATAACATGTGTGTTATTAATCAGATATACAACAGTATTTTATCTCCTGCCTTATATATAAAAGGAACTGACAATCACAGCCCTCCCCCCCCCCATAAAACAACAAAGTAAAAACACGTACAGAAGTCTAAGAAAATATATTTGAACCTTGTAAAACTAACATAGTATTAAAATACATACACCAACTTATATAAATACAAAAAAAAGAAGTTAAAAATAATATGAATACAGTAAAATAAAATATTAATAATGACAAAAGAAAGAAAATTACAAAACAGCCATTCTTTTATAAAGTACACCCCATGTCAAAAAAATAAATAATATTTTTTTTTTGTAATTTCAACGCCTTGAATTTATGTATAAACTTCCATATAGTTCATAAATATGAATAAAACCATGATTTCCCCCCAATTTTTCATTATAATATTGATTTCAGTATAAAAAAAAAAAAACATATAAATAGGCTCTATGATTCACAACCTACAACAGCATCTACAGTTGTTGTGTTATTGTAACTTTAACAAAATATAGGCCTAGTGTCTTTCTCAGATTTATTATGGAAATTTGATAAAATATGAATTTTAGGGCTACTGGAATAACTTCTTTAATTTTATTATTTTCCATTTGTTTAGCCAAAACAGGCGCGGATACAAGGGGGGGGGGGTCACGGGGGTCATGACCCCCCCCAAACGGGTCGAACATATTTTTTTTTTAAACATTAAAACCAACTTCTGCAATAAACTCAAAACCATAAATGATTAAAAACATTAATTTGTCAGCCGAACAAGGCTACCGTACATAATATCAATAACGGAACGACGGCTCCAAGACGAGACAAAATGGAATCGGCCTGGCTGGCGAGCTGAGCTGTCATTGTCCACACAATAATAATAAGTCGTCGGGAGTAGGGCGATGTGCGCACTCACACCGGCCACCGATACTGACCTTGGGGAATATCCATCCCTTGACGTTGGAGAATGTAGTTGTAGAAGATTATATGAGTAGTAAATTGGCTATACTTGAAAAAGGACTAAAAAGAGTAGCGGAGTACAAATCGCGATCGGACGATGAAAGTAGTTCAGACGAAGCTAAACCGTCAGAAAGCAAAATTGTCAAGAGATGTACAGTAACCGTAAAGAAAATAATGTAAAAGTGAATCTTTTTTAAAATAACCGTAAACAAAATAATGTAAAAGTGAATCTTTTTTAAAAATGAATAAATTTAAATTTTTAAAATAATTGAAATTAAACACCTTAAAAGACATATTTATGCCTGTGTATGTTTCACGAATCGTGAAAGGCTGGGTTAATTTTTTGTTTGATATAGATATTGCCCAATAACTAAAGTTAAAACTAGGTATTTACTAACTTAATAAATGTATTTATATTGTTATTTCATACATATCAGTGATTAAAGAAAACCAAAAGTGATGGAACGAAACGCTTACCAGGCATAGGTCCAAGTCCAGGCAGCGGATTATGTTGATTCATATACTAACGCTTATACTGAATAAACCAAACATTGTAGTTAGAAACTCTTCAAACAAAATATTTTTGGAATTTCCTTCTCTACAAAATGGCTAGTTCAGATTAGTTGCGTTTTTAAAAAAACATGAGGTCATAGAGGCTCCTTTAGTTAGATGTATAGTAAAAAGAATGGGTTATTAGAAAGCTAAGCAGAAGCTTTATAATTGGGCTTTCAAAATTCAAAGACATAGTGTTTTAAAGGAAATTTTATACTGAACACGAATATATACAGAACGTTGTAACTGCACAAAGTGCAGAGTGTGATATGGCAGTTGGAGCGAAAGGCTGCATATTTAGTTGCGGCGTCCGTCAGCTCGTCAGCTTGGCGGGGTGCGCACAACGGCTCTACACTCGTCACTCGTCCTCCCAAAGTCAACTGCGTCATAGATTTATCACGTTACTCTAACTTGCCGATGTTTGTTTTTATTATGTACGATTTTAATCACTGTGTTAAAGTTAACTACTAACGATTTCTACATTTATTTACTATTGTTTACATAATAAGCCGATATCAAATATTACAAATTAATTTGGAGGTATTGGAGAGGGCATTCTCCATATCTCTCGCACTATAGTTCTCCTACATACCACAAGCTGTGTATGATCTGTAATTCTATGATATATGATCTATGATACTATAATGTTTGACAATGCTTGTACTCTGGCACTATCTCAAATGTATGCATTTCTTACTATATTATGTACACGAAAAAATAGTTTTAAATAGGCAAGAAAATGAACATTCAAAAATTAAAAATCCATATAACACTAACATTTTCCTATTTCACATTGATTCAGCACACAAAAATTATCGTTTACATTAAGATAAATAGCGTTTTTATAGAAAAACAATACTGTTTATTTTAAATTTTTTTTGTGATAAAATAGTGTAAAATGTGATTTCCAGGCGTAAAAATATCAAAAATTTTCCTTACCGGACCCCCCGGTAGTTCGATGTAAGAAAACAGTCATAGTGAAGTATGACCCCCCCCAAAACGTTAGTCTAGATCCGCCCCTGAGCCAAAACAACATGTAACAATTAGTGTAGTTAACTATGGATTATCTTTAAGTTCATAAATAAAAAGTATTTCTTTCATATATTGTATTTCTTCTACCTTCCACTACTGACACGTGTCACGTCCGTTACAAAACGATGTCACGTCCGTGACGACAGGAAACATTTTTTTCTCTCAATAGAAATAAAATAATAAAAACTAGATATTATGGTTATAAAGATTATATATTAAGTAATAAAGTAATATTTTATTTTATACCCTAACTGTAAATACTTAACAGAATTTTTCATAAGACTTGCCGAACCTCAGGAGACAGGTGAATTTCTTGTCACGTCCGTTACAGCCAATTAAAGTTTAATAATGCCTAGACTATTTAATCATGACACATGAAATTTGGCATACAGTTAAATAACCTTCATTCCTTTAGGCTCAGCAAAGAAAATATTTGCTAGTGAATAATATTTACTATTTTTTTTCTACTGTAAAGTCATCTAATTGTCACGTCCGTTACAAAACAATGGCTGAAAAGTGATATTAATTTTAACAATTAAAATATGAAGAAAATTTTTAAAATGAAGAATTGGACTAGGGATATGGTTGATAAATAGCGGCAGAACATAAAATAAACCTATATAGAGTGTTTGATAATAAATTATCAGTAATACAATAAACTGTATAATTATAAAGTTTAGAGTGTAGGCTACATAGAAGGTGTGGTTGTGTTATGTGTAACTAATAAAATTATTTCTGTATTAGCACTTACGTCAAGCAGTCTATTTTGGATATTTCCTTTGTTACAGCTGTTTCGGTACTATCATACCATCATCAGTAAGTAGTTAATTACAGCAAGAGTAGGATGTGGCTATTAAACATTATTTTTAATTTAACGTGTACGGTAATTCGATATTACCAATTCGTAAAATTTGAAGTTAATTTAGATAACATTATCAGCAGAACACAGAGTTAATTTGGATTAGTTTTCGATGAATCTATTATCAAGAAACACATGAGGTATCAGAGAAATTTAAATAGGACAACACAATAATCCTTTATATTCTTTTCAAGAAACGTAACATTTTATGTTAGGTTCTTCTAGTGTTTCAGTGTAGTGTATCACTGGAGGAAGAACATTAAAGGGATGACAGGCACTTTACTACATTTCAGAGAATTTATTGTTTACAGATAACGTAGTGTCTAACAAATCAGATAATAGTTTAAGGCTGATAAAATAGAATTTTATCTTTCCTTTGTGAACAATTATTTCTACCTCGCTCTTTTATTTATAACAGTAACTGCTGTTTTGAATAAAAAACAAAACAAATGAAGGGTTTATTAAAAGTTTATTAGAGTTATATTTACAGAAATAAATTTTAACTAATCTCGAATAACAAAACTTAATAGAGTTGTTTTTTTAGGAAAACGAGAAGAGCAACAAATAATATTTTTATTTCGTTCAGAATAGAATTTTAAAGGAGATACAAGTTTTTTTATTTTGGAAAAAAGAAACTTTAAATGGAAAAACGTGTCCAGTAATTATCGGATATAATCCCCAAAGCGGTAAAAGCAATTAACATCAATGTGTCTGCCAACGCCAGGAAATGATAGTTAAAGAGAAGTTTATTTAACTGAAGCTTTCTTTTCAATTTGTGTTTGTTGGGTTTTTATAAAAATAAATGAGTTTTTTTATATTTCAATAATTAAAGTGGAAATTAAATTTAACCAACACTAACATATATGAGCGACATTACTTTATAAATAACGTAAATTGTCAACCATGTATTGTATTATGTGTTATTTGTGTTAACCATAAATACACATCTTACATATAGCCGAAAAAGTATTCAACTGCCCAATAGAAGTTTTCACATCAAAAATAGTTTTCTTTAAAGTCAAGTTTGAATGTCGGGGAAGAAAGATTGGCTCTTTGATTCTTTTGAAGACGTCGACAAAGAAATCTTAAAGTAGATTTCAACTGTATGTTGCAGGTTTTTTATAGTTTAGAACTTTGGTATGATGATTGGTTTAAGCCGGAATTTATATAGAATTACCCCCCTCCATCTCTCTCTCTCTCTCTCTCTCTCTCTCTCTCTCTCTCTCTCTCTCTCTCTCTCTCTCTCTCTCTCTCTCTCTTTCTCTTTCTCTCTCAATTCACCTCAGTTTAGAAAGACAGGGTTTAGAATTATATCAGAACATGTGAGAGTGACTAATTATTAATATAGTGACAACGTCAATATTTCAACGACTTCTATTTCCATAATTTGTTTTATATGTCACAGTGACAAATATAGGTTTTTTTTTGGTCAACCTACAAGGCATATTCTACTAGGGGTTTTTTTTCACGTAACCTATTTGTATTATATTTATGCATTGATTGTTCATATTTGTTAAAACTTATCGATTCACAAGTTTATTAACATACAAAATATCGAATGATAATAAATATCAAAGGCTTAATATAAATCTTCTGTGAGCACTGTTGTGAAAATCACGATAATTTTGTTGAAAATTCCCTTAACCCTAAACCTGCCTGTGCTAATTAAGACTAAACATTATAATATTGTAGGGTTTCTAAGCTCAAATGTATGTAAACTAACACTTACAAAGACAACCTACAAAGTTTGTCTACATGAAATAAATTTAAGTTATGATAAACTAAATAAATCTCTGTCTATAGGTAGCATTTCGTACAGATAGCAGAATTAATGTTTTAATCATTTCGTTTTTTTTAGCTGTGAAGAAAAATGTTTGGAGATCTTAGGTAAAAATAATTGTGATGATAGAACAAATGTATGTGGAAATACATTTATTTCTGGTAAAAAAAAGAAAACAATTGAGAAGAATAAGAGATTTTAAAATGGCAGGGAAAATACTCTAAAATAAAAGAAGTCGAGGTATCAATTACATGACACTATTCCTCATCCTCATAACAATAAATTTGTTTCCACGGCACAAGTCCCGTTATTCTATAAAAAATATATTACTTCATCATTTGTCCATAAACATACTTTTCAGAGAAATATCGTTATTTCAGCAAGGCTACTTACTATATGTTTTAAAACAACTTCAGGTAGTGTTTTAAGTACAAATTTGTGCAACCGCAAATTGATACTAGAAGTGAGGCCTTCACATTGAAGTCCCCACATCTTCATATTGTTGCAAAACATACAGATGCAGCTGTGCTTGTGGGTTATAAGTGTAAAAATAAGAAATGTGCCAGTTATTTAGAGAATGAACCGTCTAATAATGACAACCTTTCCACTAAATGCAAAATATGTATTTACCTAAAGTGTCTCTTCAAGAACTCGTTTACCTAAGAATTACAGCATGTGTGCTTTGCGTATCTAATTAACAACGAAACAAAAATACTGTGAATTTATCATGAAAGCAATGGTAGAAATTTCCCAGATGAAGTATGATTATTTTTGTCCCAACTTACCTAACAAAATATAACAAACCTGTAACTTTTTGATAATTATGCCGTGGAAAATAAAAACCCAACACTTTCCCTCTTCCATTGATCACTAACTGATATTGGAAGATTCCAGAAAATTGAACAGATTTTCTTTATAATAAAAGGACATTCCTTCATGTTGTTCGACAAGGATTTCGGCATCATCTTCAAACGTATCAGAAAATATAATCAAATTTAGAGAGTTCATCGTAATAGCATTCATATCATAGTAAGTTTTAAACCTAGAAAATGTATGGGTAAAGAAGTGACAGGGTAAGTATGAATTTTAAGGACTGGTGGAAACTACTTTACAAAACATCACAACAGAAATTTCCTTATAAATAGATATAAATGTCTATATAAAGATTTTTAAAATATCATAATATAATATTTAAGCAGTTATCTGGATTTTAAACTTTTTTTTGTATTTACTGAAAAATGTGCTTCTTGTGAGAAATCCCCTTTGAAAAACACAGTTTCCTTACGTTTGAGATGCAAGAGGTAAGAGATGTAGGGATGTTGCATATAATCAGAACTCGAGCATTTACTGTAGTATCAATAGTTTACCAAAATATATATAAGAATAACACAACTACTATCATAATAATAAAATGTGTAATGACTGTTCTCTAATAATTGCCTTCCAGAGATAATACTATCCAACGATACGATTATAATATGTAATAATGTATTATTTAAATGTATTTAAAGTAAATTTTTAAATAAACTAAAACAATTGTTGTTGTTAACAATACTTTTGAATTTAATTCTTTTAAATCTCCTTGGAAACGAAAAACTAATCAAAACTAAACTCCATACATGAAGTTGTATTACAAACAATTATGTTCTACAAACGCATATTCCCTTATTCATTTAACAATATGTACATCTTCATATATCCATTTATAAATTGTGTATGGTGTGAATGAAAACATCATTAAGCCCGAATGTGTTACTGGAGATAGCAGTTGTCTAAACATATATTTGAAATGTTACAGTCTCCCAGTGCATCTTCCCAAATTGTCATTTAGTGAATAGTGTGCTTATGGGTGAGGTGGTTAGGAAAAAAAAATAGTAGAAGATAAAGGTACTTCTATTTACTAAATTTATTATTTATTAAAGTTTTTGTTTCAAAATATTATTTATTGATAAATGTATAATATTTTGAAACAAAAACTTTAATACATAATTTTGAATGGAATTTATGAGTGTTTGTTCAACTTTCTAAACACCATAATTATTTTATGAGACGTCTATGTTATTGAATGAGATAAGTTTTTGTATTGAAGTATAATAGAGTTATTTCATGAATGTTTACTTACCTTTATCTTTTACTAATTTTTTTGCCATCCACCGCACCCAGTTGGACACTCTTCACTGGATGACAATATGGGAAGATGCACTGGGAGATGGAAACATTTCAAATATATGTTTACACAACTGTTATCTTCAATAACATATTCGGGGTTGATGTTTTCATTCACTCCATACACAATTTAAAAATGGAGATATGAAGATGAACATATTGTTAAATAAATATGGGAATATAAGTTTGTAGAAAATAATTGCTTGTAATAAAAACTCTAACGTTCTTAAAAAATATAATATTTTGAAAGAAAATTATAACAAAGAAAATAAAAATTGTAGTTTAACTGAAGTTTTAAAATGTATGATTTAAAAATACAGTAAGAATAATCACTATATATTAAACTATAAAATAAAATAAACTAACGTCATAAACAAGGTAATTAAAATTTCTACTCTAGAGCAACCTGTTTTGTTTTTAAATAACTGTGCTGTCACTTAACCAAAGGAATAATTAATTTAAAGTTGACTTGATACATGTTTCGGACATTTATCGTCCATCGTCAGGAATTAAAACGCATTAAAGCTTTAACATAAACCATAATGTACTCACACACAATTATCATATATTGACTAGATTTTGTAAGATGATATTTCGCTGAGAGGGGTTAAGTGGTTAATTAATTCAAAGTTGTATAGTCTATTAATCAACTGGTTGAATGACGCTATTTTATGGATTAGAGGATGATTTGATGATTCATGTATAGTTTGATCCGTATATGTGGGTTTTCTAAATATCTTGAAATTTTCCTTTCCTTATTGTTTTGAAGTTATTAAATCTAAACAGTTTATTTCGTCGTTCTGTTCGACTTTATATGATAATTTGAGATTCGTGCAGGTGCTGAGTTCTTGTATTAGTCTCTTGCCACCTCTGTATAATATTATAAAGTCGACATTAAACCTGTGGTAATATATTATGTTTTTGTTGAATTTATTCTGATTGTTTATTATTAGAATGTTTCCAATGTGGTTGAGAAATGTTTCTGCAATGATTCATTATATGGAAATCCCTTGGGTACTCTTTTTCTCTGAATGTAATGTTTACGTTACGTGAAAATAGTTTTTTTTTGATATTTCATTGAAAGTTATTATGTCGTTGATTTGAAGAATATTTAGATAACTCCTGTTTAAGTTGTCCTGTACTATTTGTATGGTTTTGTTGACAGTTATATTGGTTTATAAATTGCTTACATCGAAGGGGATAAAGTTGGCTTTTCTTGTTGTTTAATATTACTTTTTTAGGAAAATGTTTCAAAAAATTGTGTAATTTTATAAATTGGCACATTATTTAAATGATTATCTCTATAATCATTACTCTGTGAACTCTTTGCAGTTTCCTTAATGTGGTTTGTTCATCATGATTTCTCTTTTCATTAAAAAACATTCTAAATTTTTTTTCATCACAAGATGACTTTTTAATAACTCAAACACAGTTTTTCGTTAACCAAGAATGTTAGTGTACATCTAACAACTAAATAATTATTGGTCATGTGCCTATTAAGACAAACTTGGCCGCCTTGTGTCTAATAAGGTTTTGAGTATTGTGTATACATCTAACAACGGAATATGATCACTTGGTAGTTTTGTGTCTAATAAAAGTTGGTTACGACAAAAAACTTCATATTCTTTATTTTCATTAATTTTTCCTCACGAAATGTTAGTTGATTTGTTGTTTATCCATATCTAAAGTTTGGTGTCAATAATCCCACTCATATCTTGGTTAAATATTTGCAGAAAACAGTTTAATGTATCCACTTCCCAATATGTTCATTTTATAAAAATTAAAAACACAAACATAATGAGGGTCTCTGTGATTCTTTAGAGTTCTTGTTGTTAAATAACAAGAGCAGTTTTAATATTTCCTAGGTTATAAATCATTTCTAAACGCCTATGTTTTATATTAATAGTCCTCAACTTTACATTTATATATATTAATTTATTTATGTTCACCAAGTCCTATACCGTAAATATAAAAAACAATGTAAAATAAATTCACTGATTGGTTTACTTAATCTTGTAATGGTAAATGATAAAATTGTTTTCATTCTCCTTGTAATTTCAAATAAGGAACACGAAATAATTTATTTTATAAATAGTTCTAAGTTTGTTATATGATTTGTTGAAATGTATAACAGGGATTACTCTCCTGTCATAAACTAAACTAAACAGGATAATGGGAGGTTTAAAATTTAGATTATGTATTCATAAAGCAGGAATTACCACATCAAGAGGTGACAGGGTTATACACATTTCGTCGATTGGTAATATGAGCTCTTTATCTTTGACGTGATCAAGAAGTTGATGAACTGTTTGAATTCGGTACGCTCGTAGGTTTATCTGTTTTGTCACCCTATGATTAGTTGATTTCGCCTAATTAATTTTAAATGATCTTATCTAATTTAAATCGTCTTAGTGATTTTAATAAGGAGGCAGTTAATCGGTTTTTAAATTAAGCAACTGTGGCTGCATTCAACATTGTCATCGATCTGTGTTCCGTGTTATTAATAGAACTTTTCTTTGTAATTTAACCACTAACATCTATACTGATATCGTTTTGGGATGTAGTTTATCCGGTACTTACGGAGACAAGATTGTTGGATTGCAACCACTGATAGCGTACAGAAGTACGATTCAATAATAAAAACACGTTTATCTTGTGAATAAACACATCTTCTCTATAACAATGCAGTAGCGTTATTATAGCTTTGTTAAGACTAGCAGTATTTGTCTTCAGTGTTCAATTATTGTTGAACGAGTCCATTCCAATAAAATGTAATCAAATTTTATAGAACGCTGATCGATGGATTATGTTTGCTGTGGGACACTTGTTATATTTGTTTTTTATTATAAAAAGTTATAAAAAGAGTCTAGAGCAAGGTATCACAATTAAGAGATTTGAAACAACGAAATTTGCATTTGTTTTTCTTATCTAAAAGTAATGTTTTGACATTTTGGAGGAAATGACAATTAATATTACTTTAGGTTTTTAAGATGGAACTGTTAAAAAGTTTGTACAATGTTTTTTTTTGATTTTAACAGATATTTTGATTCATATTAAAAAAATTCCCTGTTAACTGTGCAGAGAAAACTTATTAAAGGGAAGCAAGAATTACTAAAAGCTTCAGAGAACATTGAACAGAGTATATTTATCGAAACTCCATTGAGAAGATTTTCTCCATTAAAGTCTTTCTCGATAGTTTATCGTATTTGAAAATTGGACTTAGTCTGATTAAAATGACAAGGCGTGATGGTGTGGTCTTGTGCCCTCCAGAGGATAAAGGGCATATCACTGGGTGTAACGGTGGACTAGGAACTTCAAAATGACAAGATAATTTTGTATACTGAATAAATTAGTTTGTCACTGTATAAATTTAATTTATTTTATACTGTAAAATATCTATTTATTTATAGGTTTATATATATTTTTTGAAAACTGGTTGTAAGATGATTGAATTGGAACAACCGTTTTTGGTTACAGAGATGTGAGGTGGGTTAAATAACAAATAAGACTTTAAAACAATCTGTCCTTTTAAAGACCAACAAATGTTTACATTAAATAATTATTTCGACGTTACGATAGCTTTATTTTCAAACTGTAGGGCCTACTAGCTGCAATGTTTGCAAAAAAAAAATTTAAAAAAAACACGGCTAGATTGATTGCGCTAAATATATTCAAGTGTAAAATACATTTATTAATAATTAATTAATATAATTTTACTTTTAGAATGTCGTGGGATAATGACAGACATTTTGTTTAATATTTTGAGAAAATGTCTCGGATATTTGCGCCAAT
This sequence comes from Aphrophora alni, assembly GCA_963513935.1. Classification (NCBI taxonomy): domain Eukaryota; kingdom Metazoa; phylum Arthropoda; class Insecta; order Hemiptera; family Aphrophoridae; genus Aphrophora; species Aphrophora alni. The sequence goes on from OY740776.1 coordinate 32,768,822, forward strand.
ATGTTTCCATAGCGCACAGACAACTTTTTAATGTGAAGCAGGAATTACTTAACGCTTCAGAGAACGTTGAATAGTAGGTCTATGTGTTTAGAACAGGGCTTAACTACTGGAACTCTCCTAAGAAACTTTTCTCCAATAAAGTCTTACTCGTTAGGTTATTGTATTTGAAACTTGGAGTTGTAGTCCGATTAAAACAAGTTGGTGCCTGGCTGTGCGGTCAGGGAGTACTGTATGTGCCTTTAAAGTCAAAATAAATCGTTAAAACAAGTTTTCTAAAGAAATCATATAACTATAAACTTGTCAGGAACAATATAGTTTTTAGTTGTTTAGAATTGACTAGTGACAGTGTCCCATTAAATTCCGTTTCAAAAAATTAAGTGTAATGTTCAAGATTAAAATCAAACCCAATACCACAATTTAATAAAACAAACTTTTATTTCCTCTTGTACATTTCAGTAACATAGTTACCATCCTCAGAGGTTGAGTATTAAACAAACACAAAATCTGTAAATTTTATAAAAAGTTGTACAAGTGAGATTTCAACCCCACTCCTTCTTGTGGTTAATTCAAACAATGGCATTCAACCAAGTCATTTTTATAAGATTTGAACCAAGATTGAATCTAGAACTTTTTATAAAATTTATAGATTTAGTGTTTGTTTAATACTCAACATCTGAGGATGGTAACTATGTTAATGAAATGTACATCAGGAAATAAATTTTGTTTTATTAAATTGTGGTATTGGGTTTGATTTTAATCTTTAAGTTCGCCACAGTTTGCTCACAAAAGTATTATTGTAATGTACAATATTAAATGAGTACTTAAATTATATGTGTAAGTTTTATGTAGTACAGTACAACAAATATTTAACCTAATTATGGCAAGAAGCAGATTAATGACTTAGGCCTGACGTGATTTTAAGCTGATTAGACGATAACCTGAAGAGTGGTGGAGGGGTGGTAGCACATCATTTTTGTTAGCTTAGATGTTCAAATGTTTCTCTGGTATAGCTCTTATAAACTATGTTGCAGAGGATAGTTATAGTAATGAAAAAATATGAAACATTTATAATATAATTCATGTAATATTTTAAAATCGGTTATCATCTACAATTACCAATGTATTATTCAACTAGATTTAAGTATATTGGGTTTATTATAAGTTTTTTTTGCCTATATCCTGTAACCTTTACAACTTTATATTTTATTCACCATATAGCCTAACCAGAAACTGTTATAGCATGTAAGTTGAGGAAAAGTTGGTTTTTATTGTATTTACGTGTCTCCCAAACACAAAGAATTTCTTGCCACACATATTTGCCTCTAGACCAAGGCCTACAGGAAAAAAAAATAACATGACACTGCTTAGATAAAATATGAAATGTGCTTATCTTTGTTGTAGAATAGGACGAGTGAGTTTCCATTAGAGAATTTGTAATATTCTGATCTAAATCAAGGAAAAATCTCGACATAATAACGTTCACTGATCCATAGAATGTGGAAATTAATCACTCTAAACATCCCAATATAGCCCGTTTAGCTAAAATTTAGTATGGAGATCGGTTTAACAAACCATGTTTTAAATACGTGAAAACTTAATTATATTTTTGTCAAAATTTACTAAAACTCTAAATTGTCATGTTAAGTTTTCATTATCATTAGGCCTAATGATAATAATGATTATATAAATGCCTACGTCAACATTTCAAAGACTTCTGATTCCATAATTTGTTTTATATGTCACAGTGACAAATATAGTTTTTTTTTTGTTAAACCTACAAGGTATATTCTACAAGGGTTAGTAAACTTTTCATGTAACCTATTTGTATTATATTTATGCATTGTTCATATTTATTAAAACTTATAGATTCACAAGTTTATTAACATACAATATATCGAATGATAATAAATATCAAAGGCTTAATATAAATTTTCTGTGAGCACTGTTGTGAAATTCACCAAATTTTGTGGAAAAGTCCCTTAATCCCAAACTTGCCTGTGCTAATTAAGACTAAATATTATAATCTCGTAGGGTGTGAAAATGTGTCATGATTCTTTTCTAATTGCCTTCCAGAGTTAACACTATCCAACGATACGATAATAAAATGTAATAATTTATTATTTAAATGTATTTAAAGTAAAATCTTAAAAAAATGAAAACAATTGTTATTGGTAACAATACTCTTGAATTTAATTCTTTAAAAACTCCTTGGAAACGAAAAAATAATCAAAACTAAACTCCATACAAAAATATCAATCTCAAATTATCATATACAGACTAACAGAACGACGTCCATTTATAAATTGTGTATGGAGTGAATGAAAACATCATTAAGCCCGAATGTGTTACTGGAGATAACAGTTGTCTAAACATATATTTGAAATGTTTCAGTCTCCCAGTGCATCTTCCCAAATTGTCATTTAGTGAATAGTGTGCTTATGGGTGAGGTGGTTAGGAAAAATAAATAGTAGAAGATAAAGGTACTTCTATTTAATTTAATTTGTTATTTATTAAAATTTTTGTTTCAAAATATAATTTATTTATAAATGTATAATATTTTGAAACAAAAACTTTAATAAATAATTGTGAATGGAATTTATGAGTATTTGTTCAACGTTTAAAACCCCATCATTATTTTATGAGACGTCTATGTTATTAATTGAGATAAGTTTTTGTATTGAAGTATAATAAAGTTATTTCATGAATGTTTACTTACCTTTATCTTTTACTAATTTTTTTGCCATCCACCGCACCCAGTTGGACACTCTTCACTGGATTACAATATGGGAAGATGCACTGGGAGACGGAAACATTTCAAATATATGTTTACACAACTGTTATCTTCAATAACATATTCGGGCTTGATGTTTTCATTCAGTCCATACACAATTTATAAATGGATAAATGTTGATGTACATTTTGTTAAATGAATATGGGAATATGAGTTTGTAGAAAATATTTACTTGTAATAAAAACTCTAACGTTCTTAGAAAATATAATTTTTGAAAGAACAATATAACAAAGAAAATGAAACTGTGATTTAACTGTAATTTTAAAATGTATTATGTAAAAATACAGTAAGAATAATCACAATATATTAAACTCTAAAATAAAATAAACAATCGTCGTCATAAACAAGCTGATTAAAATTACTACTCTAGAGCAACCTGTTTTGTTTTTAAATAACTGTGCTCTCAGTTAACCAAAGGAATATTTTAAAGTTGACTTTAATCACATTACACGACACATGTTTCGGACATTTTTCGTCCATCGTCAGGAGTTAAACACATTGAAGTTTAACATAAACCATAATGTACTCACACACAACTAAAATATATTGATTAGATTTTGTATCATGATATTCCGCTGTGAGGGGTTAAGTGGTTAATTAATTCAAAGTTGTATAGACTATATTAAGCAAGTTCAAAATGCCGCTATTTTATGGATTAGAGGATGATTTGATGTTTCATGTATAGTTTGATCCGTATATGTGGGTTTTCTAAATATCTTGAAATTTTCCTTTCCTTATTGTTTTGAAATTATTAAATCTAAATAGTTTATTACGTCGTTCTGTTCGACTTTATATGATAATTTGAGATTCGTGCAGGTGCTGAGTTCTTGTATTAGTTAGTCTTTTGCCAATTCTGTATAACATTATAAAATCGACATTAAACCTGTGGTAATATATTATGTTTTTGTTGAATTTATTCTGATTGTTTATTATTAGAATGTTTCCAATGTGATTGAGAAAGGTTTCTGCAATGATTCATTATATGGAAATCCCTTCGGTACTCTTTTTCTCTGAATGTACTGTTTACGTTACGTGAAAAGAGTTTCTTTTTGATATTTCATTGAAAATTTATTATGTCGTTGATTTGAAGAATATTTAGATGACTCCTGTTTAAGTTGTACTGTACTATTTGTATGGTTTTGTTGACAGTTACATTGGTATATAAATTGCTTACATCAAAGGTGATAAAGTTGGCTTCTCTTGTTGTTTAATATTACTTTTTCAAAAAATGTTTTCCAAAAATTGTGTAATTTTATAAATTGGCACATTATTGAAATTATTATCTCTATAATCATTACTCTGTGGACTCTTTGCAGTCTTCTTAATGTGGTTTGTTCATCTCTGTTGATTTTATAATAGATCTGTTGATTTCTTTATTAGGTTTTTTATAGTTTTAGGTGCGCTCTTTAACTATTTTAATTATGGTGTTTTTTATTAATACAATTCTCAACTTTGCTATTGTTTATTTTCTTTCTTCCTTATTACTGATGTGTTTTCCTTATTAGAATACTCGTGCTGTATCTGCCTGGTCTTTATATTGTTTGTGATCATTATTTGTTACCACCATCATGATTTCTCTTTTTATTAAAAAACATCCTAAAAAAATTTTTTTTTTCATGACAAAGATGACTTTTTAATAACTCAAACACAGTTTTACTTTAGCCAAGAATGTTAGTGTACATCTAACAACTAAATAATTATTGGTCATGTATATTAAGACAATAGAAATAGATTCGGAAAAAAAATTACTATGGTTTTGATACAATAAATATAAATCTGTTACAACTCTCGGTTTCTCAAATCAACAGGCAAAAAGCCATAGATTAACTCTTCTCACTTGTTAAAAACTTTACAATTAATATTCAAATTATAAGGCAAAGAAAGTATTATAAATGTTATATTTTGTGAAAGTTTTGAGAATCTGGAAGCAAAGTATTATAAATTTTGAAGCGATACCCGTCCCTCCATCTAAAGGACTTTTCGTAAGATTACTCACGATAAAAGGGCCGATCGATTTTACAATTTGAAAATTCAGTTGAAGTTCCATGGCATGATTTGATTTTCGATTAATAAAAATACACGAAAATTTAAATCATTTTATATTGGATCTAAGTTCTATTTTCTTCCATTATTATATTTTCCCCCCATAATTTATAGCACTGATATCGGATTTTACAAAATTAATTTAAAATATTTCAAAAATTTTAGGTTTATTTCTAAGAAATGTTATTTATGATTTCTAAAGGTCATAATTGGGATGAATTACCTCTGAATAGCCAGGACATACTCCGTCCTAATATGTCTCTTACAATAAATGATGCAGACACATTCTTCTTCGTACTTTTTATTCACAAATATAGATTTTTCTCTAGCATGTCATATTACCGGATCCGTTATATTTGTCAGTAGTGCTGAACATTCATGGTGATAAGAGATGATGAATTGCAGGACAGACAGGCAATGTGACATTTTGACTAACAGTGACATACATGATATAGTGTTTCTAGTTCTGTTATTTCTCACAAGGAATACGATTAGTAAAAACTCCTTAGGGAAATCACACGAGGTTTACGGAGAGTAAAGTCCTTAAGGATACTTCTCTAAGTGACGGTATATTAAACACAATGTCCTGTTCCTAATCTGTGACTATCTAGGAGAGATTTATGGGATAATGAATGTTAAGTTTGAAGTACGTTTTTAATATACAAATAAATTGTTACACATATTAAGTGTGATTGAGGGAGTGTAAAATTAGAAAGAAAGAAATATAATTGTATTGAAGAGACTGTGAGAACGAGATCAATAGAGAATAATGTTCTTATCAACTTATAAGTGTGTTCAAACAGGCTTATTTTCCCGTCTATCTAACATTTTGTTTTTATATTAAAAAAAAAAAAAACTTTGGAGATGAGTAAGATTTGGTATATTTTTACACACAATTTACAAGTTCCGAATTTAAAAGTGCACTAGAAAGAAAGACTTTATAAATGGTGGGAGTTTATAATATTTAACTGCTTAATGTAGAAAACTGTTAACTTTAGAAAACTTTACAACAAAAAATAAATAGTATTTTTTTCTAGACTTTACGTTAATGGAGTCACGAAGAAAAAACATAAATCAATGGTATTTTCCCAAAATGTCCAAAGTTAGCCCAAAAACGAATCATTTTAGAATCTCATAATATTATCTCAAAAACGTTTTCTTTTAGTTCTTAACACAAAATTCATAATTTTTTACAGTGAAGATTCAGAAATTTGAAAAAGTCAAACATAACCAAAAATTAGGTTAACAATAAAGAAAAACTATGTCATTAATAAAAATTAAATTATTATTTTTTATAACGCGGTTATCTTTTGACCACCAGAAATACAATTTTGTTTGACATTTGAAAAGTAAGAAAACATTTTATGTATACAAAATAATTTTAAGTTTGAGATGGTAGCAGAGATACAAATTTATCAATGAAACAATAGATTTATTTTGATTTTGGGGAAATAAACAGATTTTTTTTTTGTGTGGAAAATATTATTGTTTAAATTGGAGAAACACCAAAGTAATGAAATATAATGTTTTCTGTTTAGTATTCCAGGAAGGTTACTGTAGTTAATTATTATGTTTAACTTTAACTTTATTATTAACTTTAAGATTTGAATAAATTTCAAGATTTTCATTTGATTATGAGAGGCATTTACATATTTCATATCTCTCTCTCTCTCTCTCTCTCTCTCTCTCTCTCTCTCTCTCTCTCTCTCTCTCTCTCTCTCTCTCTCTCTCTCTCTCTCTCTCTCTTCCTCTCCCTATCCCTCCCCTTCTCTCTTTATCTCTCTCTTCTTCCCCATCTTCCTCTCCCTCTCTCTTCCTCTCCTTCCCTAACTCTATCTCTCTCCCTCTTTTTTCCTCTTTAAATTATAAATAAATGCTTACAATAACCTAGCAGTGATTAATAGAAAATGATTTGTTTATATCGGTAAGGAAAATAGGTTTGCTATTATCTAAATTAATCAAACATGAATTTTCATTGGGATGTGAAGCTTCAATCTTAATGCTTCAACTCTTTTGGTATTCTTACACATTACCCCAACAACTACAATTATCGGCTAATCTCTCTTGGCCAGTAATTTCGATGTCCTTAATAACAGCACTAATTAATTATAAGAACTTATACATATTTCATATTATATGAATCTATTTCATATTAAGGTAGATGCAGTAAGTAAGATAATGGGAAGGTTTAAACTTGCCCAAACCCTAACGTGGTGAGGTAACTTGGTAAGAATTTGTACATTACATAAAATTACGGGGTACAAAAATATGGAGGTGCGCGTTTACCCTATCCTGGGTCATACTTGTTCCTAAACGTACTATCCGATCATTTCGGAGATACCCAATACACAGGTGAACACTGCTGATGACTGGTGAGTTCGCTTGCTATACACCATGAGTTTCTGACTCACACTGGCTGTCGAACTAGGAAAACTTTCGTGGATCTCATCTGCTCACATGGAGATAAATGCTATAGGCCCTACTGCATCCTAAATCTCCGTTGTAGGCGAGACGCAACCCTCGGAAGTTCTATGGGCAACCTGGGCGTTTTCGACCGTGGGAGTGATGCATATTATCAAAACCTTGAAATTTTATAGCAGTGGGTATATTCTATGCTACTGTAAAATTTCGATACTTATAAAATTGAAAAATACTGTCCTTTCGAAGGTAAGCACTACCATAGTCAATAATATCAAATCAGTATCCTAGGTGGTGACTTTTGACTGCAAATTTGTTTTGAACGACAAAAAGAGTTCCAACAGCGGAATGCCTTGAACTTCGGTCAGTTGCCTGAACGTCATTCATCCGCCCATACTGGATACTTCGCCAGATGGAGAGTTAAGGACAAGCAATGTAGTTTAATGTAGTTTTACAGTTATTTCTTTTTTTGAGCTAAATTAATAAATTTATTAAAACTTTTTTCCAATTGTTGTAACTTCAAGGGGAATGCAATTCCTGCTTCTGTCTAACAACTTCTAGGACAATGCTAATCCTTGTTTTCAACAACCAGGTACAAAATGTACATTTAGATACTTATTTATATATTACATTATATTTGTCTCCCCCTTCGATTAATATTAAATTTTTAGTACAACTTAAACAAAACTGTAGTTATAATTTTCTTAAAATTTTTAAACTACTTAAAGAATTAAAAGGTTATAGAGAACTAAATATAGGTACATATATTAATTGTATAATTAATAGGTGTATAATAGATAGATATATAAATATAATTATTTATAGACAGTCAGTATACTTTCTTAAACGCAACCCTCCTGTAAGTTTATTTATTTATTATCTACTGTCATGTAAACTTATTTCTATATGTAGTTTTGTGCATATCTAATTGTATAAACACAACGCAGTGTGTTGTGGCTGATGTAAGTTGTTAAAACTGACATAAAATGATATTAGGAAGGGAAGTGTGTTGCTTGTATAATAAAGTGCAAATCCTAATTTATGTAGTAAAATAACTGATGTAATATTTCCACCTTTAAAACTCAACTATTTGTGTCAGTTTAGCTACCTAAGATTTAACATATGTACAACCAAATCAAGACAATCGAACCAACCCAACATTTAACATTATATATTTAGGTAGCTAAACTGACACGAGACGCGTACTATTGCCTTGGCAGTGTAAAATAATAAGCCACGGCCCCCTTGATTTTGTATAAATATATAGACTTTTTATATTAATAAGTAACAGGACTTAATTGTAAATAACGAACTAGGACCTATGCAAATTTCTATATTAATGTAAAATGTAATGTATAATGTTAAATGTAGGGTTAGTTCGATTATTTTATATCAGCTATATGTTAAATCTTAAATAGTTAAATTGACACGTGGCGTGTACTATCGCTTTGGCAGTGTAAAATGATAAGCCACGCCCCCCTTCAGTTTGTATATATAGGCTATGGGTTCGATGCAACGTTGGATTCAGTTGTGGTTTGGTTGGGGTAGCTGGTGTATCACTGTAGAGGACTACCTTGTCGTTGAAACGCGTCTGATACTTAGGCGTATTTTTTTATGAGAATTGTGTTCTGTGTGTTTCTTATACTGTAAGGGTGATTAATAAAATATTGTGTGCTTTTACTTAACATGTTACTCATTTACAAACAAATTAAATTGTTCTAAATAAAACTCTGTAAGTTTAAAACTACAAACTGTTAATTTCACTTCTTATTCTTTAAAATAACTTAGAAGTATAATATCGATTTAGTTTTATAACTTTTTTTCAGGAAAAATCAAGAAGCAATTAAAACTTAATCTTCTAAATGTCGTTTTGTTATTTCATTAAACTATAATTGAATTTATTTCAGAGTAAAACAAATCGGTTTACGTTTATCATCTGACATGAGAATAGTTTTAAACTTTCAGATTTTAAACGGCTTCGAAAGATTTGCATATTTTTATAAAATAAAAATCTACTAATTCTTGCATAAAGATAAAAAAAATCTGGTTTGCCTAACTTTGCCATACTACATAACTGTAAAATATGTAACTTTTCTTGAACATTGCTTTTACAAACTCTAACTTAACAAAACTTTCCTTTACAACCAAGTTCTGACAAAATTCCACCCCCTCTCAGACCTAGAATCAAGATATTATTAGATTATTTACAGATAAACTACATTGCTTTAAATATAATAAACATTTTCTTATGTGAGTTTGTAAAGTTTAATTTTCCGGGACGTAACTTTTCCTTAATACAATTCCACAAAGTAGACTAAAACAAAGTAGTTAGTGAATAAACTGCTGGTAGTGTTTGTGTTTAAATTGTGATAAGAAACGAAATGGACAGAAGTTATCAAATTAAGAGTTTGGTTGAATTACGTTTCAGCTGATTATTATTTCTATCAAATAAACCCCTTTATTCTATCTTAAACATTCACAAAACTTGATTTGTGTTACCACAAAGTATATTGTACATTCGTACGTACATAAAAAAAGACATACATACATATATGTATACTGTATACTTAAACACATTCATTTTGTTGTGGTATCATTTAAAATTATTTCAAAAGGCTCTGTCTTAATATTTTCAAAAGATACAATATGAGACTTGTAAAAGTCCATGTATAAAAAAGTAATTATATTCGTTGATTTCATGAAAAATGCGTTTTCACAAAGATTTCTTCTACATCCCTCTGACTGCACCCTACCCAGAACTTGTTTAGAACTATTTTTTATATTCTAATGAAAAGTATTTTTTTAATAATTTTAATTAAATTGTTAAAATTATGTAAAATTCGAGAGTAAAAAGTGACTCATTATCAGATCTAGTAGACTGATAGTGTGAGGATGTTACACATTGGTAGGGAGTTTAATGGAACGTCATATTTATATTAAATTAGCGTTAACTATATCTAAGATGACAGGTTCATATTGCAAACAGTTCAGATACATACTGTCTGCACCAGACAAGTAGGTGGAAGTTTGTGAAGGAAGTATTATCTACCCTTTACACGATGTAGCGGCTGCCTAATCGATTATGACGTTAGGAATTTAATTGTACGATATAATAAACAAATACATCGCAAGTATCTTTCGTAAAAAATTAAAAGTTCATTCACAATATACAAATATAATAAGAAAGCCAATATAATAAAATGCATGGCCGTCCTGTACTTACAGCATAACATTACGTACAGCCTAACATTACAGATTATAAAAACAACTACAAGATCATACCTGCTACTTCTTATTGTTTTTCTATTCCCATTGGAAGTAATATCAATGACTACATAAATACTATAAGACACGACATAGGATAGGGAAATAGTCTACGCTTTACGGGACACAAGTTTGACACACAGCTATCAGAAAGCGCTAGCAGCAGGTGCTTGACTGTACGCATCCCACTTGGTTGAGACTGTACAACTGTTGACCTCTCTCTCACAAACCTTCTCACTTACTTCCGTCAGCATAGTCAGTGTTGTCAGTTCGTGCGCTGAGATAAGCGATTCTCGACCTTCCCTCGCATCTCTGGTCCCATATGTGGCATCAGTGCGTTTTCTCTTACCCGCCTGAAACATTGTTTGACCGTAGAGCCACCTAGCACCAGTCACATCAACTTCAGATTCTCTAGCAGAGCGACCTAGCGGGTATTGGACAACTCAAGAATAAGTGTAAAATATTTAACATGGCCATGTCGTGTCTTATAGTATTTATGTAGTCATTGGTAATATACACAGCATAACAAGAAACAGATAACCTGTACAACATAAAACACGTCTTTAAATAACTGTTACTTCATCTTTTAAATTTATTATTGGTTTAGATGCAACTCATCCAACCATAATGACGTTAAAGTATTCAAGGGCTAGTGGTCTTTGTTACGTTATTTTTTATATAAGGTGATGATGACCGAGCGGTATTTCGACTTTAGAAAAAACAAGAAAAAAATATTTCCTTTTATAAAATCAGTGAGGAAATCTGAACTGTTGAGGAAAATACAGTCTTAGATTAACAAGAGCATGTAACGTCATTAGAGAAAACAACTTTGTTATAACGAGAATGTTTTCTTTTGATGAATTGGATCTCTAGAAGTTGGAAATAGAATTATATTTTATAATTTACGAGTGTTATTTTTATATAAGATTTCATTCTCCTATATTTCTAAACTTCCGATTTTCGCAAACTAAATATTGCAAAGAAAGAAAATATCCCAAAATATTACCATATCTGTAAAGAGACCGCCATTAAGCCTCTCTAGGTTAGGTTAGGTTAGGTTATTGATTTGAAAATCTGCATAATGACACAGTTAGGCCTCTCTAGGTTAGGTTAGGTTAGGTTAGGTTATTTATTTCAATATTTCCTTAAAGACCCCATTTGGTCCTCTAGGTAACCATGCGGATGTCCGTCTATAAATGGTACATCATTTCAACAATTAAATACTCATAAAGCTTAATCTTCTACTGTCTTATGTTTAGAAACTATACTTTCTAAACAATCTATGCATCAAGGAGTATTACTTGTAGCTTATAGTGTTAATCAATTACAGTTAAATGCAGTTAGCATTAGGCTTTCTAGATAAATTAAGCACTAAAGAGTTTTTTTTTTTAAATTTTCACAATTTGTGTTTAGTTAAATTAAGGAGATACATAATTATTTTGTTTTAAAGGACACTTGTACAGTCTTTGTTTATATAAGTTGATCAATTCTAAAGCAAAAGGAGAAAGTGTTGAGACGATTTCTTTCCAACTTGTCTAAAAATAATTGTGCAAAGAAATCTGTTTTTAATGTAAGGTTTATTTAAGTGATGCTGAATTATTGAAAAACCAGTGTTTGACATTAATAATTTTCAAGTTATTGAAAGTTTCAACAAAATATCCAACTACAGATGTTGAATGGGAACAAGTTAAAATAACTAAAAATGTTATTTGATGAAAATTGCAACGGACTAAATTATAAAACATTCTGAAATGTAATTCTAATCTGTGTAAATCGGAACGTTCATAAATAACAGCAGTAATATAAAAATATGTTTACGATTTGTGTTCTGAGGCTTAGTCTCGACACAATAGTTCAATCAAAACTTGTAAAACTTTGACAGGAGATAAATTGTGTTTTCGTTGAAGGAATAAAAGACGAAAACAAACTTTAGACTGAGAATAAAAAATAATCTTTAAAACAATTGTGACTCAAAAGAGCAAACGTTTTAACAAAGATGTTTAAGTTAGTGATTTAATAACGAGATGATTTTTTGAATTTCAATTTGACTAATTATTACATTCGTTAAGCTTTCCCCCAATATAGACAAGTGGGGGGGGGGATTTTGCACGTTTTCACCTCTGCTCTCTACACAACACTAAGGTAAATACTTTACAGTTAACCTTTCACGTTTTCCCCTAATATTCCCAAGGGATATCTGTGGTTAAGTCAGATCTAAAACGGTCTTCGATTTAAAGCTTCAAATGTTATTGTTGCTACTCTGTTATTAGCACAAGTTGAATGATTTTTAGACCTTTTAAAGAATTGTTCAGAAATTATTCACTGCTACCGACATTCAGATATTGTGATTTTCTAAACGTGATTCTTTACGAGACGTTTATTTACATCTTCTCTTCAATTTAATTTTATTACAGTTCAAGAATTCTAATATCTCCATCAAACTTCTACTATCATCATTACGTCATAATTTGTTTTTAGTTTTTACAATTAGTAAAAGCTTTAAATAACGTAGTTTTGCAATATAAATAAATTAAACAACTCAATGTAACATATTTTATAAGACATTTATATATTTTATTTGACATGGTCGAACCTAAATTAACAACGTAAAATGGATTTTATTCTATTTTATTGATATTAATTCTCCAAAGAATATAGTATTTCATTTAATTTTGCTCGACTGTTTAATTGGTACTTTTTGACTAGATTACATTATTTGTTGGTGGAATAAAGTTTTGAAATAACATGTAGTAATGTAAAACATAATACATTTTGGCGATCTGATTAAATAATAACATATCAGCTGAAACAATATTGACTTTGACGAATAGTACATGCAGAAGGATTGTAAAATAGAGAATTGTATATGACAAAGTTTTTATTTTGGAATTTTTTAAATTTTCTTCAAACTTTGTGTGGTAATTTTCGTCTCGTTGAATTATAATTAGATTATTCATAAATTAGAAAGTACTAAATAAATAAAATAGTAATTATATAATTTTTAATAAAACATGATTTCAAAAATGTAATATGGTGGAGGTATTTTTTGTAACAACCAATATATTTCCTTCTTATTTTTGCCATAAAATTAACTATTTGCCTGTTAAAGGATTGTTCATCCTTATCTGTTAATTTACTCACTTTACTTCCATTATCTGACGCACTTTTTTGTGAAATGAAGAAGTTTAACTTATAAACTTCTTCGCACGAACACCGTTTTATCTTCTGTGATTTTTTTCAACAAAATATTTCCCTTAAAACAACCCACCTTAGAATTTAGTTTAACGTGACATTATTATTTGATTAAAAATTATTGTAAAGGTTAAAAATTGAGTGAAATAAATATTGTATTCATATTTCATATTAACTTTCATGCGATTAATTTTATCTGGCACATAACTGTAACAAAATAACAGATAGTTCTCGTTTAAAAAACTTTATTGTTTTAGAAAAAATAAAACCTTTAATAGGCGTTTCTTGATAATTTGACCTTTTTTAGAATAATAGTTAGAATGTCTTTTATCAGAGATATGAAGGATTTAAGTGCATAGTTATTCATTAAAATCTTTCAAGTTTTTGAAGATGCAAGCAATTTGTTTAAATATTTACCAGTTTATTAAAACGTAATTTATTAAAACTCAAATGTATCGTTACATGCAACTCATTTCAAGGCAATGACGTCATTGTGATATCAATGAAATTTGCTCTAATCCTGTCGACCATATTGACTTGTCATCCTCTCAAGTATAACTTTATAAATAAGTAATCAAAAGCCCAGACCTCCATTATCCTGGTATGTTCAATTTACGATATGAATATTTAATCAAACATGTATCCTGATAGAAATTCTGTACCTTTATACAAACTCAGTATCCATTCCTATGAATTGTTTGTTATATTTATTATATCTTTTTCTAAGTAGGAGGGCTGTGTCTAACCCAGTAAAATAGGCTATAAAGTCATGCCATATTTATGGTATTGACTGAATATGTTTACAAGATTAAAACAGACTATCAAGATGTTTCCTTGTTTCAGTTTTAAATCCACCCGATACTCCGGCTATTACCACACTTTACCTGGATCATCTGGCGTTGAGTTTTGTGAAATGATTAAAAAAAGAAGTTTTTTTAAGAGGAAATTTGTTAAAAAAAAAAAAAAAAATTTAAGGCGATGATGACCAACGATTTAACAAATAAAAGGAAAACATTTTAATTATTTAAATCGACTTGTTAAATTAAAAATAGTAACAATAAATTAAAATTTTCACGTTTTTACTTTGTTACTTTGTTACTTTTCACATTGTTACTTCCAACAAATTTATGAAATATTGTGAAATGGTAAAGAAAAAATCGAGTTTTTCATGAAAATATTTGTTTTGAGACTCATCGATTAAAATAAGTACCGTCTGGTTTTTTAGTCATAATATCATAGCAAAATGTTTGTATGTTTATATTAAATGTTGAGCTTGACTTATGAGAAAAATTATACAGTATAACTATAAGTTATAGTTTGATTGTTGTAGCTCATGTATCACTGAAGAGGACGACCTTGTCGTTGAAACGCGTCTGATACTGAGGCGTATTTTTTGTGAGAATTGTGTTCTGTGTGTTGGTTATACTGTTTGTATGTTTATTTAGAAAAGTCAAAAGTGTTTTTCCTATAATGTTTTAATTATTTTATGAGATCACAAAAAAAATAGTATTAAACATGTTTTTTCCATACCGGATTACTGGACTTAAATAAACCAAAAAAAAACCCTTGGGTAAAAATTGTCAATCCAATAACTCCCAAATTTAAGATTATTATTATGATTGATTTTTGTAAATTGTAAAACTCTACGATAGATTTTTTACTCGTTATAATACAATTTATAATGTTCATGCTGAGGACATTTGAAGTTATACATATGTAACTTTAGTACAGTTAAAATCGTCGGATTTAACGAACATGCTTTAAAAAAAATAAATAATTTAAAGTGTAGGAAAATCATTATCACTCTATTTTCTAGTGGCCAGATGTCCACTTTATTGTTTCTGTCACTTAAGTCTCATGGAGATAAAAATTAATTTAAAAACAAATGTGTCTAAGATTTCACCACACCATGTGAAACATAAAACATGGAACTGAAGTAAATTGAAAACTAATTAAATTAGTATTTTTAAGCTTTTATTTATTTTGGAATCGTCTAACTGTTTTACAGAATAATATTAAAATGTTTAGTATAATGTAAGGTACATTATTCAGGCGTAGTGAAACTGCCCCGACATTTTGGGTACTTTTGAAACGATGAAACTACACCGCTCATTAAAGAGGATTAGGAAGGGTCGCATCGCAAGACTGGAAATGCTGAAATTTCCCCGAGTGCCCAAATAATAATGACAATTTTATTTTACATGTTACTTTACGGGACCTAACCTAACCCAACCTAACCTAACCTAACCTTACAGATATATATATTATTGATTGAGGTTAAATTTAAACACATACTACCGAAATTGCGCTCGGGGGCAATTTCAGCATTTCTGGCGATCCTTCTTGTTCCTCTTTAATGAACGGAGCAGTTTCATCATTTCAAACGTACCTAAAATATCGGGGCAGTTTCATAGTAACCTATTATTGTAATATCGAGTAGTGTCATGAATATAAATAAATATTAAGCTTGACTTATGGGATAATATTATGTAGAAGAAAAACGCAAACACAATAGTTTAGTTTTGTTATTGTTGATCATGTATCACTGACGATGACGACTTTGTGTTTGAAACGCGTTTAATTGTATAAACTTATTTTTTGTGAGATCTTGTGTTCGAGTTTTTGTTCTACACAGTGTCATGAATACTAAAAAATCATGCACTATTATCTTTTATGTAATTTGCTAATGAATTGTAACTTTCAGTCTGTATTTTTTTTTTACTATCGGGGACCGATTTTAATGTTTGAGGTGTGAAATTAGACTGTTACCTCCAGATTTGCAAAAAAAATCATTTCTTAGCTTTTCTTGTGATGATGTTATCATTTAAATAGCATGCCTGTTATGAGTAAACAACATGTATCACTATAAAAATAATTTGGAACAGCTGTTATAAAATTCTCAAATAAATTATATTTTTTGTGTTTTTTGAAAATTTATAAAAGCTTTAAAATTATTTTTAGGTTAATTTACATCGTGTTTACGTTTATATGTGCTGATTTACTGTGTCGTGATTGAATACCTACCGTACATATGGCAACATTAAAGTGTTTAAACTCTCAAATACGATTTATTTTATTATTTCAAGTGAAAAATATACGACCTAAACTGGGAATCGAACCCAGGACCTTTGGCTTTACGCGCCAATGTTCTACCAACATTGGTAGAGTTTGGTAGAACATGTTGGTAGAGCATTGGCGCGTAAAGCCAAAGGTCCTGGGTTCGATTCCCAGTCTAGGTCGTATATTTATCACTTGAAATATTATTGTATATTCAACACTTGCTAGTAAAAAAGTATAAGCGGAAAAATCAAATAATTAAAAAACGATTTATTTTGTTTAACATTATTTTAAGTTACCTTTAATATTGATTTGGGAAATTTATTTGTAGGGACACACGTTGTGTTGTGATTGATTAGGCAAAACTAAACAGTTTATGTTGGATATTGTTAATGTGTGACAATTGGGTCTAAATCTTTTATCTCACAATAGTTAACAACTTAACTGTAATAGTGCTGAATGTATTTTTGATGTATTGCTTACATCTCGCAATCGTTGGCTGTTTACATGACTTATTTATGTAATGTGTGTCAATTTAGTGGAGTTTAGATATTATAAGTTTTACAAAGTATAAAAAAAAATAACGGCCGTTGGAAGTCCGTCGAACACTTGCAAATCGACGACAAATCCAAATGAGATAAACCGACGGGCACTGAATCATGAATAAAACCAACAGGTTCAACTTTTTTATACCAAGATTATACTCAGACTTCGGGATTTTTTAAAAATTGTACAGTCATTTAATAATAAAAATGCATATTTTGTTACAAGTTATATTTCTGATGAATGTAAGTATTGCAGTGCTTTATGCTTCATTGTGAGATTGACAGAACATCACTGTGTTGTCACAATGGGAACGTATTTTTTATTCTAAATTAATTATAATGTACTAATATACTAAATATAGTAAATAATATACTAATACTGTTTTTTAAAGGTTTTGCAAACTGTTAAGGGAATAATTTTTTGGTACATCTTTGAAAAAAGAAATGTATTGATTTAATAATATTTTGGTTTACTAGATTTTTGTTTAAAACTCGGTTATCCTTGTTCTACGAGAAAAAAAGATATTGTTTAAGATGTAAATCTTTTGTTTCTTGCTAATATTTTTTTAATGTTATTGGTTTTCATGATATTCGGCATTACTTTCGGCAGATGTTTTGGTGTCATGGGTTACGGTACTGATCAACGGTTGTATAAATAATAACTTTCACTCAATATATTATACACTTCCTAAGACTAAACAACAAAATATCCAACAGAAGGAAAACAAAGTTTTGAATCTTTGTTTATACATTCTTTCTTATTTTTAGCTTTATTATCAGCTCCTGAAATATTAAAATGCAATTTTGAGTCACCCTTTACATGAGTAAATAGCACATGATAAGCTGACAAAAGGCGATGCAAATTTAATGTCCTGTTTTTTTTCCAGCTCAATTACTTTCCCAACCTTAATACGATATTAGACCACAAGCTGAACACAATGAGTAGTTATAAAATCATGTAACTCATAGATAAGAAAGAACGACAAAAACACAGTTCCACGCTGATGCCATGGATAAACACGCTGCTATTGTTAATGTCTTATAAAAAAAAACCTATCGTATTTCTATATAACCTGATAGTAATACTTAAAATAGCTCTGGGTAAATATTTCTGAATTTGTATTACGTTATGAACATTATATTATGTTAAATTAAAAAAAAAAGAAGAAATTACGAATAAAATCCGAAATCTAGAAACTTATTTTGTTTACTTGATGAGTCACAAAACATATTTCTTTGAAAAAATCTATTTTTTAAAATCATTTCACAAAACTTGTTATTTTATTATAAGTGATTTTATTATATTTAGTAAAACAAACTATGTTAATTTATATTAAAGGGGAGATATGACTTCTCGGAGGATATAATATATCCTTAGTAGTTAGTCACCGGAGAGTGGTCAGACAGTAAACAAAGCAAAGGTCACGGTCCAAAGGTCAAAGATAAGAACTAGCGACTTTGAGAACGTACTGGCGCCATTGTGTAAACAAAGATAAGAGATTACTTTATGTACATAGTAAATATAGATTAGTGTGTAAATAAAAAGTTCTTCCAGAGCGATTTCTATCGACCAAAGTTGAACCGGAGTATAGGACATGATTAATTGTCGACGTCACACCCGCGAAATTTAAAATTATAAAATATATTGAAATAATTAGTTATTAAAGTTATTACAGTATAAAATACTATGACTAATGAAAATTTGAAATCACAGATAAAATGACCATAAGTAGAAGACGTTTGGGTCAGTATGTAAACAAAGATAAGGTTGGCGCCATTGTGTAAACAAAGATAAGAGATTACTTTATGTACATAGTAAATATAGATTAGTGTGTAAATAAAGAGTTCTTCCAGAGCGATTTCTATCGATCAAAGTTGAACCGGAGTATAGGACATGATTAATTGTCGACGTCACACCCGCGAAATTAAAAATTATAAAATATATATAGTGTTATCAGAGATGAGAGACTACAAGTTAGTGTATGTAAATATTGATAACAAATAACGAGTACAAAGTTGATGTAAATAAAATGTTGTGGTCAGAGGGCTTCTCAATGTTTATAGAATGTTATTGATTGATATCTAATTAGTCAATAATTGAAATATCATTTTTTAATTTCTATATATATATATATATATATATATATTATTTATATTTATGTTCAGTGTAGTGTTAATAAATGCAAGTGTTCTTAAACGAGTTAATGCGGAGATAATTCTTTTTTTAATACAGCGTTCAATAAATTGAATAATAATATACTGTTACATTTATAATTTATTTGTAGACGTTGAAATATCATAAAACATTGAAATAATAAATGTATCAACGCTGTTAAATATGAAATTGTTTCTAGTACAGATTGCTTTGATTGAGCATGATCATTATATTTCTAGTTGGATATATAAGCCTATATATATTAAACTTCTACTTGTCACGTACCTTTAATTTATAAAATATCTATTTATTAATACAATTATATTAAACTATTATTTTTTATGTTTTATTTTTAAACTGAAAGTGTTAGTTGAATTTTCATTAGGTTTGGAAGAAATTATATAGTTAAACAGGTAAAATAAAATAAAATAATAATAATCTCGTGGGATTGTGCCAGGAATATGAGGGACGTAGCACAAACAATTCACTTTTTTCCACTTTATTGACTGACAAGTAGAAAAATAAATCCCAGTCAAGATGCGGTACATGGCACCACGCGGAACACAATTACCTATTATCTTCGCCTACAGTTTATTTATTTAACTAATATTAAACCTTATTCATAGAGTACGCAAATTTAGAGGTAAATCATAAAATAATAATCTGTTACTAACAATAGTGAGCAACATTGAATTAACCTAACCTAATGAAATTTCTCAATTAATGATTAAAATAAAACTTACTCTTCGATTTTATTAACGTATTTGTGATAAATTGTGTTTAAGTTTAGTTTTATTTATATGAAAACTTCTTACACATTAGGCTCAATTTTATTTATTCGTTATAATTATAAGATTTTATGAAAATAAGATTTTTTTATTTATTTATTTTTTTTTATTATTATTATTTTTTTTTACATTAAGTTTATTTGAAAAGAATAAACACTTGTTTTACTCCTCTTCTCGCACTGTTAGATAATAAACATAGAATAGCTGTATGGGTTTTCTTATTTTCAGTGTTCACACTATTCATTACATATATTCAATAATGTCATGGCGATGCATTTGTTCTCATACTTTCTTGAAAACAGTAAGTATTGTCCAGCACAAATAACACCTAAATAATTAACATAAATAGTTTTTATGTTATGTATCTTTGTCATTCAAAGAAGAGATGAAAATATATAACTACATTTTAAAAACCAGCTTCAAAAACAAACTTTTATCGCTATTTCGTCATGCTGCATAAATCATCTTTCAACATGAGAAAGCAACTGGCTCTCAAAAAATATCCGTGTAAGCAAAATGTCGAAAATTTTTTTACTTGCATTTTTGACTTTTTATGTTACAAACATCTATTTCCAGTGTAAGACTAAAAAGTAGAGTGAAATCAGGGCATCACCTTGACAGATTTACCATGTGTGTTTTATCACACAACCGTTTTATAATCTGCATTTGCAGAATCAAATATTTATCTCTATCTGGAGGCATAATAGAAGTGGTGTCCTATAGTAGGTAACTAAACTATTGTGATAGATAAACATTGACTGATACAATGTTTTAAACAGAAGTTAGTCGAGTTAAACTTGTAAGAGAACTTCTGGTACTACTTGTAACCATTAGACTAATAATTATTCCTTCTACTTCTCTAATTATTAGTATAGTTAACTTTCAAGTTATTAGACATATAGATGCGAATTTACCATTAGATGAGATACTAACTTTGCTTACATAACATCTTCAATTATTATTAGTTTAGATTCTTGCTGGTTTGGTTTGTATTATCACTATTTTTCTAAAACATTACTGAAAGTATAATCAACAGTAAAATGTTTAATATTTTTGAAATAAAATGTCAATAAAAAATATTTTAAATGGTTTATTTATAATAAATATTGGTTTGTTTAACTCTTATATATATATATATATATATATATATATATATATATATATATATATATATATATATATATATATAGTTATTTCTTCGATTTACATATGGCTTGGAGAAAAAAGCTTATGAACAATATTTACTTATATTCCTACATTATATACACATTTTGATTGAAAATTTACAAAGATTATTTAAAATGCGTATATAGTTTCATAATAGTTATATGAAATGATTGTCTTCGTGTGTTATTGATGGGGAAACGTAATGTAATATAAACACATTAGAATATTCAACGCCTATACTTTAAAAAGATAATTACATGTTTAGAGGTTTTGGTTTTAATAATAAACTTAAAACATATGTCTTTCAAATTTAGGTAATAATAATAAAAAGAAGTATTGTTTTACGTGCCAATATGTTTGACACTAAAACGTTTCTACTGTTCTATATTGCTTAAAGTGAAATATAAAAATTCTGTCACGAAGATTCATTGAGATGTAATAAATGGTAAATATATACATAAAAATAAAACGTTTAAAATGTATTTGTTGACGATGAGAGTAAAATATGGTAATATGTAAAATATGGAGATAAGTAATTTCATTACAAGTAGCTACTGAAAATTTAACATCACAAACCATTATCAATGTACGTTTTCCAGAACCACTCACCTCCTCATTTGTTATTATTTACAAATTTGCAGCAACGATTTCACAAATCAAGATTCATTGAAACGCCTCATTCTTTAAAATAAGCCTACAATAACACTAATTAACTAAAATATAATACAAATAACCTTATTAATCATAATTAATTATAAGATTTAAATGTTAATTTTAGATTGTGAAACGGCGATGTCAATTAATGAAAAATAATATATATCTCTGAGAAGCTCAATTATATTTACTATGTTTTGGCAATTTCGAGTCACTCAATCTGAATATATTCCTTGTTAATGGACCATTTAGTAAAAAAAATCCCTCTCTTACGTCTTACTCGGTCAAATCCATGTTCCTTTCAATCCTATGGTCAGAGATTAGAGTGAGCGCATGAGCAATAGTATCTAACCAAGCTATAAAAAACAATTCGCCAAGGGTTATTAATCAGTTCTTAAGTAACATGGATGTCAAACCCAGCAAGAGACGTACACCATACGAAAGGAATAAGAAAATCAACTTTAAAACTAATTTAATTCCGGAAAAAACAGACAAATTAGACCAAAATATGGAAAATAAAATCGTTAATAGAACTCTGCCTGTGCTACTTTTGAATACGTGGTATTCTCTTAATAAAAGTCAAAGGAAAGTAGCTATAATTGGTTTGGATATTGAAAATATGTTTGAACCAAGATTGCAATTACGTAAATCAGATTCAAATAGTGGAGTTTCACTAAGTATTTCTGAATGGAATATTTTACTACAAAAGTCTGAATTAATTTCCAATTTTTTCATGTGTAAAAAACAAAGTTATGAAAATTTTGATTTGGATAAGCATCAAGTTGTGTTTCAAATGATGTACGGTAAAAAATCTATTTTAATTCGTGAACTAATCTGTATTCAACCTCAGCTTTATCTACCAGATACACTCATTATTCAGGAACCTACATGGAAAGGATTGTTACAGATGCCACAATGCGTTTCAAACTACTTCAACTTTTGTACTCTGATGTCATCAAATGTGTTCAACTGTTTTCAAGATGTTAAAAATATTGTAGTGAATAAGTTATTAACAAATGTACCAGCAGATGTAGTAAAAGAAGATTCTATTGTTAAAACTTATTTAGTGAAATGTTTGGATGAATTAGACATAAATGTTATAAAATGTGAAACAAATAATAAAGACTTGATTTTATCTGAAATTAAAATAATGTGTTTAGATACTTTTGTAAATTATTTAAGATTACACTTGTTTTATAAAGATATGAATGTATATAATTATTGTTTCCAACATGTAAAACCTTTGTATACATACTATGTACCATTAAGTATTATTTTCAATAAAATATTATTATAAATTTCACTGTTATTATTATTTAAAAGCCTGTATTCAAATAAGGAGAATGAAATAATGAAGTCTTATACAGAGTTCAATTCTTATAATTATCAAATAAATATAAATATATATATATATATATATATATATATATATATATATACACACACACACACATAAATACAATAATAACAAAATATATAACAGATTATACAATAAAACTATTTAAACAAGAATATATACAACATATTAAAAATGTCTTTGCCGTTTATTAGGCGGCTCGTCATTTTCTTCTTCACAATTATTTTCTATGTTTCTTTTTAAATAATAGTTATATAAAAATAATGTCATTGAATCGGCTCCCTCTGTTACACTTTCGTCCCCGCTTGAATACGGAATTACTTCATCGTATTCTTCTACTTCTTCTTCTTCTTCTTCTTCTTCTTCTTCTTCTTCTTCATTACCCCCCTCACCTTCAAAATTTTCTTCCTCCTCCTCTTCTGTCAAATCTATTACATCGTCATCACTCCACGACAACCACCACTCGTTCATCCCAACCAACTCCTCAAACAAACTTTCATCCTCCTTCCACCATTCTTCTAAACCAGCCATTCTAAAAAAAAAAAACTCACTGAACCTCTATATAACCACAAGCAAAATAATAAAATTCTAATTCCTTACATCGTTTATAAAGGTTTACCCCCTACTCTTTGATACAATAAATAGTTATTTAAACGTATTTTGCCCACAAGTAAATATCAATATGAAGTTTACAAACAAAATGTTAGTCACATCTACATGATTTTTGTACATGTGTCAAATTAATATTAATCTGAACTTTACACTAAAAGTTAATTGTTTGATAATCAAACAGTATATAGTTTAATGTTCTAAGATAATATGGTAAGTTAATACTCAGAATGGTGTCTCACATCTTCCTCCTGCCGCTAAGGGACAACGACATTTTATTTAAAAGGTGTGTTACAGGAAAGTTGATTTTTCAACTAGGTTCCGATCTCAATTCTTTAGTTGATGAAATAGAAATTATAAAATATAAACTTCACGGAAAAGTGTTAACTGTAATTGTATTAATAAACGGCTCAAAGCATAAAATAATTATTGATCGATTTGATGTGAGAGTTAAATTAAAATTTGTAATCACGTTTCCGTGCCATCGAGAAAATGTATGGCAAATATACATTGAAACTAGTTTTGACGGTGGTATACAGAGGGTGACAGCTTTAAGTAGCATACGTCACCATTCCTTGTTAAGAAGACGAGATGATCAATTAATGGCTTACAGCGATGATGATGGTTACGATTCAGGACACTCAGAGGAACATTCCGACCAAGGTGAAGAAGAAGTTAATATGGAAGATGATATTGAACAAATACTAAACATTATGTAAATTATGATTATATATATGATTTTATATATATTAATATTATTTTAAAACATTATTGTAAATTTCATTGTTATTATTATTATTTGAGTTCATTCATTAAATAATGCATCACACATACTATGTTTAAATAATTCAGTTATTATAAAGTGTTAATATTTTTATTTTAAAACATATTTTAGATTATGTTTGGAAATGTTTATAAATTATTTTAGATTGCAAATGTTTTATAACGATATTAATGAATGTATGTAATTTTTGAAAAATATTGATTTTAAAAATGTTAAATAAAGTATTTGTATGAAGATGTTTGTAATTTCTTTTAGATTGCTATTGTTTTATAAAATGTTTATATCCTTTATATCCAATTATGAATACAATATACAAAAATATTATATAAACTACTTTGTAATTATTTGATTCCTTTATAATTAAACATAAGGTATTTGAAATAAGAAGCCTGTAAGGAGGAACTATTTTAACGATACGTATTCTGACGATGGTTACGACTCAGGACTTACTGGAGAACGATCCGATCAAAGCGAAATTGAAGAGGAAGTTCATGTAGATGATGATGAAATTCAACAACTCTTTAATCGAATGTAAATCATTCACATAATGTAACGTATTACAAATACTATGTTTAAAGTAGATCATTTATTAAAAATGTGTTATCATTATTTCTTGTTTTAAACCTATTTAGATAAAAATAGAGTAATGCATATCATATAATTGAAGTATATGTATGACATTAACATTTTTAGCTACCGTTTCGCATTTTTCAATGTTGCCCAGGAAGCACCACGAGGAGGTGGTAACCATCACTTCCCACCTAACCTAACATGCATTAAATGTAGCTTGTACTAAAACTAAATACATTAAATTAAGAGTATAATTCAATTAAAGTTTATTATAAAACATGTAAAAATAACTTTAAACTAATCTTAAATCATACAAACTTAAAACTATTGTTATACATCCAATCGCTAAAAACGATATATAAGTCTACAATAATATCTTAATAAAATATCACAATATACAGATTTTTAACATATATATTATTTACATATACACAACACTATTAAAACATAACATAACTATGTACAGTTATCAAAAATTAAAAACTTTAGACATTACTAAAACACATGGCATTGTTCTATTATAAAATATGTTATACGAAGAATTATTACTAAAATTTGTTTTACAACTATGTATACAGATATATATTTTAATATGATATAAACAGTATATTATTTTATAAAATAAAAATATTTAAACTACTTTATAACAGTAGCTAAATTTAAACATAATATACACTATAGACAATATAAAATTACAAGTGATCAGAGACAAGAAATATGGCAGATCCTGTGTCAAATTAAAAATTGTTTCCTTTATTAATAGCTATTATGTTTCTAAAAATTAAACTATCTGTGTTAGCTGCCCTGTTTCACGGTTAATCCGTTATATGAAATTCACAAGAGCTCTAGCATTACCGATAATGTGTCTGCGTGTAATGCTAGAGCATTATCGGTAATGCTAGAGCTCTTGTGAATTTCATATAACGGATTAACCGTGAAACAGGGCAGCTAACACAGATAGTTTAATTTTTAGAAACATAATAGCTATTAATAAAGGAAACAATTTTTAATTTGACACAGGATCTGCCATATTTCTTGTCTCTGATCACTTGTAATTTTATATTGTCTATAGTGTATATTATGTTTAAATTTAGCTACTGTTATAAAGTAGTTTAAATATTTTTATTTTATAAAATAATATACTGTTTATATCATATTAAAATATATATCTGTATACATAGTTGTAAAACAAATTTTAGTAATAATTCTTCGTATAACATATTTTATAATAGAACAATGCCATGTGTTTTAGTAATGTCTAAAGTTTTTAATTTTTGATAACTGTACATAGTTATGTTATGTTTTAATAGTGTTGTGTATATGTAAATAATATATATGTTAAAAATCTGTATATTGTGATATTTTATTAAGATATTATTGTAGACTTATATATCGTTTTTAGCGATTGGATGTATAACAATAGTTTTAAGTTTGTATGATTTAAGATTAGTTTAAAGTTATTTTTACATGTTTTATAATAAACTTTAATTGAATTATACTCTTAATTTAATGTATTTAGTTTTAGTACAAGCTACATTTAATGCATGTTAGGTTAGGTGGGAAGTGATGGTTACCACCTCCTCGTGGTGCTTCCTGGGCAACATTGAAAAATGCGAAACGGTAGCTAAAAATGTTAATGTCATACATATACTTCAATTATATGATATGCATTACTCTATTTTTATCTAAATAGGTTTAAAACAAGAAATAATGATAACACATTTTTAATAAATGATCTACTTTAAACATAGTATTTGTAATACGTTACATTATGTGAATGATTTACATTCGATTAAAGAGTTGTTGAATTTCATCATCATCTACATGAACTTCCTCTTCAATTTCGCTTTGATCGGATCGTTCTCCAGTAAGTCCTGAGTCGTAACCATCGTCAGAATACGTATCGTTAAAATAGTTCCTCCTTACAGGCTTCTTATTTCAAATACCTTATGTTTAATTATAAAGGAATCAAATAATTACAAAGTAGTTTATATAATATTTTTGTATATTGTATTCATAATTGGATATAAAGGATATAAACATTTTATAAAACAATAGCAATCTAAAAGAAATTACAAACATCTTCATACAAATACTTTATTTAACATTTTTAAAATCAATATTTTTCAAAAATTACATACATTCATTAATATCGTTATAAAACATTTGCAATCTAAAATAATTTATAAACATTTCCAAACATAATCTAAAATATGTTTTAAAATAAAAATATTAACACTTTATAATAACTGAATTATTTAAACATAGTATGTGTGATGCATTATTTAATGAATGAACTCAAATAATAATAATAACAATGAAATTTACAATAATGTTTTAAAATAATATTAATATATATAAAATCATATATATAATCATAATTTACATAATGTTTAGTATTTGTTCAATATCATCTTCCATATTAACTTCTTCTTCACCTTGGTCGGAATGTTCCTCTGAGTGTCCTGAATCGTAACCATCATCATCGCTGTAAGCCATTAATTGATCATCTCGTCTTCTTAACAAGGAATGGTGACGTATGCTACTTAAAGCTGTCACCCTCTGTATACCACCGTCAAAACTAGTTTCAATGTATATTTGCCATACATTTTCTCGATGGCACGGAAACGTGATTACAAATTTTAATTTAACTCTCACATCAAATCGATCAATAATTATTTTATGCTTTGAGCCGTTTATTAATACAATTACAGTTAACACTTTTCCGTGAAGTTTATATTTTATAATTTCTATTTCATCAACTAAAGAATTGAGATCGGAACCTAGTTGAAAAATCAACTTTCCTGTAACACACCTTTTAAATAAAATGTCGTTGTCCCTTAGCGGCAGGAGGAAGATGTGAGACACCATTCTGAGTATTAACTTACCATATTATCTTAGAACATTAAACTATATACTGTTTGATTATCAAACAATTAACTTTTAGTGTAAAGTTCAGATTAATATTAATTTGACACATGTACAAAAATCATGTAGATGTGACTAACATTTTGTTTGTAAACTTCATATTGATATTTACTTGTGGGCAAAATACGTTTAAATAACTATTTATTGTATCAAAGAGTAGGGGGTAAACCTTTATAAACGATGTAAGGAATTAGAATTTTATTATTTTGCTTGTGGTTATATAGAGGTTCAGTGAGTTTTTTTTTTTTAGAATGGCTGGTTTAGAAGAATGGTGGAAGGAGGATGAAAGTTTGTTTGAGGAGTTGGTTGGGATGAACGAGTGGTGGTTGTCGTGGAGTGATGACGATGTAATAGATTTGACAGAAGAGGAGGAGGAAGAAAATTTTGAAGGTGAGGGGGGTAATGAAGAAGAAGAAGAAGAAGAAGAAGAAGAAGAAGAAGAAGTAGAAGAATACGATGAAGTAATTCCGTATTCAAGCGGGGACGAAAGTGTAACAGAGGGAGCCGATTCAATGACATTATTTTTATATAACTATTATTTAAAAAGAAACATAGAAAATAATTGTGAAGAAGAAAATGACGAGCCGCCTAATAAACGGCAAAGACATTTTTAATATGTTGTATATATTCTTGTTTAAATAGTTTTATTGTATAATCTGTTATATATTTTGTTATTATTGTATTTATGTGTGTGTGTGTGTATATATATATATATATATATATATATATATATATATATATTATATTTATTTGATAATTATAAGAATTGAACTCTGTATAAGACTTCATTATTTCATTCTCCTTATTTGAATACAGGCTTTTAAATAATAATAACAGTGAAATTTATAATAATATTTTATTGAAAATAATACTTAATGGTACATAGTATGTATACAAAGGTTTTACATGTTGGAAACAATAATTATATACATTCATATCTTTATAAAACAAGTGTAATCTTAAATAATTTACAAAAGTATCTAAACACATTATTTTAATTTCAGATAAAATCAAGTCTTTATTATTTGTTTCACATTTTATAACATTTATGTCTAATTCATCCAAACATTTCACTAAATAAGTTTTAACAATAGAATCTTCTTTTACTACATCTGCTGGTACATTTGTTAATAACTTATTCACTACAATATTTTTAACATCTTGAAAACAGTTGAACACATTTGATGACATCAGAGTACAAAAGTTGAAGTAGTTTGAAACGCATTGTGGCATCTGTAACAATCCTTTCCATGTAGGTTCCTGAATAATGAGTGTATCTGGTAGATAAAGCTGAGGTTGAATACAGATTAGTTCACGAATTAAAATAGATTTTTTACCGTACATCATTTGAAACACAACTTGATGCTTATCCAAATCAAAATTTTCATAACTTTGTTTTTTACACATGAAAAAATTGGAAATTAATTCAGACTTTTGTAGTAAAATATTCCATTCAGAAATACTTAGTGAAACTCCACTATTTGAATCTGATTTACGTAATTGCAATCTTGGTTCAAACATATTTTCAATATCCAAACCAATTATAGCTACTTTCCTTTGACTTTTATTAAGAGAATACCACGTATTCAAAAGTAGCACAGGCAGAGTTCTATTAACGATTTTATTTTCCATATTTTGGTCTAATTTGTCTGTTTTTTCCGGAATTAAATTAGTTTTAAAGTTGATTTTCTTATTCCTTTCGTATGGTGTACGTCTCTTGCTGGGTTTGACATCCATGTTACTTAAGAACTGATTAATAACCCTTGGCGAATTGTTTTTTATAGCTTGGTTAGATACTATTGCTCATGCGCTCACTCTAATCTCTGACCATAGGATTGAAAGGAACATGGATTTGACCGAGTAAGACGTAAGAGAGGGATTTTTTTTACTAAATGGTCCATTAACAAGGAATATATTCAGATTGAGTGACTCGAAATTGCCAAAACATAGTAAATATAATTGAGCTTCTCAGAGATATATATTATTTTTCATTAATTGACATCGCCGTTTCACAATCTAAAATTAACATTTAAATCTTATAATTAATTATGATTAATAAGGTTATTTGTATTATATTTTAGTTAATTAGTGTTATTGTAGGCTTATTTTAAAGAATGAGGCGTTTCAATGAATCTTGATTTGTGAAATCGTTGCTGCAAATTTGTAAATAATAACAAATGAGGAGGTGAGTGGTTCTGGAAAACGTACATTGATAATGGTTTGTGATGTTAAATTTTCAGTAGCTACTTGTAATGAAATTACTTATCTCCATATTTTACATATTACCATATTTTACTCTCATCGTCAACAAATACATTTTAAACGTTTTATTTTTATGTATATATTTACCATTTATTACATCTCAATGAATCTTCGTGACAGAATTTTTATATTTCACTTTAAGCAATATAGAACAGTAGAAACGTTTTAGTGTCAAACATATTGGCACGTAAAACAATACTTCTTTTTATTATTATTACCTAAATTTGAAAGACATATGTTTTAAGTTTATTATTAAAACCAAAACCTCTAAACATGTAATTATCTTTTTAAAGTATAGGCGTTGAATATTCTAATGTGTTTATATTACATTACGTTTCCCCATCAATAACACACGAAGACAATCATTTCATATAACTATTATGAAACTATATACGCATTTTAAATAATCTTTGTAAATTTTCAATCAAAATGTGTATATAATGTAGGAATATAAGTAAATATTGTTCATAAGCTTTTTTCTCCAAGCCATATGTAAATCGAAGAAATAACTATATATATATATATATATATATATATATATATATATATATATATATATATATATATATATATAAGAGTTAAACAAACCAATATTTATTATAAATAAACCATTTAAAATATTTTTTATTGACATTTTATTTCAAAAATATTAAACATTTTACTGTTGATTATACTTTCAGTAATGTTTTAGAAAAATAGTGATAATACAAACCAAACCAGCAAGAATCTAAACTAATAATAATTGAAGATGTTATGTAAGCAAAGTTAGTATCTCATCTAATGGTAAATTCGCATCTATATGTCTAATAACTTGAAAGTTAACTATACTAATAATTAGAGAAGTAGAAGGAATAATTATTAGTCTAATGGTTACAAGTAGTACCAGAAGTTCTCTTACAAGTTTAACTCGACTAACTTCTGTTTAAAACATTGTATCAGTCAATGTTTATCTATCACAATAGTTTAGTTACCTACTATAGGACACCACTTCTATTATGCCTCCAGATAGAGATAAATATTTGATTCTGCAAATGCAGATTATAAAACGGTTGTGTGATAAAACACACATGGTAAATCTGTCAAGGTGATGCCCTGATTCTACTTTTTAGTCTTACACTGGAAATAGATGTTTGTAACATAAAAAGTCAAAAATGCAAGTAAAAAAATTTTCGACATTTTGCTTACACGGATATTTTTTGAGAGCCAGTTGCTTTCTCATGTTGAAAGATGATTTATGCAGCATGACGAAATAGCGATAAAAGTTTGTTTTTGAAGCTGGTTTTTAAAATGTAGTTATATATTTTCATCTCTTCTTTGAATGACAAAGATACATAACATAAAAACTATTTATGTTAATTATTTAGGTGTTATTTGTGCTGGACAATACTTACTGTTTTCAAGAAAGTATGAGAACAAATGCATCGCCATGACATTATTGAATATATGTAATGAATAGTGTGAACACTGAAAATAAGAAAACCCATACAGCTATTCTATGTTTATTATCTAACAGTGCGAGAAGAGGAGTAAAACAAGTGTTTATTCTTTTCAAATAAACTTAATGTAAAAAAAAATAATAATAATAAAAAAAAATAAATAAATAAAAAAATCTTATTTTCATAAAATCTTATAATTATAACGAATAAATAAAATTGAGCCTAATGTGTAAGAAGTTTTCATATAAATAAAACTAAACTTAAACACAATTTATCACAAATACGTTAATAAAATCGAAGAGTAAGTTTTATTTTAATCATTAATTGAGAAATTTCATTAGGTTAGGTTAATTCAATGTTGCTCACTATTGTTAGTAACAGATTATTATTTTATGATTTACCTCTAAATTTGCGTACTCTATGAATAAGGTTTAATATTAGTTAAATAAATAAACTGTAGGCGAAGATAATAGGTAATTGTGTTCCGCGTGGTGCCATGTACCGCATCTTGACTGGGATTTATTTTTCTACTTGTCAGTCAATAAAGTGGAAAAAAGTGAATTGTTTGTGCTACGTCCCTCATATTCCTGGCACAATCCCACGAGATTATTATTATTTTATTTTATTTTACCTGTTTAACTATATAATTTCTTCCAAACCTAATGAAAATTCAACTAACACTTTCAGTTTAAAAATAAAACATAAAAAATAATAGTTTAATATAATTGTATTAATAAATAGATATTTTATAAATTAAAGGTACGTGACAAGTAGAAGTTTAATATATATAGGCTTATATATCCAACTAGAAATATAATGATCATGCTCAATCAAAGCAATCTGTACTAGAAACAATTTCATATTTAACAGCGTTGATACATTTATTATTTCAATGTTTTATGATATTTCAACGTCTACAAATAAATTATAAATGTAACAGTATATTATTATTCAATTTATTGAACGCTGTATTAAAAAAAGAATTATCTCCGCATTAACTCGTTTAAGAACACTTGCATTTATTAACACTACACTGAACATAAATATAAATAATATATATATATATATATATATAGAAATTAAAAAATGATATTTCAATTATTGACTAATTAGATATCAATCAATAACATTCTATAAACATTGAGAAGCCCTCTGACCACAACATTTTATTTACATCAACTTTGTACTCGTTATTTGTTATCAATATTTACATACACTAACTTGTAGTCTCTCATCTCTGATAACACTATATATATTTTATAATTTTTAATTTCGCGGGTGTGACGTCGACAATTAATCATGTCCTATACTCCGGTTCAACTTTGATCGATAGAAATCGCTCTGGAAGAACTCTTTATTTACACACTAATCTATATTTACTATGTACATAAAGTAATCTCTTATCTTTGTTTACACAATGGCGCCAACCTTATCTTTGTTTACATACTGACCCAAACGTCTTCTACTTATGGTCATTTTATCTGTGATTTCAAATTTTCATTAGTCATAGTATTTTATACTGTAATAACTTTAATAACTAATTATTTCAATATATTTTATAATTTTAAATTTCGCGGGTGTGACGTCGACAATTAATCATGTCCTATACTCCGGTTCAACTTTGGTCGATAGAAATCGCTCTGGAAGAACTTTTTATTTACACACTAATCTATATTTACTATGTACATAAAGTAATCTCTTATCTTTGTTTACACAATGGCGCCAGTACGTTCTCAAAGTCGCTAGTTCTTATCTTTGACCTTTGGACCGTGACCTTTGCTTTGTTTACTGTCTGACCACTCTCCGGTGACTAACTACTGGCGTTTTTTGAAACAATAATTAATTTGCATTTGCTTAGAATTTTGATTTATCTGTGGTTTGTTAGAATTTTTTTCAATATTTTTCGCAATTAATTTTATTTTTGGAGTTATTATAAAAATAGGAACAGTGTCCAAAGGAATTTCTGAAATGCTTTGTAGGCCTACAAACATTTTACGCAGGAGTTCACTGTAAAGACTACTGCTAGACCCTAGCTGGGTCTAGACCTTCTTTATTGTAGTCTTGGGTTAAAGCCCTCTCCTTTATCTGCCCTATCCTCTCTCTCTCTCTCTCTCTCTCTCTCTCTCTCTCTCTCTCTCTCTCTCTCTCTCTCTCTCTCTCTCTCTCTCTCTCT